>OY829913.1:6623837-7107445 GCA_963691935.1 Nephrotoma guestfalica | reverse complement strand
TATATATATAATATATATATATAATATATATATATATATATATATATATATATATATATATATATATATATATATATATATATATATATATATATATATATATATATATATATATATATATATATATATATATATATATATATATATATATATATATATATATATATATATATATTATATATATATATATATATATATATATATATATATATATATATATATATATATATATATATATATATATATATATATATATATATATATATATATATATATATATATATATATATATATATATATATATATATATATATATATATATATATATATATATATATATATATATATATTATAATAAAAAATGCTTCTTAATTATATAAAATATAAATTTTAATAAATGTAATATGTAAAATGTCAATGTAAATCTCTGTCATTTTCCTTTATAAATATTTAATTAAATATAATATATTTTTTATTTTTTAAAAACTAATAACAAAATTATATAATTAAAAATAAATGTAATTTTCAAATATATTTTTATTTTCTTCCATAATATAAAATATAAATAATTATAATATGGCTATATATACAGGGTGTCTCATTTTGTGTTTTTCCATCTTGCCTGGGTTAGACGATAACGGCCATTCAAATGATTCACCTGGTATATATTACTATACATGTATAGGTATAAATATTTACCTATATTCAATTTGCATATAAATATTATTAAAAAACTTATTAAATTTAAAAATAAATATATAATATTTTTATTATGTATAAATATAAAATGCTAGCGTTTTAGTTATTTACGGTGTAACCATATCCACTACAATATTTCTTCCAACACTGATCGAGTAATGCTGCTTTATTATTTAGAACACTGAAACACTTGGTGGTAAATTTATTCTATTTGATTTAGTATGATTAGGCCTGATATATTTATCTTATCTATATTTAGTTCTGTATTTTGTGTCTTTTTAAGTTCACACGGTTCTTTCTCTTGATCATGTTTGTGGTCCAGCTGCGGACACCGCACAGATGTAATTCGTTGCAAAGCAGTAGCCACCCTGGTTGTAATGAGCTCACTAATGAGATCCACAGCAGGGTTTTGATAATGTATATTCTTGTTTGAAGGGTTGTAGCCCTTTGGCTGGTCCCCTTTACAATTTTATTATATTTTTAGTCGATCCTGATTGGATCTAGTAGATCATGTGTTTTCTTCCTTCGCAGTCGTCTTACTGGGTTTGAATCCTCCAACATACGACGTATCTCAGTATTTTGGTATAGACTAATACGTTACATGTGTTTTCTCGCATGTTTGCTTATTTTTTCACTGACGAAATCTATCTTCAGATCTCTATGGAGGTTGTCATTTCTTATGCACCACAGTGCATTAACTATACCACGAAGGATTTTGCTTTGGAATGACTGGATGATATTGACATTGGTTTTCTTTGCACAGCCCCAGAGTTGAATACCGTAACTGCACACAGGTTTTAGGATTTGCCGGTATAGTAGCAATTTATTATGTAAACTTAGCTCAGAATTTCTTCCTTAGAACCAATCCATGTTTCTGTATTTGATGTTTAACGCTTCTTTTTTCTTTTGCACATGCTCTTTCGATTTCAGTTTCTCGTCTAGATATCTTTCCGTGTTTGGATAGGGAACTTGCTGAGAGTTCAGTTGTACTGGTATCTAGTTGACCCTTTTATTGGTAAAGTTTACGTTCGCCATCTAATTTAACACGAAAGCGTCGGTTAGATATGTAAGATTTTCGAATTTCGTAAAACTGCTTTGGTAAGTCTCTTTGTAATTTATCTTCCAAACCTTTATGCCATACTCTGTCACAGGCCTGTGATCCAAGAAGACGCTTGAACATACTTTCTTATTTTCCGGTACATCTTCAATTATGTTAGTAATTCGGTGTACTGATTCTGGGAGGAATACGATTTCTTTCTTCTATTATTGGTTTTGAGTCTCTTTAGGAGTAGTTTCTCGAATATTTGAGTTGAAACTTGTTTAAGTTTGAACACTGCTTTTATTATTTGGAGTAGTTTACGTAGTCCGTTTTCAGGAAGAGCTTTTACGATTTGTCCTGTAATTAAGTCATATCCCGGAGATTTCTTTGCATTCAGGTTATGATTGATTTCCTCTTTTAATACATGTAATGTGACAGGAGGTATATTGAAGTTATCCATTTTATTTACAGAAAGAGGCTGGAACGTTTTCTCGAGGTGGATTGCAAACTAAGCGTTTTGCTTTGCACTTATAGCCCATGTTCCATCTTCATTTTTAACTGTTGGAATTTGTAGTTTAAGGTCGTATTGAACTTTTTGTCGGTTTCCAAAGGGAGTACTTGATATCTTTTTTCCCAATAAGACCACTCAGGTATTTATTATGGAATCGTTTTTGATTTTTTTAATTAGCAACTTTAGTTTATTGGATAAAAAATGTAGAGTTGTTTTATATTCTGGCGCTCAACTTCTTTGTCAGGAGGCCTTTCTTGCCTTTCGTTTTGGCTCCAACCAGTTCCCTAACTTCCAGAGGTAAATAGCATTTCAGCACATTTCCTTTGAAACTTGAGGGAGTACTACTTACTCCACGCCGCTTATTGTAATATATTGTTGTTGAGTTGTTCTAGTTCTTCTTCCCAGCTATATCGGATTTTAATTGCCACCTGAAGATCAATGCTATCCTCATCAACAATTTTCTAGAACTTCTTCCAGTAAGGCTTTTTTTTATTAGTTAGCGAAGGTGGACTAGTTTTCTTAACAATCGTTTCACTGATTGTCATAACAGGCGAGTGATCCGACATACGACATAATCCGCGCGCTTCGTTTTTTTCATCGCAATGTTTTCATCTTTTCTGGGGTGGGGCTGAAGCACTCACTCACTCCCTGCTCTTTCGCGGTTGATTTTCCCGTCTTACTTTACGCAATTCCTGCCAAATCGAAGACGTACGGCTATAGGACCGATTTAAGATACCATCTGCGCATTGCATAGCTCCATGCCAGCCTATAGTACTGGACATGGAAGATGGGTCGGCCCATGGGTTTTGCACGCCAATAGGGGGTCGTAGTTGTGTTCCTTTAAATCACAGATCGTAATCTGTTGATGAAAATTTCCTTTTGCATCCTCGCCCCTATCGTGATTCGAACTCGGTACCTCCCGATCCAAACGCCAAAGCTTTAACCACTGTGCCATTTGGTCGCTCGCTGCGTCCTAGGTATAAGTAGTTTTCGTCTATACCTTTGGTGATAAAGAAGTCAATGATACCGGGTATTTTGTTTCTACCCGTAGGCCAATGAGTTGGTTGATCTCCAGAATGAAAATCGCAACTGCATAGTATTTCTGCTGCAAACAGCTCTCTTCCTTTTTTAGAGGTTACTCTTGATCCCCAGTAGGTGTTTTTTGCATTAAAATCACCTCCAATTATGAAACTTGATCCAAATGATTTAAATAATGTGCAATAGTCTTCTTTAACTAAATTATATCTTGGGGGGGGGGGGCAATATATTGATGATACACTATATTCTTTGTTATTATTTATAAATATTTTTAAGGTGACTACTTGGTCAAATTCCTTTTCAATTTTAAGATCTATAAAGTGTTTGATGTTTTCTTTTATAACCACCGACGATCCTCTTATTGTCCTTCCTGCTGGATAATGGCGTGGTAACAACTGTTTCCATTAATTTTAAGATATGAAGTTGAAGTAAAATGTTTTTCCGATACTAGGCATATATCCATTTTTTCAGTATTTAGAAAATTTTCCTAATCTGGAATATGTTGCATTAGCCATTTGCATTCCAAGTTACTATTATTAATGTTTTATTTGTTGTTGTTTGTTTGCTTAGTGCATAGTGCATGGATTTCGTTTAATTTAGAGAGTCTTAACTGTAATGTTAATTAATAAGTAAGGCATTGTTACCTCTCCGAATTAAGCATTGAAGGCAAAGCTCTATAGGTTTCAGAGTCTACAACATTAATTTCCCAGGCGCCATTGTTTCGAGATACGAGTTAGTACTCGGCTACCGTAATCGATTTCATATTCGATTGTATAATGAAGAAATTTGAAATCCCGACGACATTTACTGGTGGCAATGATTTCTCAAATGGAATGCGGATTAATGTCATCGTCGATTGCAGCGCTAGGTGTCGTCTCAAGTTCTGCCCGTGTTTCAACTGATTTGTTGAGTTCTTCATTCTCTTTCTTTAAAATTGTAAATGCTTCTTTCAATTTAGTTGTAAATTCCTTTATTTCTCTTAGTTGTTCACGGCGTTCGGCATTTTCCTTCTCGTACTGAAATATATTTCCAGTTGCTGATCTTGATAATTTTCGCCCAAATAGATTAAACAATGATTGGCCCACCGCAGAATCTGTTGTACTACCTGAGGTATTACATTCCGTATTTGTTGTACTCATTGTTTGTTTTAGCCAATTTATACCACTGGCATTTGGTCTTCGATAGCACTTTGCTACTGCCGAAGCAGTACCCGCCCTCTGCGACGAGGACGCGGCTACCTTGATGTTATCTTGGTGTACAAAGAGACAGACGAAGCCCTCTGAGTACCCTAGGCGCAGGGGCATGACAATCTAGTGGTTGTTCTCTTTGTGATGTTACGGTTATCAACGGTTTTTAATGTCACAACACAACGAAACCATGAGTTTTTTGCACTGGCATACCATTCCACAAACTATGGTCGTCAAAATTTGATTTATATTTTTTTTGTTTTAAAGTTCTTTATTTGAATTTTTATTTTTTAATATAATTTTTGTTTTAAATTAAATTATCTGAAATCATACATGTGAAACACAGAATAGATTTCTTTACATAAATAAACAAAATGCGGGTGAATGCATGGGCGAAAGAGCGGGATATGGCGACTCGAGGGCTGGATACAGTACCTCGTGGCTTGATGCTCTTTGATGATCAAAACTACTTACAGATATGTGGCAATGTTAACGAGTTCCTTCCGCGTATTGTGTCTCTACGACTCTGGTCTACGTGTCTCATTGTTTAAACGAACGGTTCATTCTATAAGTTCTTCATAGATGTTAGATTTTTCTGTCATTCCACGAGAAGCAAAATCAGCTGGTTATCTTCCGTTTGACGTGTTCCATAATGCCATTTCGATGTTGTTTTGGATTTCAGTCACTTGCGCTGCAGTTCCAAATGTGGAATGGAAAAGTTTGGTTTTAAGGGCGCAATCTTTGGTTCAGCGGTTACGTTCGATCATCTGATCGTTGGCGATAATACTATTATAAACAACACTGCGCAAGTATGTTTGGAGGCACACGAATTCCGAATTTGATCTAATCTCACCTATCCGCAAATATGTCGTCTCATCCTAACTTCTGCCTCCACAATATTCGCTAATGCTAGGTACACAAGAAATAAAATTCTCAATGCTTTAATTGATTGTTCTTCCATAACAAGGAGGTCGACGATTAAGACCTCCGCATGCTCCGCATAGGTATACCTTTAAAAGGTCGAGATGGCTCTACTATATCTACACGTGTTAATACATCATCTACGCGAAATCGGATTTCAAAATATTCATTAGGTAGGATGTCGCCGCTGTTAAATAAGTAGCCGTGTGGTTAGTTGATATTCTTGTACCAGGATGGTGATTGCTCTCTCTCTCTCTCTCATACGAGACGCCACATTTGCTGCGTCGTGAAATAATATAATTATTAATAAAACCATAGATTACATTTTAACTATAATTCACTTTGTATTTTCTTAACTAATATAACTAATGAATGATGTAATCACGCAACTCCTCGTCACGCATGCAACCTCTCTACTCTTCTCTCTATCTGTTGTAATCATAATTGATAGTTTATTGTGTTTTCCCATTTCTCTCTTTACTTTTGTCACAGAATCCAAACAGAAAAACCTTACTCGATTTTTGTATGGAAAAATTTCGACCGTTTTTTATACTTGATTTGTATGGAAAAGGGTTGAATATACTCGTAGTGGTGAAAAAAAATTGTGCATTAAACTTTTTCACATTCAACGAGTACAGTCAAATTTTGTGTTGTCCCACTTGGTAACGTACATCTTTACTATAGCATAAACTTTTGTACAATTGTGTTGAATTTATACAATCCCATGGTTATGTTTTTATTGAAATTAGTGAACGCACTCTCTGGTGTAATTTACTTAAAGTAGTGACAGATTTAACGCATCGTGTTTATAAAAGTGTGCATCAGTGTGTATTTTTGACAGAGAACAAGAAACACATTGAAAAAGTTTTCTTTGTCAGAAATAAAATTTTGGTTTACACCGCAATTATTCTATTCGTTCCACTGTGTATTGGACTGAAGGTTGGAAAATTAACAGAATTAAGGGTTACCTCAACAATGCAACAGGTTATGGGCCCAGTCCATAGCAACGAATAAATCGAATTAAAAATTAAAAAATGTTGGTAGTGTCTGAGAGTGGAGTGTACGTGTTAAAAAAATTTGGGGGTCAATATCCGCGAAATGTTATGAAATTCTTGAGAAACGTCGAGAAAGGAATAATGCTTATGATAATTTCATCATCGTGTGAAAAGAAGACTTCGGAATACGACGATAAGCGTGAATTTTTTTTGCGATATTTTATTTATATTAATTTCCGAACAAATTTCGAAGCGAAACAAAAGGGACGGCGTTCGGGAGAACATTCGGGACAAATCTATCTAGAGGCAGGGTGAATTATACAACGTGGTGGATGACACCGTTCCAAATCCAACGATTGCGGATGCAGATTATGCGATAAATAATAAGACATGGAATGATTCCAAGGCAAGATATGCAATTGAGATGACGTGCAAAAAGCAGCCATTGCTGCAAATAATAAATTGTAATTTGGCAGCTTCAATGTGTGCGCGCTCAAAAGTATTGTAACGAATTTGTCCTGTCAAATCCGGTTCGTTTCACTCGATTTTGAATATCGTTATAGAATTTGACGGTTACAACAACAATTCTCGTAATTCACACCGCTTCAGGAATATTCGCGAAAATACCGCGTAATATAATCTTTGAATAAATTCCATAAACTTACGAAATGCTTACACCACTACTGGAATATTTCCGAAATATTTGGACAATAGTTTTCCCACTCTTATTTTACCAACAATAAATAATTTACACGACTTATTATTTTCCCGTTACACACTTTCGCTTTTATACTATTGCGTACCGAATCTCCAAAATGACTCCCCTATTGTGTTCGTTGCAGTCGTATTTATATACCGATCAACATTCAGAACTCGCCTGGATTTATACAGAAGTAATATTCTCGACGCTGTTCCAGACTGCTATAATCTGCTATACAACAAAACTGTTATACAACTATCTATAACGCCACTACTTTACCCTAGATTTCACTAATCTCACAAAAATGTCATTAATTTTCTCTACTTTAAATGAGTAATTTTCGTTGCCCAAGCTGAATTGTTTTCGCATCAAACTAATAGGCGAGATCGTAACAGTAAGTATGATTAAACATCGAAGGTAAATATTATGTACTTGCAATAGCGGTACTACAAATTCACAAAGCAGCTGGGTAATGAAATTGCAACGTGTATGTCAATACTAATGGAAGTTGAGCAACAATTAAAGGATCAACGTGAAGAAAGGTTTCCGATTCGATGGTTATGACGAAGATTTTAATGTCTTTGCCAGCTGAATATAATCATTTTCATATTGCAAATCAACGGGTGCGGACAACCAAACTATGATAAACTTATACATGTGCTATTAATGGCAGAGGAGCCTCGATTGAATTCGCAGGGTCAGATTGAAAGAGCGGAAGTTTTAGTGGTTCAACTGAATTTTTCTAAGAAGAATTCCAATTCAAAAACGGTGATTCATCGGAACAGAGAGCAACAAAGAAAAAGCTAAGGGCAGTAGTAGCAAGCCAAAAAGCAATTGTTTTCATTGTGGCGAGAGTGGTCATTGGAAATACGACTGTACACGGAAGAATAAAAAGAACAATTTAAGAGACGATGCAGTTCTGTGGCATGGCTCGACATTAATTGGATTCTTGGCTGTTTTGTACTCGGGAGCTAGTGAACATATGTGTCATCGACGTGAATGATTCGTGAACTTTATGGAGACATCATCACACATAATGGTGAGAAATGTAAATTCCTAAGATTAAATGAAATTGAAAAAATGTGTGACTCGAAGAAAATACAATATTATAATTCTTGTGTTCGACAGTGATTCATGGATTCGTAGATGCATGGTGAATGTGCTTTATGTACCGCAAATTCATAAGAATTTATTTTCGTCGGGAAAGGTCATGGCTCATCGCTATCGATTGCAAGCGAATGGAAAGCGCGATAGGCTATTTCAAATGATGTTCAAAGTTGAGGAATCATCGAAGGAAAGCGTGCATCTACTTAAAGCATCATCGTGGAAGCTATAAACTTCGTGAAGAGAAGTGATAGGAATGTGGCAAAATTATTCATACGCGCATTTGTGGGCGAATGCTAACGAATTCGACTGGCGGTTCAAAATATTTTTTTACTTTTAAAGAGTCATTTTCACTTTTTCGTTTCTAATATTTTATGAAGCAAAAGTCAAGGGTTGTAGCAAAAATCAAATTCGCAGTAATGCGAATGCAGCAAGAGAATGGACACAAGGTACACAGTTTTCGATCAGACAACGAGATAGACTTCATCAATACGGAAGTAGAAAAGATTTTCAATGAGAAGGACATTAAGCATCAGTGAACTGTACCGTATACGTCGTAGCATAATGGTTGGATGGAACATGACAATCGTACAATTGTGGAATCTGCGCGAACAATGTTCATGCGAATCAGATACTGAATAAACGTTTTGCGCTGTGGTTAAGTTTACATCGATTCGAGCAATTCTGGTGCTAGCGATATCAGAACGAGTGAGATTGCAGCAGTTCGACATAAAAATGCTTCGCGCTGCTGGAACAATAAGCTGACGTCATTCAGTAAAAAATTCGACTTTGTGGCTAGTGAATTAGATTCATATGTTTTTGTGTGTAATGGGAAGAATGGAATGACGATACTTGCGATTTATGTCGACGACGGTGGATGGAGAACGATGAAGGAATTTTTCTGGCCATTGAACACTGCCGCAGGGAATTCGAGGTCAAAGAATTCGAGCTTAAATGTTTCTCGCGAGTTGAAATCGAACAACGACCAAATGGATCATGTGTACAGCATCTTGGCGATTTTGAAGCGGATGATGAAATCAATTGTCCGTATCGTGAGGTGATCGGTCACTTAATGAATTTGGCCGTGGCAACGCGATCGGACATCAATTTTTCTGTTTGCAAAGTATGTAGACACTTGGAGAAACTAGCCACAGCACATATGAATACGGTAAAACGTATTATGAAATACATAAAAGGGGCAAGGACATGGGAATACGATTTGAAAGTGGCATTAATTTGAGTATGTGTGGCTTCAGTGACGAAGACTATGCAGGAGACATCGAAACCAGGCGGTCGACGTCCGGGTAAATATTCATGTTTGGCAATAGATTATAAGTTGGGATTAAGAACGCTAAAAGTCGGGCGCGTTATTGACACACCAGAGTCTAAATACATGGCGGCGGCGTGTGCGATAAACGAATCGGTGCGGCTGCATCGATTTATTTTTCGAAATTTTATCAACCGATTTGGATAAGCCAATTTCGCTTATTGATAATCAAAGCGCTATTCGATGCGTCAAAAATCCCGAATTCCATAGAGGACCAAAGAACGTAGACGTGCGATATCATTTCATCAGAGAGAGGTTGTAACGAAACAGATAAGTACTACCGGGTGTTAACAGAAATTTGTTACCCACTTAGAGGCTTCGAGGCGGTCATCTCGGGCCGGCTAGAGCTTAGGGTAATAGGAGTAGGGTTTCCCGAAGCATAAGTGGGTCTTGTTAGACTGCAAAGGATAGAAAGAAAATTTATCAAAAATGAAAGTTAAGAAAGGAAACTAGGAGCAAGACACGGATCAACTCACTTTAAGATATGCGAACTCACTTACTCTTTCTCAACGACTATAATAGCGAACAACAAAGCAAAATGGCAGAATATAATCCCAATTATTTAGAAAGATAGTAAGTGTTGGACATGATTGTAGTTGACAATAATTCCAATAAAAAATTTATGCAAAGCGAATCTAACTTAACTAATATTATTCTAAGTGATGTCACGAAGTTGCGATAACCAATTATGACTAAAGTGGAATGACAATTCAAGCTCGAAACCATAAACCCCCAAAACATTAGTTATCACCGAAAAATATGAAAATAACATAAAATTTTGGTTTAAAAATTGTATGGAAATTTTTATTAAAAATTAAACATAATTTGGAAACAAAATTTGAATAAAGTTATTATAATCGTGAATGGAAAATTTGTATAAATACATAATAGACATAATATAATCAAATAATAATAATAAAGTTAATGAATATACTATTACAAAAAACCGAGTTGAGGTCTTTGGAAACTCCAAATTGATGCATACGGATACGATCGACATTCGTAATTCACAGTATTATGCTCGACGTTCTTAGTAGGAACTTGCAATCCTCAAATACTTTTTAGCTGTATTTTTTTGCTGTTTTATTTTACAACTACACTATGTAGTCCGTACAATATTTATTTTTATTTATTTCACTATTCAATCACTGATTTATCAGGTTAGTATTTAGGTTTTATGGTAGATCTAGTTAATATTTATAATTTATTAATTGCGCGTACTGTAGGCAATCAAGCTTATTAGTTCATTATTAATATTATAAATAGTTTGCATTATCATTATTACTGTATCTGTATATACATAATTTTTTTATTGCATTGTTTGTCTAATTATTTAAATTTTATTTAATATTTATTTCGTACACTGTATATACAAGTTATAAAATTGTACTTGCAGTTCAATATTTGACCCTAATGTTACGGAGGTATACCGATACAAATACGGATACGATCAATATGATCAAAACTTAAAATTAGCATAATTGCAGAGGACACACAACTTGTTGCATCTTACACTGTATCATTTATTTGTAATAAGTTATTTTTTTGATGACACCCCAACTTTTAACTAGACTATGTTAATTCACCTAATCACTAATAATTTATAAAGTTTTTATTGATTAATTTTTATTAAGATCATTAATTCAATTACTATTTTTTACACAAAATGCATACAAATTTGATACTCGAACCACAACTAAAAAGAGTCGATCAAATTCGACAAAGACTAACTGAGATCACGGTCCACCATACACAACCGTTTTTCATTTCTCTAGTTGCACATAGAACTCCCTTATATAGGAAAAGTTTGAAAAAAAAACGCCACGCCTGATTATTTTGAACGGGATAGCCCGGTAATTGTCTGATCAACTTGTTTTACCCGCGCTTTTTTTACATTCTATTTTCCAGTTATCCAACAAAAGCAAGATGCAACTCGGGAGTATTAGGCCAACACTTTTTGGAACGATGGCAGCGCGGCTAGATCTATCAATTTGGATAATGTGGCAAAGGATGAACAGGCGTTATTGACGTAGTTTTTTTGGCATTTTTAAAAGAGTAACTATATATAAGTAAAAGTGGGAGTATTGTGAAATTAGAGAACGCACTCTCTGGTGTAATTTACCTAAAAACGTGACAGCTTTGGCACATTATGTTTATGAAAGCTTTCATTGCGGTTTTAGACTCGTCCGGTTTACTCAATTGTAAGAGTCTTGTTTAGTCTTTTTGACAATGGACAAGAACTTTGTTGAAATTGTTTTCTTTGTTGCGCTATTCGTTCCGCGAAGATTGGAAAATTAACAGAATTAAGGTTAACTCAACAATTCAACAGTTTTTCGACAGACTGTATTCTGTTGAATTCTAGTTGTAGGATGTTTATATCTTTAGTAAGTCTGGAGTTGCGTATTATTCCGATGGCTCGCCGCTGAATCCTACCCAATAAATGGAGGGCAGTACTATATGCTCCTCCCCAAACTTAACAGCAATAGTCGGTACATGGTAACCTGATGCGATTTAAAGAACCTTCTGCATCTAGTGAGGAATCCAAGTTTTCGTGACTGACTTGCAACAATGCAACAATGTGTTCATTCCATTTTAAGTTTTTGCTAATTTAACCACCAAGCAGACGAATTGACTTACAACCCACGAGTCCATGGTCATTTACCACAAAAAGGTATTCGTTGTTGTGATTTGTTATACGCGAAAATGTTTATAACGGGTGTTTCAACAGGTGCGCTTCAACTTTTTTCCGATAGGGACGGCGAGCGACGCCATATTTTTTATTAATCTTTTGTCATTTGGAAACTTCATTAGTATACATTTCATCATGGAACGCTACACACGTGAACAGCGATTGCAAATCGTGCAAATTTTTTATCAAAATAATCGTTCTGTTGCTGCTACTTTAAGAGCATTACGGCCATTTTACGGTCCATTTAACAAGCCAGCCCGTTCGACAATCGACCGTATAGTGGCAAAATTTGAGTCTACGTTTTCGCTACATAATGTTCATGAAGTGCTCTTATTGAAAAACCCTGTATTTGTGTCAATTTGACCTGATTTCTTTCTCCCCACTCAATTATTGTGTTCAAATCGGAATTAAGCTAAGTGATAACTTCTAGCCGTTTACCGTATAATTCGGAGGGAGTAGTTTCCACCTCGAATGAAATAGAAGAGTGCACTGTAGCGTCAGCAGCAAAGCTAAGCTATGGATAGGGTTAACAGTACTACCCAGCAAATCATTGATGTATAAGAAACACAAAGTCTTTGGGAAAACTGATACCTGATGTGGGACTCCGGCATTTGTGAAATGTGTCGTTGATGATCTCCCATTTAGCAGAATCATGATCTTTCGGTCTTTGAGAAAGCTTTTCATCTACGGCCAGTGATATTCTCATGTCAAAGCTTGTCTTATGCCTTGGATATTTATTTATTGCAAAAGCCTCTCCATGGTGTTTTAGGGCGAGAATTCATTTATTTGCGACATTGTTTAAGAGATCGGTTGTGGAGCGGATTTCATGAAAGCCATATTGATGATATAATTTTATTAATTTCAAGGTACTTCACTAATGTGGGTTAATGCATTTCTCAAAAACTTTGGCGACGGCTGACACAATTGATATTGGCCGGTAGTTTGAGGGGTCAGTTTTATCAAAACCTCGTTTCAGAACTAGTTGTACGATCGCTTCCAGACATTTGGATATTTACCTCGCCTAAGTCACTGGCAGAACCCTTCAATTTTCGAATTGGAATTCCGTCGGGTCCGATATGGCCTTATTCACGTCCATTGTCTTCAGGTTTCTGGAGAATATTTCCTCCGAGATGTTGATGAGATTCATTTTAGAATCAAAACACGAAATTAACGGAGGAGTAACTCTATCAGGAATAACTAAGGTCGAGTTCGATGTGAAGACGTTTGCCAGTAATTCGGTCTTCAAATATGGATACACCACCAAAGCACCGTCAGCACATTTTAATGCTGAAATGGATGTTTTAGAAATATTGGTAACCGATGTGACGAAGATTAGCAACCCAGAAGCCTTGGCGGCTTACTTATTGTCGACTCTTTTCGCTTCCTTAGCACAGACCAAGATTTTTTACAAGTGTTAGATTTTTTTACAAGTGTTTCGTGTGGCCTTGTATTATTCAAAAAAAAATTCGTTGCGCTTATATTTCATGCACGTTTTTGAAATAATTTAGATTGGGATTGGAAAATAATGATGGGATATATTTATACGGAAACGGCGTTATCAATTTGATTGTTATATAAAGAAGTTGAGCTCATTGTTGACGCATCATCATAATGTTCAACATAACTACAATAATTTGGATCGTGTTAAATTGCATTTTAATGCATTTTCTGTAATAATAAAATTATTGTCACTTTCAAAACATATGTATTGACCTGTTAAATTGTGATGATTGGTTATTATGTATATGTAATTAGACTAATTTTAAACTTGAAAAATTGTATAAAAGCGAAGATTAATAAAATAAAAAGGCGGTAGACATACATACAATGGCTTACTTACTTCTTTCTGTGTCTTCACTTGCGCTTTAGTTTGGGCCTCACCCGTGGTATTCCAAACTAATCTTGTGAATCTACAAACCACAGATTTTAAGTACTAGAAAATATTTAACAATTCGGAAGCAATTTCGAAGCGTTAACATTGGTCTTTCGAGCCGGATCACCCGTGGAAGGTGATCCGCTAAATCGTTGTATATTATTGAGAAACAACAACAATAATAATTATAATTATTGGGTCGTGTGCTTAGGCCAACAGAGGCACGTTTATAATCAAACAACAAAGTCGCCAACGTCTACGAATAAACTAAACAACAAATAAGGAAAGTTGAGCAGCATCGAAGAACTTGTAGATCGCAAGTTCAGACTGGTGCAGATATCAGTCGTCTCATCAGGAATTATAAAAAGGATAGCGAGGATCGGAAAACAAGGAAATACCTCGAAGAAAAACTAACAGCAGCCCATGCCCTTTACAAAAAATATTATGATACTGACATCATGATAACAAAATTACCGGCAGTGGATTTAAATTTGCCTTATTTCACCGAACGGAAGCAGATTCGCAGAAATTGTGATATCTTGCTGGATGATATCCATAAACGATCAGAAGAACAACCACGTCCATCGTCTGATCTCGAGGTTGCTACGAGCCACAGTCGACATGAAAGTAAGCTAGTTGAATCCAATATGGTGGAGGATTTCAATGAATTATTCAACAACAACAAGGGCAAGAGCAGCAGAGTAAATATGGATACGCTGAATAAGGAAATCCTCATTGAAATACCAGAAGAACAACAACATACCTCGTACTTTCTCGAAATTTATGACAGAATGAGTCAAAATGTGGATGAGATGTCGGCGAGACTACAGGCAGCTATTCAACAACGAGCAGCCCAAGGAAGTCCACATACTGAGAAAAATTATCAACCGGAAATAAAATTACCACCTCTTGAAATCCCATATTTCAATGGGCAATATAAGGAATGGGCAGCATTTTATGGTAAATTCAGTAGGTTTGTACACGAAAATAAAACCCTCACTGACACTCATAAAATCATACATTTGAGCAGATGAGGCAAAACTTTAGAATCAAATATCAACATCTGGAGTGAATTATGCGGATGCTCTTAAAATAATTGTAAATCGCTATAACAACAAGCGTTTACTTGTCACCAATCACGTAAATACGCTATTGAATCCTCAAGACACAATGCCCAGTCGGCAAATGCAATAAAGGCTCTGCACGGCACAATAAATGAAAATCTTCATGCCATAAGCAACTTGGGCATAGAGACGTCAACGTGGAATGCAATACTAATTCCATTAGTGTTAAGGAAGCTGGACAGAGAGACACAGCGTCTACAGTTCAGTTACTCTGGTGAATCCTCGGTAAATTCAATCGTTAAGTGAGTTCTTAAAGTTTCTAGAATGTCGTTTCCAATCTCTAGAAGCATTGCAAACAACAGAGGGTGCACAACAAGGCAGAACAACAAACACACCACCTATTGCTGTAAAAGTACCATCGCCTAGAAGAACTTTCGCTGGGATAGAAAAAGATGCATTGTCTGCAGCGCATTTTACGAAATAACAACGTGCCCAGTTTTTAAGAAGATGCAAGTGCTGAAAAGGTTCAAAATAATAGCAGCAAACAATTTATGTAGTATTTGTCTAATCTCCACGCACAACAAATTTGCATGTCAAAGTAAGGAAATCTTTGTGGTATGTCAAAGAAGGCATAACACATTGCTGCACACAAGGGAGGTGACAACATCCACAACGCTCCATTCCGCGAAAAACACCAACGAAAAATGCACCTTATTCAAGGTGTCCTTGTTAGCTACCGCATTGATCAACGCTACAAGTTGCATCGGATACCCGGTAAAATTGCACTAATAGATCCAGGCTCTCAGTCATCAATTATCACATAGGCAGGTGCCGAACAACTCAACCTACCTAAATTCCGAGCAGATTTACAAGTTACTGGAATTGGAGGAATGAAAACCAATAAAATAAATTATAAGGTACACGTAACCATTTCACCTCATTGCCCTTCGACATACAAGCAGGTGGCGGAAGCTTTTATCTTACCAAACTTAACTGGGCAACTACCAACAACGCCAGTAAAGGGTCTTAACAAATCAACTTGGAGAGAGCTGGCATTGTCTGATCCAAATTTTGAGTTACCTGGTCCAATTGATATGATTTTAGGAACAGAGGTATACGCCAACATCTTGTTAGACGGTGTAATAAAGAAATCACCGTACCAACCAATAGCAAACTGAGTTAGGATTGATTCTCCTGGGTCTCACGACAGAATCAGGATTAACGTCAAATTCACTATCTCTGGTAGTACAAAACAACCTAGACGTTCAGCTGCGAAAATTCTGGGAAATTGAAGAGCTATCCAAGGGAAAGTCATACTCAGAAGAAGAAGAGTTGAGTGAGCAACACTAAGCAATTACTCACAGAAGACTACCAGAAGGACGATATGAGGTCACTATACCATTAAGGGATGAACTGGAAATAAGAGACTCCAGGAAATGTGCGGTTTCAAGACTAATTCAAGTAGAAAGAAGATTAGAACAGAACCCACAATTAAAACAAGAATACCATAACTTTATGAAAGAATACATAAAGCTAGGACATATGGTTCCGGTCAATTCAGAAGATGCCAAGGAGCAAACATGTTACTTACCTCACCATGCTGTGGTCAAGCAGTCAAGTACAAGAACCAAGGTAAGAGTAGTCTTTGATGCATCAATGAAGACAACAAACGGGATCAGTTTCAACGATATCCAGCTAGTAGGTCCAACAATACAACAAGAACTGTTCTCTATTATAACAAGATGGAGGAAATACAAATACGTATATATCGCAGATATTGAGAGAATAAATGTACAGACAAATCCTGGTAACAACAACACAACAGAACTTACAAAGGATACTATGGATAGATGACCGAGACGAGCAATTAAAGAGTTCAAGTTACGAACAGTCACGTCATGGTACTTCGTCCGCTCCATATTTGGCCACTAGAACTCTAAAACAACTTGCCATAGACGAGCAGAATAATTATCCAATTGCTACAGAAATCCTGTTGAAGGGTTTTTATGTCGACGATGTTTTCTCTGGTGCAGAAACCATAGAACATGCACTAAAATGTCAGCAACAGTTAAGAAAAACGCTAAATAATGGAGGTTTCAAGCTGAGAAAATGGGCATCGAACAACAGAGCCATAATGGAGGGTATTCCCGAAGAACAAAGGGACTCAAAAACCACACTCATAAATAAGGACCATGAATCCATAAAAACGTTAGGAATATTGTGGAATCCCCAACGAGATGAATTTTTCCAGGTCAACATGGAACCCATGACAATAGTTCCAACAAAACGATCCCTTATCTCGGTGGTATCTAAGATATTCGATCCGCAAGGATGGTTTTCCCCAACAATTATTATAGGAAAACTATTGTTTCAGTAGTCATGGATAAAGGGACTATCGTGGGATGAAGAACTACCTGAGGAAATGAAGAAAAAATGGATTCAATATAAAACTACGTTCAGCGAGCTGCAAAAAATTAGGATTCCACGATGGGCTCATACCAAGGACAAGTGCGAAAATTTAGAGCTGCATGGGTTTTGTGATGCATCGGAATTAGCTTACGCTGTAGTAGTGTACTGCAAAGTGACAGATGCAGGAGAATCAACAATTACACTTATGTCCGGGAAAACTAAGGTGGCCCCAATAAGTCAGAAACTAAGTCTTCCAAGATTACAACTTTGTGGGGCAGTACTGTTAGCGAAACTACTGAGACAAATTTCAGAGGCCATGGGAATCCCAAACGTTAAAATGCAAGCCTGGACTGACTCGACAACTGTTCTGGCCTGGCTGCAAGGACACCCTAGTAAGTGGAAAACTTTCGTACCAAATATAACATCGCAGATTCATGCTATCGGCAGCCCTGCACAATGGAGACATGTAAAATCAAAAGAATCATCAGCGTAGATCCTGATTAGCTGGGTGATAATAAATTATGGTATCGAGCTATCATCGAGTAACGTAATAACGGAGACCGAGTTAGAAAAAAACTGCAAGATACTCTCTGCAACTTAAGCACAACTACAACAGAACCGGAAATATTAGAAAGGTTTTCTTCTCTCACAAAATCAATTCGAGTACTCGCGTATATTTGGCATTTCTATTGGAATAGCCACCATAAAGGTGAAAAACGGAAGGGGGTACTAACAGTTAAAGAGTTAGAAGTAGCTAAAGTAAGGATTGTAATGATGGCACAAGCTTCTCCATTTAAGGAAGATATAAGAAAATTAAAGGAAAAGGGTCAGTGTGCTCCAAGGGTAAAATTCTCTCCTTACATCCATTTCTGGACACGAACGGAGTACTTCGAATAGGAGGACGATTGCAACATTCAATTTTGAATTATAACGAAAAACATCCAATCATCCTACCACCAAAGGGTCATCTCACAAGTTTGATCATCGATTGGGCACATAAAAGTACTCAGCATGGAGGTTTGAACTTAGCGCTCGCGTTCATAAGGAAGCAATTTTGGATCGCCCAAGGCAAAAGAGCAACAAAACAACACATACGCCAATGCCTGAAGTGTTTCAGGTTCAATGCAAACAGAGTAACTCAACTGATGGGAAGCCTACCTCCTCCAAGAGTAATACCCTCAAAGCATTTACCCATACAGGAATAGACTATGCTGGGCCCATCGATTTTCGATATGTCCGAAGGCCGCGAAGAAGGATTTCTCGCTGCCCTCAAACGTTTCATAGCTCGAAGGAGTAACGTTGCAAATATGTATAGTGACAACGCCACGAATTTTGTGGCTGCAAATAAATATTTGCAATCTATTCATACAAATGATCCCAGTATTTCCGCTGCCACCATTCAACAATTTGATCATCATCTGGAAAATATTAGAAAGGCGAACCAAGTAATTCAGAATTCCAACAAAGAACGAAGACGAATAAGACGTGGGTTCGGGGATACAGTGGGATATGTGATGGGAGATTTATTTGGTGTTTTGAATGAACGAGATGCACAACGTTATGAACAATTAATAACAAACCTGGAAGATAAAAGCGAAACACTGATCAATTTAGCTCATCAAATGTTATGGGCGAGCACATTGAGCTTATACAAGATAGAGTCAACCAACTTTCAGCTGATACAGCATATTTATATAAACACCAATTAATCAACATGTTATCCATACAACTCATGCTATTCATCAGAAAGGTCGAAGATACTCAGAGAATCCTGATTGGCATACTCACCCATACGCATAACGGATTAATCAATTCACAGTTAATTTCTCCTACACAGCTTGAAAATGAATATGGAAAATCAAGGACCACACACCACCGGCAGTGACACTTCCTGGTTTCATCTCACTGATATTTATGAAGTTATGACAGTAAATGCAAGAGTTCTGGCAACCATGGTTATTTTCAGCATTCAGATACCGTTGATACAATCAAGTGTCTACAACATCTATCGAATAATTCCAATACCTATTCAACATGAAGCTCAACATTTCATCATTAAACCGTCACCCACATTTTTGGCAGTGAGCAATAGTCGTGAATATTATTCACCAATGGCAATTACCAGCAGTGTTGTTGCTAAAGTCCGTGAGCATCGCCAACGATAATTACGAAGAAGCTTCTTCGAGATCGATATAATCATCGTTGGTTCATCATCACTACAATTTGAATCAGCTGTGGGATTGCGCAGGGGATTGATACAACGGCCGACACAGTTTGCTGTTTGAAAGTTTTAGAAATGCCGATCACCACATGGGATATCATCTTAATTAATATATTCGCCGATAAGTTGGATCCAACAAAGCATCGACAATGATGTATTAACCCGAGCATAGTATCCAACATACCAGGATCTTATCGATTTCCTGAACACCCGATGCCAACCACTGGAGAGGATTTCCATGACCAGAACCAAATCGAATTCATCACAATGGTAAAAGGAAGCTCCGTCATTGTCGGAATCTGTAAAAGATTATACGTCGGATATGCTGGTAGAGTGTCTCTTAGAGATCATTACGTGATTAATAGTTATAATTTATAGTGTAAAGTATAATTTATAAAGTTATATAATTTATTTGAATCTTAGTGGTGTCACTTCAAGGGACGTGAATATAACATAGTCTCGGAAATGACATTGGAAGTCTTACTAAAATGACGTCTCACTTGGAAAATTATCAGTTAAAATTTAGGCGACGTGACTATAGTTCCGTAAAACGACTTGAGACGACTACGATAATTGGGGGTGTTAATAGCTTTAACAATCAAAAGGGGCAAGGCAAAAATCGCGGAAGAAACAATTTTTCGTTAAATGTAGACCAACAAATGTTATATTTACGATAAACGTGACCAACAAACGTCACGTATCTAACAAATTGGAATAACAAAAATAATTTTAATTTATAATTTTAACACCCATATTCATTTGGTGAATTATGAACAAACTAATTACTAACAAACGCAGACATTAATCCATCAAACGATTGCTGTCAAACAAAGTCGAAATGATATAATTTGTGGGCTGTTTCAACGGATGTTTTACATTTCATGTAATTTTTATAATTCTTCTATGGTTCTTCGAACAAGTCTAATTATATGGTTAGATATAAATTATTAATTAATAAAAGACACAGATTAAAAATTTTATCTTCGTGGCATTTACTTTTAAATTTCACGAACTCCTAATTTGACTGTTCCGTGAAGTAGATTGTTAGCGTGATCACATTATTTATTAGTGCATTACCTACCCTTGCCCGCGTGTTCTAACGGTGAGAAAACTGAAACGGATTTCAATGGGTTAGACTGGTTGGCGCGGTTGCTTGGCAATACGGTAAACCACATTTGAATTTAACCTCCTCATTTAGGCTCAACATAACAAAAAACATTTTTTAAATTATATTTAATATTTATATATTTATATTTGCAATAATTATGTACAAAATTTACATAAAGGTACAATATTATGTTTGATCACAATCAGTTAATAATATTATTATTTAATTTTACTTTTTAAATTAATTCTTTTTTTTATTTTATATTTTCCATATTTTTTATTAATTAATTAATCAATTTCCATGATAAATTAAATAATGTATTATATCAATTTTTTATATGCTCAAGTTTTAAATGATAGATTAAATTAAAAAAAAATATTTAACAAAAAATAAACTTAAAAAAATAAAACTAATAAAAATTCATTATGTTATATTAATTTTTTTTTGTTTTATATATTTTTTCATTTTTAATTTATTTTATTTATTATTATTAATATGCTTATATATACAAATACGGAGACAAAATTTCTTATTTAATAAACAAAAAATAAAAAATAAAAATAAAAACAAAAATAAATTAAAATGTTTACTTCACTTGTACATAATTACATAACCTATAAAAACAAAAAACGTCTTGTTTACTGTACTGTTTTAATTAATTGATAATAATTATTATAATTAATATGTATATCGCTTTCTTCTTGTTTAAATTTATATTCTTTTGTTTTTTTTTTTTGGGAGGGGGGGGGGAGTAATCAGGAGCTTTTCATTATTATTATATTTATTTTTAGTTTAATTCATAAAATTTTTTAAAAATTATTTTCTTTTTTCTCCATTTATTTTTACTATCTAGTTTACTTTTCATGTTTATTTAATTATTTATTAATATTGTTTTAATTAACTTTTTTATAATATATATTCATATAAATATTAATATTTTGTATTATATATGATTACTGTAATTAATTAATTTAATTTATTTACTAGGGTTTCATTTATATATTTAAAAACTGTACACTTAAATAAAATTTAATTTACAAATATTATAATAATTATAAAATAATGAACGAAACAGTGCCTAAAAAATAAATCATAACTATCTTAAATTAAATGTTGAACTATATATAATTAAATGAAGATTAATTAATATTTAAAAATAAATAAATAATCATATATTTATTTATTTTAATTTGAATGAAAACCAAAAAACTATGTGTCGCTATTAGTTTTACTATTTAAATTAAATTAAAGTGATAAATTAAAGAATTTATTCATTATAGCTTAACTTTACAAAAATAATTAAAAATTATATCACTCTAATAACGACAAATTCATTTAATTTAAAATTATTTTGTTTCTTAGTTATTCGAATAAAATTAATTTTTAATCAAAATTCCCATTTCTTTCAATTTCTATGATTTACGATTAGGTGTAAATATTTTAAATTAAATGTTTAATCGGCTCATTAATTTTTATCATTTTATTTATTTAGTTAATAATTTACATATACTTATCAATAATTATAATTTACAGTTATTTATTTATTTAATTTCTTTTTAATTTTATAAATAATTTTCTTCCAAGCGCAGTAGTGTAGTTTAGATAAATAATTATTGTTTTTATTGTAATTTAATTTAATATATTTTGAAAATTTGGTTGAAATCAAAATTAAATTTAAAAACAAATTCTTCTTCTTTATCTTGTTTTTTTATAGATTAAATTTATTTTTAGTAGCAATAATATTTTAGTTTATCATCATCATTTTATGTTTATTTTTAATCGTCGTATAGTAAAGAATTTGTCAGTTTCTTGTCAAATTTTATAAATTAGTCGTATATTTAGGTGTAATGGTCGTATTCAGAGCATGCAACAGATCTTGTCCGATACTCTATGATATAAATACTAGTCTACGTTAGGGAATTTATTTAGACAGTAGCAATTATTATTAGTAAATGTGCAATTTCAGCAACACGATGTAGTAAATCAGGTGCAATTCGGGCCAAATTCTCGTTGGCAAATTCACACGATGGAAATATATGAACAACATACGCAGCTTGTTGACTACCTGGCGCGGCAATATTAACAATACCAGCCGCCTGTTTTTGTTGCAAATACGTTATGAAACCACTTTGAAGATTTTTCGATTGTTGTAACACGTCCATATGATCACGGCCACAGGGAAGCGCAAGCAACATACAGTGCTCATTATCAGTCTTAAAAAATAAATTATATAGACTATTTAGGAAGCGGTTTCCGTTTTTGGGTTAAGCTTTGAACTTACCTGCATTTTCTTAGAAACGCCGTCCAACTGGGATTGTTCCAATCTCATACGCTGAGCAATACGTAATGGTGGTGTCGAGCCATCGCTGTTACATGGTAGAGAATCTGTTGCTACTTGAGGATTACCAAACACAAAATGCATTTGCACAGCAGCTTGATCATTCTTGAGCGCCAATAATCCTTGCCACATAACCGGATATCTCTGTAACAGCATTAGTAGTGAATCACCTTGTGGCGGTACTTGACTAGCATGTGGTGGTGTTGCCACTTGTAAATTACGTCCAGTCGTGGGAGCTGGTACGTGCGATGGAACATTAGTATACCCTAAATTTATAAATACTTGTGATGAGAAATTTTCAAATTTAATAAAATTGTGATTTTTAATTTACCTGGAATCGATGTTCGTTCTCGTTCTCGACGTTGCTGTTCTCGTTCTCTTTGTTCTCGCTCCTTATCGATTATAGGCGTTGCTATTTGTGGAGCCGCTTGCGGATGAATATGTGAAGTCAAATTGGTAGGAGGAGTTTGTTGTGCCGTATACGATGGGACCACATTACGTTGATGTTGAGACTGATGGTGGTGTGCTGGTGGGGGCTCGGCCAATATTGCACGAGATGGTACTTCATGAAATCGTGCACTAGCATCAGGATAATGTGGATGTGGTATTCTAGCCCCGTGCACGTAAACCTGCGCCACTTGGGGAGAATCTAAATAAAAATATTTAATAGAATGTCTCGCTTATTCTTCTATACCATTATAATCTAAATTACCTGTTGCTCGATCTTGTGGAGATTGCAAACTATGCGGCACTGTGGTACGTGGACCACTCGTCGGTCTACGCAACTCAAGTGGTGGACTTGTCCCAGTTGTTGTTTCATCCATATCGGGCATATCCGGTTTTTCTCCCGTCCCTGGCAGCATCGGTGATCTGAAAAAAAGCAACCAAAAACTCATAAAAAATTCCCAACCGATGATTATCGACTGAATACTAAACTTACCGTGGTATATAAGGAACTCGAGCCCCGTGACCCATTTCTTGTGCTTTATAATATTGATACATCATCAAATGTTCGCGCGGTACTGTACGTATCGGTGAATAGTTAACATCAGCCTACAAACAGAGAAAAACAAAAATTTAAGTAATAAGCCAATAGTAACCAATAAATCGAAAAAAAAAATCTAAATTTCACCGGAGTGATAGGTGATAGTTGCTGATGTGCAGCAACCGGATGATTTTGTGAACGGGTCGCACTACCATAACCACTAATATCTTTATGCTACAGTTCATAACATAAATGTGGATGGAAAAGCAGCGTCCAATAATTCACACAGTAAAAAATATTTATACAATTTAATAAATCCATAAAACAAAACGAAAAACTCACCAAACTAGCCTCATAAGCAGGATTCGGTAATCCACTTTGCAGTGCATGAACACGACTTTGTTCTTGTGGACTAATCGGTGGAATTGTTGCACGATTAGAAACTGTAAATAAATCGATTAAAACCGGATCGTAACCAGTTTGTTGACAATAATAGTTACCCGTGACAACAGAATGATGATGCTGTTGCTTAAGAGGTGGACTAGCAACAGATCCAGTAAGAATTTGTGGTGTTTGATGCCGACCCAACAACTGTTTAGTTGGCGGAGGAGCCGCAGTTGTTATTTGTTGTTGGTGGGCTGGTTTCACACTATGCAAATTAGTTGAACTAGTAGTCTGTTGTGCTTGCGGTAGAGGCTGATGATGCGCTGGCGCTGGAGTAGTAATAATGTGATGCACTGGAGATTGATTTGGTAAGTGAATCGGTTGTTGCACAACTTTTGTTGACGAATGCATATGGGCACTTGTTGACGATTGAGCTCCCTGCTGTACATGGTGAATTGATCCAGTTGGTAATGCTTGTTTAACAATTTGATGTTGTTGTGAATTACTTGATGGTTGCTTGATAATAATTTGCTCGGGCGGATTGCGAGCACTTATCTGAATTGTTTGGCCTGGATGTACAATTTTGGCAGGCGAATAAATCGATTGTGGTGATGATATTTTGCCACTGCTATGAATCACTAATTGTGGTTGACTAGATTGCTGCGGTGGTAGTTGTTGCTGTTGAATATGCGTCGGGTGCCCCGGCTGTGGCATACTAATTTTATGGATGTGTTGAGGTATAGATTGTGATTGACCAGGAACCGATTGCTGGGTAGGTTGCGGTTGCGGCGACTGTTGTTGAGGCTGCAATTTCATACGCGGTGAAAGTGTTGCTTGAGATATCGCTGAATTCATTGGATGGTTCACGTTCACAAGAAGATTGTGTGGAATGTTTTGCGTAATTTGTGGTTTCTGTGGCATTTGGATATGACTGTGGTGTTGCAACTGCTGCTGCTGTAACGCAATTTGCTGCTGCACCTGCAATTGCTGTTGATTCGTTAATGCTGACAAACCACTTTGTTGCAATGATTTCATATTGACCGCATTTGAATTTATTACGATTGTATTCGGTTGAGTCTGCTGTTGCGCGAGCGGTTGACCCTGAGTTGGTATCGAGGGCATGCCACTGACATTTAATTTGGTAATCTTCTGTTGTGGCTGAGTGTGATTTGACAAATTTGGCAAATTTTGTGGAACAATAGTCGGCAAGGTTTGCTGTTGCTGCGACACTTGTGGATTTGTAACTTTATGCAATTGTGTTGAATTTAGCACATGACTCTTCAAAGTCATAGGCTTTGTCTGTGGTTGCTGTTGTTGAGGCAATGGCTGAGTTTGCTGTATAATTTGCGAAGGATTATTCACAACAGCGGGCGTAGTTTGATGAGTTTGCTGAGTTGTTGTCGAGACTTTAGGGGGCAAATTATGTTGTACTGGTAGATATTGTGCTTTTTGTTGTTGTGGCAACTGCATAGGCTGCACTTGTGGTGTTGATTGTTGTACCTTAGGTGTACTGGACACACTTGTAGTCATAATGACCGGAGACATATTTGATTGCGATGTCGTGGAAACTATTATTGGAATTTGTTTCGGTGTCAGGGGTGCTGGCGGCTGAAGTACAACTTGTGATTGCGATTGTTGATTCTGTATATTTGACACAGGAGATACTATAAGACTTTGACTGGTAACCGGCACTACAGGTTTATTATGAGCAGTTGGATTACTTTCCGCAACAGAACTGGGCACTTTTATGACTTCAGGTGGTGTTGGTACCTTTGGTGGTGGTGCACCAGGTACTGGAATATATTGGCCCTCTTTACTTTGCCTCATAACCATTAATTCGCCAGTAACGGGATCAATTAATGTGGTTGGTTCACTAGGTTCTGGGGTTTTCTGGACAGAATGCTGGGGCAGAACTGGCATTATCTTAAGAGTAGTTGGCTCGTTAATTTCATTTGGGATCGGCTTAGTCTCTTCTACTACATTTTCGACAGTAGGCGTCACATCGGTTGTTGTTTTAACCACATCAATGGACAAATCTGGCATACTCTTGTCTTCGCTTCGTGGTTTCTCATCGCTACTGTCGGTCGATGTTTCTGATGTTTTACGATCTTTTCCTTTAACGCGATTTGCCCGTGGAGATTTTCTAATATCGCCACCGGCCACCATATTCACAACTGATAATTTATCGCTTTGTACCGATGCTGCTGGTGGAGGCTTAATTGTTGCTGTTTGGCGGGTCGATCTTCTCGGTGGTGTTAGTGATGCAGGTGGGATATTACCAGTTTGCGGGCCTTTTGGCGATGTCGATAAATTTCTTACAACGTCTTCAATTACGTCATCAACAGTATTTCGTGTGCCATCACGCTCTTGCAGTCGACGAGATTTTCTTGTATTCAACGCCGGAGAATGGAAATCTTCCTTATTATCGTGCATATTTGGTGGTAAAGAAGATGGGGTCACAATTGCCGGTTGTGTCGATACAGTTGGTTTTTGAACTGTAGTACTTGCAGTTGTAGTAGTTGGAATTGTAATAGTCTGAGTAGTAGATTGTGGTTGCGATACGCTTAATGTTACTTGAGGCGTTACACCAGCGTGACTTGACACAATTACATTTGGGCTTTTAATTGTAAGTATCAATCGTGGGCGCACCTCTTCGCCAGAATCTTCGTTAAATTCATAAACATCAGATTCTGAATTTGTGTTCCGTGGTTTTCGATCATCAGGGGCTGCATTTGAAATACTATGACGGCCCGATTGTTTACCACCACGACCACGGCGTGCACTTGTTGCTTTGCCACCTCGACGAGTTTGGACACCTCCACTCGGTGTCGTAGTCGTCGATGATTGTTGCGAATGTTGCACAACGTAGGGTTCTTGCGGTTGACTTGTTTGAATAACAATTTTATTATTGTTATTGTGATTAGTCCGCGGAGCGTCTTTCTTGCCCCGAGCTGAACGACCACCTTTACGTTGCACAGTTTTGTCTATGTCTTTATCTATATGTTCTCCAACACCTTCATCAAAATCATCATCTTCGTGCGTATTCGTAATAGGTTGCTCAATTACTGATGATGAGGTTTGTTTCTCTTCTTGAGCCGGCGGTGGAGCAACTACTGCGGAAAGAGGTTGATTTTCCTCTTTGGATGGTTCCTCAATTAATTGTGGTAATTCATGCGGCTTTAGAGGTTTCAAAGCTTTTTCTTCATTCCACTCCTCTTTAATTATTTCAGAACTTTCTTCGGACGTATCTTCACCAGAGCACAAAGCATCCACTTTCTTAATAACTGACTCGATATTCACTTCTTTGGCAGACCAGTAATCACTATCTTCTTTAGAGTCCTGTTCAACCGCATCTTCTTGTGAATTTGTTAATTTTGTAAGATTTTCTTCGGTTAACATGGAATTTGGTACGTTGGTGGGTTGAAGTTGCAAAGCTTGTTGTTGCGGTTCTTGCGACTTTTCCATAATTTGTGGTTGAGATTGTTCCACGGGTTTTTCTAGTACAACTTTATCTAACGGCACAATCGGACAATCTTTCTTTTCCAACTCAATTTCTCTAACAATTTCTTCGACCTCCGACGATTTTTCGACATTTTCTGAAATAATTGGTTTCGCTACCTCCTTCGGATCTGGAATCGGTTCCGACGGTGGCGGCGGTGGTTGCACCGGTGGTTGATGTGTTGGTTGAGGTGGTTGTGATTGTTGCTGAGGAGGTTGCTGAGCTTTAACGACAGGTAAACTATCGCTATTTTGAGGTGGCTGCGGGATTTGTGGCGATTGTGCTTTAGGTGATTGTACCGATGGAATGATTGCTGGTACTGAGGGTGCTTGCGATATCTGTGGAGTTTGTGGCTTAGAAATATTTTGGCAAACAATAATCGATGAATGTTGTCTATTATTATGCGATTCTGGCATTTCTTTAGGCTGAGAAACATGGTGATGCATCGTTTGTGGCTGTGCTGGTTGTTGCACTTTTTCCAACGATTGGGGCTGTTGAACATGTAATGAAGTCTGAAGAGGTTGTAATTTTGATTGCGACAGTAACATGATATTTTGACCTTGTGCGGGTTGCTGCACGGCGGGCTTAGTGGATATAACTATTTTTTGTTGTTGCATTTGCTGTTGTTGCTGGTGGATTTGTTGTTGTTGTTGTTGTTTTAATATAGCATGTTGCTGATTAGCAAAATTATGTTGCTGCAATATCTTCTGATGTTGAAACATTTGGTGCTGTTGCAGTTGTTTTTGCTGCTGGAACATAATTTGCGAATTTTGCGAGGTTACCACTTGTTGCTGCGGTGATTGCGTATTATTTACATTCATCTTAGACTCAATCATTTTTGATGTTTGCTTAATTTGCTGATTGATAATCGTATTCTGTGGCAAGGTCGTAATTAACGTCTTCGATTGCTGCTGTGCCGGTTGTTGTTGCTGCCCTTGCATCTGTTGACTTGGTGTAGTTACTGGTACCACTCGTACAGTAGTTGAATATGTAACCACTGTCGGTTGTGCTTTCGACATAATTGCGTCACCCATTGAAACCGGTGGTGTTAATTTTTGATTTTGAGGTAGCACTACGTTTACGGTTTTTTGTGGCTGGTTCGATCCCTGTTGTAATACTATATTAGTCCCTCCAATAGTTTTTTGAGGAATTGGCGTTAGTATTGGTGTCACTGGAACGCGATTCATCAAAATATTTGTCTGCCCTGAATTTGGCGGTGGCTGATGTTGTTGTGCACACTGCTGTTGTTGCGACTGTGTTGAAATAACACCACCCGTTGACATTATAGATTGATGTGTAGATGGCGAAGATAATCTCTGCTGTACAACGACAGAATGTGGCGGCATCACAGGACTAAGTTGTGGTGACATTCTCGGATTTTGCGATCTGATTATATTCGGGCTTTGTGGTGAATTTGTGCGTTTTATTGCCTCAGGACATTGGAATTGCGATTGTTGTGGCCCCTGAGTTCGTGGGCTGTGCACACGCGTTGGCTCAGCCGGCCGTGGCGATACCATAACACCAAGTGGACTATAGATAATGTGCTGCTGCTCAGGAATGGAAATTGTCGGTGGTTGCATAATGAACTGCGTATTTGCTCGACTAATATGCTGTTGTATGGTCTGAGGTTGTGTTCCACCCGCAATAGTAAATTGTTGCGGCCTAATTGTTGACAACCTTGTAGGACTGATACTTGGTTTAGACAGCGAGGATTTCGTAATCGTGATGCTAGAGCTTCTTACAGGTTGTACTACTTTCTGTGTGACAATGGTTGTGTTCAACGATGGCTGGGTTGTTACAATACTAGACTCAGACCTTGGTAAGCTGGGCGCTGAAGACATAACTGACGCTGCACTTGTTACTACTGAATCTGATTTTACGACCGAGGCGGTAGAAGTAATCGTGATAAGCTGTTGTTTAACTTCAGGCTCCTTTTGAGTAGTAGGCACTAATGGCGAACCAGTAGATTGTTTTTCAATAACTGTTCTAAGAATTTGAGTTAAATCCACATCGGGTGTCTTTGGTGGATTATTAAATTTAAACTGATTAACTGCCTCTTCTTCTTGATCTTCGGTGTCAGTATCAATTCTAAGATCATTTTCAGATTGTGGTGTGTCTGGTTTTATGTCTAATTCTTCCGCATTCAGGCTTTCTAAGGCCTTTCTCATTTCCTCGGCATCTTCTTCAGGAATGACTGTCTCTACCGGGTTCGGTGGCGATGATTCTAAATTTTCTGGTTCAGTACCGTAGCAATCACTGTAATCTTCGGCATTAGAAGTGCCAAATGATTCGCCCAATAGAGCTGCTACTGCGTCTTCGGTCTCTTCTTGTGATATGACGACCCGCGATTTTTCTTCAGTTTTTTCTTCAGATTTTGATGTTTTAAGTATGGCAGGTGGTAGCGATAACATGGGACTTGGCTCGTCAACCTCGATTTTCAATAATTTTTCAGAATTTTCAAATTCTTTGGAAAGCGACTCGACCGCTGATTCGTGAATTTTATCATCATCAACACCACCAAATCCAGGTATAAAATTAGATTCATGTTTCGAACGTTTATTTTCAACGTGCAATTTTGTCGGACTGGCTGAAGGTACAGAATGATCACTTGTCGATGTTATATTACTTCTTGGTGGACTATCTTCAATAAGACACGGTAAGCTTGGTGATTGCTTATTCAAATTACCACCAGATAATTCGACATTCGTTTCTGGTATTTTAATCGGCAGAGGTGGTTCCTTCTTAATTGGAGTCGAAGACGATATTGAAGAACTGCTGTGATGATGATGATGTTCACGTTTCTGATGTTTCTCTTCTTTGGACCGTTTCTTCTTCTTTTTCTTTTCTTTGGTACGGTGACCATCTTGCATAGTATTATCATGTTTACTATCAGATATATTCAACACTTCCGAATTTTCATCGTTTTCTCCGGAGTATCGGAACAAATCACTCGTTACTTCGTTATTAGATGATTTGTTCTCCGACGATTTTTGATTTTCAGTAAGAACCGCATCGTAAGATTTGCTATCACAGTCTTCCATCAATTGAGCCTCTAGTGCACGACCGGCTTCATCCAAATCCACACTATTATCATCTTCCGTATGTAGCATTGCAGCTCGAAGCTTTTCTTTATCTTTCCGTTTTTTTTCTTTACGTTTTCGAGATTCCTCCCGATGTCGATCTTTCTCTGCCGGAATATTAGGTTGCTCGATTGGTGGAGCTTTAAATTCATTTTCACTAACATCACTCGGTTGAACTTTGCTAATGCTACTTTCATTTTCATTATTTTTATTTTCTTCAAACGTGTCGCAGTGCTTTGCGTTTTCTTGTGCAATTGCTTTATTTGGCGCATCATTGGGATTTGAAATTTCAGTTGAATGATCGGAGTCTTCGTCGGTGATTGGCCCAAATATATCTTCCATTTTTTCACCTCGCTTATTTGTCGATGAAATAGAAATTGTATTTCCGCTCATCTCATTATGTGGCTCGAAGGAGTACCCGTCGGATGATTTTGACTTTTTCGATTTTTTCATTTTTCGCTCGTCCTTACTTCGCTCTTTACTACTACTATCGTATTCTTTCTCGCGTCGCTTCTCTTTTTTGCTGCTATGTTTTTTTGTTTTTTCGATTAACGAGACCTGCAGTTGCTCAGTTTTATTAAAATCAATACTATTTCCGCTAAGCGGAGGTGATTGAGTCTCTAGTTTATGATTTGATGATTCGTCTTGCTTTTCAATTTTTATTTCAATCGCAGGCGGTAGGCTCTTTTGCCTCTTCTGCTTTTTCTTGTGTTTTCGCCGCGTCTCTGGACTAAACAATTGATCGAACGGATCTTTTACACTCATGGTATTATTGTCGCCACCGCTCATACCGATATCTGACAAATTCTCTTTCGATTCTTGTTTTATTGCCGCAGATGGATTAACAACTTTAACAATTTTATTATCCTCGTCACTCGAATTATTCGACTTGAGTCCCGGCTCCAATTTTATTGACTTCAATTTAACCAAATCAACGTCACTTTCTGGCATATCATTCTCCGTTTTGACGTCAATATCGTTCAGTTGTTTATTGGATGACTGAGGTTCTGAAAGAACGTCAGTGGCAGAAGTCATCTCTTTAGATTCGTCCGATTCAGATTTTATGTGATTCGATGGTTTTTGATTACCACTATGATATTCATCATCCGAGGTATCAAAGTGTATTCGACCTTGCGACCGACTACTCTTTCGTGATGTAATTTTACGACGTGGCTTCGCATGTTGTATCATTGAACTATCGGATGTATCACCACAATCATGTTCGTGTTTATATTGCAATCGGGACAATTGATCCGCTTCTGAATCAGACGTGTTAAAATCGAGTTGTACGTGCAAATGCCGCCGTTCATTATCCTCATCCGAACTACTCGCAATAAACGACGACTTATTTGACTTGTGATTATGACGCCTAATTCGACGTTCTTGATCAAAATCGCTATCGCTATCTTCATCCCAACTGGTCGACCGTTTCTTTTCTTCTCGCTTGGCACGGCTCTGTTTAAGCTGATTGAATTTCGCCTTGATTTTTTTCTCTTCTTCCTGTTTCTGCATATTTTTACAGGAACGAGCCTTTACCTTGTCATACATCGAAATATAAGTTGGACCTTCGTCGGGTATATCAAATATGGAATGTTGACGATTATGTTTTGTTAAACTGTCTGAATCAGAATCATCCGAACTATTCAGGAGCTGATGTATTTTCTGCTGTTGGTGTTGTAATCGTTCTTGGCTTCGATGTGAAGAACCACTTTTACGATCCGAACCACTCTTGCTATGGTTATCTTCATTATTATTATTGTTGCGATGAGATGAAGATCCGGACGATGAAGAAGAAGATTTACGATTCTCAATATTTTTATTCGTACTGCAACTATCACTGCGGCGTCGTTCCTCTGTCTGTTCGGTCAACGGCGATGAGCCCATAATATTAGTATCATCCCGCTGTTCCATTTCCCGTTGTTTCTTTTTATGCTCTTTTCGTTTTTCCTTGTTTTGTTGATGTTGCGCAAGTAGTGCTTGATCATCTTCACTCGATCTAGCATCCAAATTTTCTAAAAAATTCACGCTATCAAATTGGTCAAATTCCGATTCTTTTCTTTTCTGCTTATGGATTGATTTATTCTGATCGTCGATCGACAATTTTAATGACTGTTGTGGCTGTAGATTATGCTGCGGTTGTTGCTTCTGCTGTTTATCCTCGACCACCTCTTTTCGTATTAAATCGAACGTCGATAAAAGTAAATTCGATTGCTGATTATTCACAGAATTTACTTGTAAATTTTCGTTCTCTTTCGATTTATTCGATGGGTTGCACGATTGTTTGTGTAACGTGCTGGATGACGACGATTTATGTTGTTTGTGTTGGGATTTTTGTTGATCTCGAGAATCTCGTCGGTCAACTACTTTTCGATGTTCATTATTCATTCTTATCCGTTTTAATTCGTCAGCTTCATTTGTATCACTAATACGACGTTTAGAACCAATGGCCCCGCTGCCCGAAATGCTACCACTCGAACTACTATTACGTTCACGTCGTTTTAACTGACTGAACTCATCGTTTACATAATAGTTTTCTTTAGATTTTTCATCAATCTTTTCGTTTTCAATTTTAATTACTTCTTTTTCCTTTTCCTTCTCGGTTGGCCCTTCTTTCACCTCTTTTTCTTTTGTGATTTGTTCTTTTTCTTTAGCACTATAATTACTACTACTGCTATTATTTCGTTGTGTCTGCTGTATTTGAGGTAACTCCTCTTTACTCTTTTTAGGTTTTTCTTTATCAACTTTGACGACTTCATTCTCGTTAATATTCTCGGGATTCGATGGGGTCTCTTCGTCAAATGTTTTTCTCCGGTCGAGACATTCTCTTGATTTATTAATACTACAACTGTTATTACTTGGTAGTGATTTATCATCCTTTTTAGTACTACTATTTGCAATGTTAGTTTGATTGTTTGCAGATTGTTTCACACTAGATGATGAGGACAATGACGAACTGCTACTGTTGCTGCTGCTCGTCGATTGAGTAGCAGTTGGCGCCGATTTACTAATTGTTTGCGTGGTCCCTGTTGACAAATCCACTGATGAACGACGAGATTTATTACTACAAATATTTTCATTTTCACTATTATCGTCTTTTAGAGAGGACGAGGATGAGGAAGCAATTGTTGTTGGTATTTTTATAGTACCTGTATTTGTACTACCAGGCACTGACGTACTTTTATTTAGAATACGCGTATTACTACTTATATTCGTTAGTGATGAGGATTTCTCTATTAAGCTTACACTTTTAGTGATTGGCATCGATCGATTTAATGGTAATGGTTTCGGAGATGAGGCAACATTTGATGTTGTGACTGTTGTCACATTCGATAGGGTGGTTGTTGTTATTATTGATGAACTACTTATTATCGTACTACTGCTATTATTTGGTGGATGACTTGGAAACGGATATTGTAATCCTTTTGGTATAACTACACAATTTTTTATTGTACTATTGACGACATTTGGTGAAGGGGACGGTGAATTATACGGTGAAATTGGTTGTGGACTATTCATGGGAGACGATGTCGTTGTATGATGTCCGCCAACCAATCGCTGTTGCAAATGTGTTTGATTAATTGACGACGAGGTAGTCGTAGTAATCGGTGGTTTAGTATTCATCCCTACAGAGGTTGGTGTGGGTGTTGAGGTGGTGACCAAACTCGATGATATCCCAACACTCACAACACATCCACCCGATGCTATTGACGAGGTCAAATTGGTCATCGACCGTGAGAAACTCGTAAATTCACGCGGTTCATATTTATCCCCAATATTTTCGAGCCGCTTCAAATCATCATCGAATATCGATTTCTTTGCCAGCACAGATTTTAATATATCACTTGGCTGCTCGTTATCCAAATCGAAAAATTTATGTCGCAAATAAAGCGACGATGACGCAGAATTTGGTTCTGGATGCGACGATGATGATAGTGACGATGATGATCCTTGTAATAAGTTATTTACATTTGTTAGGCTACTACCACGGTTTGTATTATTTCCAGACCACCGTTCGAACATTTCGTCTAGTGTTTTAATCCGTTCCTCTAATGATGGGCTACCGGTTGGAGCTATTTCTGAATCACTCGAATTTGAACTTAATGAAGGCGCACGAGATGGACTGGAGGGCGGTTGTTCAATCCCATTACCAAGACCGCTACTAACACCACCACCCACAGTGCTGATATTACTATTAAGTTGTGTTATATTTAGAGGAGGTAAAACTTTTGGACTTGGTTGGTTATTACTACTACTATTATTACTTAGATGATGATGGTGGTGGTGGTGATGATGCGGATGATGATGATGGTGGTGAAGAAGTGGAGGACTCGATAAAGTAAGACTATTTAGACTAGCTTGATGATTACTATGTTGTAAACAGGAAGAGGATGATGACGATGCTGAGGAATGATGTGCTGACGACGTTGCTCCTCCAATTCCACCACTTCCTCCTCCTCCTCCAGCGATACCAGCAGCTGTAGACGATACAGACACAAGTAATGATGATGTACTGCTACCACTCGATAATATTGGACCAGTAAATAAACGATTTTGAAACATTTGCAATGCAAATTTTGGCAATGGCAAACTTAATGGTTCATTATTCGGAATCCGATCGCGTGCGGTTGGTACTCGCCTTGGTTCGGTTGGTATTATAAGTGTAATGTTTTCTGGCCGTTCATCACATAGTGGTGTACCTGGCCGTGAGCCATCAGCACTCTCACCGCCAGATGCTTCATGTGAATGATGCGAGTGTAACTGGTGTCCTCGACCTCGTGACGAATGATGATATTCCGTTTCTGATACTAGCGAAGTTTTTCGCCTCTTACACATATTATGATGTGATGATGGATAAACATTCAATAAGCTATGATCATCGCATCGACGTGATAATAATAAATTATCTGTGGACGGTCTACGACTATTATTATTATTATTATTACTATTAATATTACTATTTGTATTACTACTATTAATTGTATTACTATTTGTATTACTACTTAAAAATTTTTGACCACTACTACATTCGGACAATCGTCGTATTTCAACACTTTTACGATGAATATGATCAATACTTAATTGAGTTAACAATAATAGATTAGACGAAGAAGAAGAATCACAGATTGAGTCACTGTTGTTATTACTATTACTTAAACTTAATTGATTAACCACACTATTATTTTGTACATTTATTGTATCTATTACATTCCCAATATTATTAGATTGTTGCATTCCACTACTAACACTATTATTAACACAATCGCCACCGAGAATAGCCCCCCGACTACTTTGTAGTAACAACGGTGGTCCTGTTATCGTTTGATTTGTATTATCAAATTTAATTCTTTTCTTAGGACTAAATAACTGTTCATCGCTACTCGAAGATGGGCATTCCTCCAATTGTTCTAACAAATGCGAGCGTTCCTTTTGCAAATGTCGAATATCACCTGGAGATTGAAACGGGAAATTATTATGATTAGATAAAATTTTTGTTTTATCATCATTTAAGGGATTCCCACCTGGACTTTTTTCAGTTCTCCGTCGAAGCGGTACCGCAGACAAAGGTGTCGGTCCAACTGCCAACAATGCTGTTGGTGTTGTCGGTGTAGCGTTTAAAATTTCCGGTTCAACTATACTTAAACGGCTCGATGCTGACAATGAATTGATTGCCATCGGCACTTGGCCAACAACCATCGGTGGTGGTGATTCAACCAGACGATCCTTATGATAAACTGTGGTGGATGGTGCGACAGCTGTCGCCTCATGATCATAGATTTCATCGTGCGATGCACCAGAACCCTGACTATATTCATCATAACTTTTAAACCGCCTGCCATCGGTTGAAGGAAATTCAAGTCCCACATTATCATAATAATCGGCGGGATATCGCACAACTCGTGACGTCCTGGACGGGCCTCTTGGCGTATTACCACCCGAATTACTTGGCGATGCAGCTCCACTGGAACTTATATTACTGTGTCGACTAAATGATGAAGTTCGCGATCTCGATGGTGTATCATATCTACTATATCGTGCGCCAGGCACCGAAACAGTGGTTTCAAATCCACGAGTTGAAACTTCTCGCACCGTTTCGAAACCAAGCGATCGATCACGTTCCAATGGTTTATCTAATTTCTCGTAAAACGCCTCCTGACACTCGCGCGAAGCAAAATCAACTTGCAACTTCCTCCCCCGTAGAGTTATTCCCCTCATCTCTTTAACAGCCGTTTGCGCGTATTGTATTTGCTCAAAAAATACTAACGCTAGTTTTCGATCACGATCGATAGCCACCTGGGACACGGGGCCAAATCGATTAAATTGTGTCGTCAAATAATTTTCACTAACCGAATCCGAAATTCCGTCAATCCAGACACAATTTGTTGGCATAGATTTGCCGAAACCTAATTTTATGCGGTTATTGCCTAGATGCTCTCCATCCATTTTTCTCATTGCTTTAACAACCGATATTATATCGGAATACTGGCAAAATGCATAAGCTGTAACACCTTGTTTTTTAATATCTATTTCAATTATTTCACCAAAACATTCAAAATGTTTTCGTAAATCGTTTGCCGTTATATCTTTTTCTAAATTACCAATAAATAATGTTCGCGTTGATTTTGGATGATATTCGTCAAGTTCTGCTTCATAGGGACGAAATTCATTATCATCTACGTCATAACCCTGATATGGTTCGACTTCTATTTTACATCCAAAAAATAATTTATCATGTGATACTTCTAAAGCTTTTTCTACGTCGTCCGGTTTTTTAAAACATACAAGCGCATAACGATCGGTACTTTGGCCAACCACTTTAACCCATGTCACTTTGCCGTGTTTTTTATATTCATGAAATAAACCATCCTTTAGTGATGTATCTGATGACCGGGCTGGTAAATTTCTAACACATATAGCTAATGGTCGATTATCTTCGGAATGCACAACCGGATTTGGATTTGATGTATTTGGTGTTGGTGCTGATACAGCAGATTGTATATTACGTGAACGCGATGGTGGATCTGTTCCACTATTTGGACTACCACTCTCGTTTGAATTTGATGTTGTACTATTTGTTGAACTACAGCTACTTGGACTACGTGAATGTGATCGAGAAGAATCACCACTTTCACCGCCGCACGATGGAGGCGATTCGCTACCAGATCGTAATAAGATCTTTTTATTTATTCGTTTATTACTAGACTTTTTTATAGTTAATATATCATCATTATTTGAATTTCGTCGCTCTAAACCAACATCATAGCCGGAATCGGGCGTTACAACAGCACTAGCAACATTACCATACACATTACGTGATGATGTTGTTGTTGATGATGTACCACTATCATACCAAGTACTCGACGGCGTTACTCTATGATGTCCTACTTGATTTGTTCTGAAACCAATAGAAAAACAATAGCAAAATCAAAAAATGCGCTCAAAATCATCTGACGAATAAAATTAAATTAAAATTATAATATTTTACATAATTTTTGGTTCGTTGCTTCTAATGTTAATAAACATTAAACACATTAATTTTTGATTAAACACATTTAACATGAACTTTTTATTTTTTATCATTATTACTTTTTTTTTTGAAAAATCATAAAACAATAGAAAAATCTCACCTATCTACAATTGATGCTGAATATGGACCATTTCGATATAATCGATCTCTCGTTCGCCCCCTTACATCACCCGAGTGATGGTAATTATTTGGTCGCCTAATATATTGTTCTTGATCACCACTAACACTAGATCTTGCGGTATTACGCTCGTAGAAATTATTTCTATCGAATCCAGATGGTGAATGATCGTCCGATGATCTGCCAATAACAAAAAACAAAAAGAAAACAAAATAAACAAAACAAACATAACCAAACGGAATTACATATTTGAATTTTATCAAAAAAAAAAAAAAATAAATGAGAGATCGATATAAACTTAAGATTTTCAAAATTGGTTGTGTAATTTAAAATAAGATAATTTGAAATTGCGTAGCAATTGCGACTAAACCCCAGAATGATTTGCCTAACTATTTATTTTGTTTTGGGACCGCCCCCAATTGGTCTTACTACTAGCCCTGTTTCGTTTAACAAATAAATTTTTTTGAGACCCAAATTTTACTAAGTTGAGCAAATGAATATCACCAAAATGCAAGTGTTGCCCGTTTAAATTTAGTATAAGAAAATACACTTTTTTATTCTCAATTTTAATTGCAACACATGAATGAAATGATGAACTTTATATTTCAGTGATAAAATCCATGAGCAAAATGATAACCGTGTAAATGTAAATTATATTAGTAAAATCATTCTCAACAATAAATATTATATAGTAATTTTTGTATATATAAGACAATTAAAAGTTTTTCAGCAAAATACAAATTAATCAACATAATCAAGCATAAACAATAAAAATATAAATTTATGTTAAAAGAAAAATTATTAGTTATTATATTATTGTAGTTAGCAATAGCCATCTATTATTAAATTGTAAATAAAATAATTATATGTAGAGGGGACAAATAATAATATTATAAAAATACATATTTACTTACTGTATTTGAACGATATATTGAGAGAAATAATCATAAAACTATTTTCAAAACTTAGTATTAAGTGATTTTCCGTTTTTCTCAATAAAAATATAAACAAAACAAAATTTTTATATATCATCATAACAAAACGACCATTCCAAACAATATATAATAGTTTTCTTATATACATATAGATTTTTCATATATAAGAAAATTCAGTACACAAATATGTATGTAAAATAATAAGAAAGGTATTTTGACCAGCGACTTTCATGGAATTTTATTTTTGAAAACCAAGCATATACATATATATATATATATATATATATATATATATATATATATATATATATATATATATATAATATATATATATAATATATATATATATATATATATATATATATATATATATATATATATATATATATATACATATATATATATATATATATATATATATATATATATATATATATATATATATATATATATATATATATATATATATATATATATATATACATAGAAAAGAGAAGATCATAATCGTAACATAAAATATAAATAACCAAACTAGGATATACTAAGGATTTTTCAGATTTTTAAAATCATGTTTCTTTTATACAAAAAAAAAAGATTTGAATGAAATTCTTACCCATGATTAGGTGCAAATCTTGTAATACAATTACTAGTCGAATACTGTTGAGTTTGACCAATATTGACTGATTGTAGGATACTATTATTACCATTGTTAATATTGTTATTTAAACTATTGCTAGTGCTTGCTGACGTAGAATTTATTTGACTATTACTATTACTATTATTGTTATTTAGTCCACCGTTACCACTTCCATTACCGCCACAGGACGACAACGACATTATAATGTTACTATTTTTATTTCCCCGTCCAATAAACGTTGTAGTCGGCGAGGACGGCTCATAATATTCGGTTGTTAAAATTCTATCATCAAATTTATGTTCCGTGTTGTGTGCTTTTGATGCCGATTTAATATCCATAAATGATACAGTAGCACATACATGATAATGGGAATTAATATTGACGTTATTTGTCGATGGTCCAATAGACTTTCCATCATTTGGGAATAGATTAGCGGAATTATTCGATGTATTATTAGAAACAGTTGATGGACAATTTCCTGAATTATTACTAACACTATTAATGTTATTATTGTTGTTATTATGATGTACGATCGCTTGTACAGCACCACCCAACAACATTTCATTGTATTTTGCACCACCATTAATTTGTTGCTGCTGATGATGATGGTTAAAATTATGAAGATGATCATCACTATTATGATGTTGGCTATCACTAGCTTGTTCTTTATTTTGTCCTCCACATGTCGACGTCGACGTCGTTGGTGCTGATATTGAATTTGATAAAAGCGTAAGACTATTACTGTTCGGTTGTGATGTTCTGACGGCTCCTGATTGACTTGTCCCTGTTGTTGATAATATCTTGACACTTTGAACACGGCCATATCTGGAAACGAATTTTCTTATATTTTTCTCCTCTTTTTGGTATTTTGTTTTTTTTTTAAATTTTTTTACTACTTTTCTAATTTAAAACAAATCTAACTAATACTTGTTTTGTTCTTATAAATTAACAGTGGGAAATCATTGCAGCTATTTCTAAAAAATCTCATTTTAAAAACTATTCCGTTTTCTTGACGAACAAGTCATACACATAGCTATTATCCAACATGCCCAATTTATTTTGCAAGATTATAAAGAAATTAGAATTGAAATTTTTTTAAAATTACCGCAATGTTTTCTCGGTCACATTAATAACAATAAAATAATAATAATAACCAAAATAAAATAAAGTTCTAGTAGCAAATTAACCAAACTACTCCCAAATTAATAAACAAAAATCAATTCAAAACTAGTTTCTAAAAAAAGTAATAATTCCATTCATCATAATAATATAAAATAAAAATAACTACTTTAAAAAGCATCAATTATAGTAATATCTTGGATGTGAAAGAAACAAAATTGTGTAAGATAACATAAACAATTGGAACATAAGTAAAAATCTTCAGAAAAAATATCCTTAGAAATTAAATTAATTTTAAAATGTATTAGAGATTCACGGGCGAAGACAGAAAAAAGAAAATTATTCAATAAATAAGAAAAACTATTATTTTCGTAACCAGTTTCAAAACCTCTTTTGCTTAAATTAAATTGGCCATTATCTGTTTGTAGCATAGTATTTTTAAGTCAAGTTGGTCAAATTCAATAATTTAAGATATCGTAAAATTTTTAAACATTTTCATATTAACCATATGAATAATTCATAATATGATACAGTTAAACCAACAAATCTCTAACTATCATTGAATATTTATTCTGAAACTGATTATTATAAAGTAATCGAGGTTTCATAAAAAACAGAAAAATGCTAAAGCTGTATAATTCATAACTCATTTTGTGGATACTGGCTAATTTGACAGTTTACATCAAACCTCCTGTCGAATATCCTATAGACTTGTTTGATTTTTATGGAAGACTGCCGTTCAAAAACTGGCAATTCATGCAAATAAGTAAAATAAATCTACAATAGACCTACTCGAGGGGAGACATTGTAAACATTGAAATCAGCCAGCCTCTCCAAATAAGTTACGAATTGGACCGCAGTCTAAGTACAAATTTACAATAAGCAATTGCTTAAGCATTTTGTTATTGATGAATAAGATTGAGTTTAAATCGATTAGCTTTAGAAATAATAGCCGAATAGAAAAAAAAGGAGAATATTTTCGCGAATATTAGCCAATGCGCCCTTTTAGCGATGATTTCACTAATCATGATACCAACAGTTGGCGGACCTGAAAACGCCCAACGATGATGATTCATAATTATATAGTTTTTCCATTAATTTCAAAAATCTTAAGACCATTCTATCGTCATCAAACTTTCTGATAATTTAAGGAGGCGAAGGATCGGTTATGCTGTTGTTCCGAAAGGGTATTCACCAAAGAAGACATGATCTGCTCTTCGATGAGATATATGTATATATTCTTACCGCATAATTTCGTACACAAGTGAAAAAACCTTTAGTTGAACTAAGGTATTTGGTATAATACTAAGGTATTTGGTATAATACTAAGGCATTTGGTATAATACTAAGTGGTCCTATTGTATTGGTTTGTTCTTTACAAACACATGAAATGAGTTTAAAATATTACCTTCTACAAGCCGTATTTATTTTAGGTTTAAAAATTTCCCATCTACATCTCAATCTATTCATCAAAGTAAATTATATAAAACCAAATCAAAATCAAATTTCAAAATCTACTACAATACACATCAATGGTGTCCATTCTATCGTAGTTCATAATCCCATCCACTACGATTAACACATTTCATAATCCACTCTATCGTAGTATTTTCTGGAGGATATTGAAAAATACAATACTCCGTTCTACGTGAATTTAGTGTATACAAGTTCAATAGAAATGAGCAAATCTACTAGAAATTTAAATAATTTTTTAATAACAATTATAACTTTTGAAATTCACGTAGTTCGTGCGCTTTAAGAGCCTTTAACATATTTTAGAGTCCTTAGAGCCTTTAAAATATTTAGAACCGGTTTTTTACGAAATATCTAATTATTTGATAAAGCAAAAACTCGAACGCAGTCACAGTAACCCGATACATAAGAGACTGCTATTTACGAGTTGTTCATAGTTTCCGGATTTCATAGTTTAATCCCGACAATAATAGGTACATTAAAATTCTGAATTTCAAAGCTGTATGGCTGATTGTATTAGTAACAAAATTCTGATTATTTTGTTGGTTCCTTTTCTTAAACAAAGTACTCGCTAATCATTTCAGAGGTTTGTACCAATTCTGTGAAAGGAAACTGCACTCCATTTAATTACCACTGGCTGTTGCTACCAACTTAAAGAAATTAGCATTTCAATGGCGGAAAAATGTTCGATTATTGCTAATTTCTGTATACCTAGTTTGAGATGATGAATTAAACTTTCAGATTCATAATTTGATATTTAATTTAATTTTCTATCTAGTGACTTCTAACTTTAAAATGATATAAAAATATTTTGTAATAAAACAATTATTTGTTTTATTACAAAATATTTCTCCAACAAGCTGTTTGATTTCTTATTATCATTTCTATTATGGCCACTCTGTAAAACTGTTTTATTTATTTCAATTTTTTTATTTTTTCCTAGAATTTTTTCTAATAAGGCCAATGTGCAACTGAATGTGGAAACGGAGGCAATCATCTTAAAGTAAAAATGAAGAAAAAAAAACATTTTAATAACAAAAATAAAATACATATATACATAAATAAACAAGCATCTAAGCATGATGGAAATATAAAAGATTTCATTGATAATCAGACATGCGCTCAGTAGCAGCACCATTCACAAACCATCAAATAAAATGTAGAAACAAAATGCAATCAACTAATTTAAAAGAGTTCAAATTAATGTATCTTTATATTTGACCCCGTAAATCCCGTAATCAGTGCTGTATAATTACATTAAATTTTAAGAAAATTGAACTAGCCACTAGAACTGGGAATGCCTAATCCCAAACACAAAAGAATTTCATTTTGATCCAGTCACTCAAAAATATAATATTTTAGACCTGAAATTGAAATCACTTGCTTCGTACGCTAACCAAAATATATAATGGGGAAAAACCAGAGGTTACCACACAATGGCTACAGCAATAAAAAAGCTTTCGACCCGGGAAAATAAATATCCGAAAATTATCTTATTATTACTTATATAAATAAATAAATATTATATATATATATATATATATATATATATATATATATATATATATATAAATATATATATATATATATATATAAATATATATATATATATATATATATATATATATATATATATATATATATATATATATATATATATATATATAATGTATTTATATAATAAGTATGTAACTTGGAACATGCGCATACCTCCCTTTTACAAAAATTTCTTATTTTTTATCCAGGAATTTCATTGGAATTTTCGTGTTTTATTTAAAACGACGGGCGTGTTGAAGTATTGCCGTTTTTTAAATTTTGTTTAACCATACAGGTATACAGTTGTACATATATATAGTACATATGTCTAGCACAAAAATGTGACACATACATTTATTAAGAAGAGTTAGGGTTTAAGGCACCATAAAACTAACTAAGAATAATGTACATAGGTATATTTTAGTTAAAAAGAAATTGTTAATTCAGTTTTCTTACGAGAAGCTTTTAATTATTATTTTTCTATAATAAATTCTTAAAAATTTGTATTTTTAAACTAACACTAAAATGAAAATTAATTTTCTTCCGATTGTATCGTATACCAGCATAATTTACCGCCGTTTTGCAGCATTTCACATATATTTCACAAACGTCAAATTAAGTATGGGTTAAAAACAAAAATAAATTATTCCAACAACAAAAAAAAAACTGAAAAACTAACACAATCCAAAATGGTAAAATCAATATCAGGGATAAAAATGTACAGAAGCAAAGCCAACTAAAGGGTATTGGGGCGAAGCAAAATATACGCAGTATTTAGAATTAAATATATGCTACTCAAACTATTTAGTGGATTTATTTATACATCATACAGTAGAACTTGAGTAATGAGCACACATTTTTAAATTCTAATAAAAATAGTTAAATAAAATCGGGCTAAAAATTTTAATGTTTCAGTTCCAGTAAATACGATTTATAGCAACACCATGGGTTGCGTAATGTGCAAATTTTTTTGTTGGCAGACTGACGTATTGAAACATTGGTTTGTCAGGTCGAGTGACATTCGTTTTCTGTTTACAGGAGGATTTTATATTATACTTAATCAGCAAAAGAAAAATCGAGAGACAATTTTGATCGATAAATTGCGTTACACAAGAAATAGGAATCGAATGAAAACATTTTTTGGAAACATGACACAGAGTATTTTTTATATGTATGTTGCTCGCAGCCAAAAAATTGGAAATATGTACGATTCTGTATAATCATAAGAACATACTATAAGTTCTTCAATTAATCAAAATTTTAATATAATAAATCCTTAAGCTAGCAAGAATAAAATTATTATAAGATGAATTGCGTACTGTTTTACAACAATTTGCCTAACAATATTGCACTTTGATTTGCGGAAATTTTTTAAATATGAAAAAAATGTCAGAAAATAATAGTAAAAAAAAACCAAAAAGGTGTAGAAACTTTCACGATTTTTTGTAAACAAGTGGTGAATATTTCGATAATTTAGTTACTACACGATGGCTGCACGATTAAAATCATATCAAAAGAACAATGGAAGATTAGATTAATTTAAAGCTATTTTTAGGTTAGCACTAACTACTTCGCAAATTATGGTGGATATGTATTCACTATAATTCAAATGTACCTCTTTGAATTTGAAGGCCTACATATGGAGGTTTCGGATGTAATCAACCTAATCATTGTTCTCAAGGAATCGGCAAAATAGCTACGTGAGTCTCTTAGTAACTCTATTAGATGGTAACTCTATCACGTGCTAACGGAAATTGTGCGAATTACAAACAGACCTTAATTTTTTATCAATTTTACATGTAAGTATTGGATTTGACTGAAAAGAAATTTGAAAAGAAATTTCACCAGAAAACTACCTAGCATCCATGTTCGAGAGCAGTTATTTATGTGAAAATTCATAGCATTTAAAAATTTTTAAGAATGCATATGAAAATAGGCTTTCTGACAGGAAATTGCAACAATTACAACGGGTCGCTCTCTTATAAAACAATCAATATTTGATGAACCTAAGAAATAAACATTGACAAAAAAATTTTTACGGTGATTTGAAAATAAATATCATATGTGAAATATTTTTTTGAATGATGAATGGATACAAGTCAGTGGAATGGAAAATAAATTCCAAAGCGAGCAATTTCTGTGCAACTTTTGCAAGGTTTATAACACAAAATTATCATTTTTGTTTCTGAGAGTCAAATAATCATTCATTGATAATCATTTATGATTGTCCTGTTGATACCGACTGTAATGAAATTTTATCAATTAATTGCTATTTTGTCTCGATAACAATTTAGTTCAAGAATTGAAATTATTGCAGATTTGGTTCTAAATTATTTTAATAAAACTCGAGTTTATTGTACTATAAGCGTGGTAATTCTCTTGACTAAGGTTTGGAAATATTCCGGAAATCTTTAATCCTGGAATTCGTGATTGGATATTAAAATTCCGAGAAATCCCGGGATATCCCGAAAATATTTTACTGTCTCAAAACTTAAGAAAAATTATAACAAATATAAAGAAAAACGAACTTACTAGAGGCATGATACAACCGTCCAATTGCTAACGGATAGGGAAAGTGAGAAGGGCTCTTCGGTGCTTAACCGTGATAACGCTCTGAAAAGAGACGAAATCCTGGACAAATAAAAGAAGGACTAATACTTTCAAATAGTAAAACGAGAGAATTATGACAAAAGCCAAAAAATTTAATATGATTGCGACGAGGGCAATAAAGATTCTAGAGGTTACAAAACACTGCCTTTTTGGACGTTTTCATGATAAACCTGCAATTAGGAGGAGGAGGAGGGGTAGAAGAGACTATAGTTCGCATTCTCTGTTCCTATCCGAAATAAGCACACAGAATACAAAAACATTTACGTTATTTCATAATGGATAACCTTTAGATCTCGAAAACAGCAAAGTCTGAGTATTCAGCCCCACATAATTAAGTAGCCCTCATCCTCCTCATGTTTTGTAAGAAAGTATGTATAAATGGGAACGGCGTCATCCGGAGCATTGTCTGTACCTATACTTGGCTATACACCCTAACCAATCAATGAATCAAAATAACTACAGAAAATACTCATCAAAACTTCCGATGTGAGATAATACGACATAACTTATCAATTACTGTTATATTATGCTAAGTCGTATTGGCACCAATTTGTAGAAATCATGGTTCTCGTTCGGTTAACTATATCTCCATTTGGATCGGAAGATACCAGTTTAAATTATTCTTAGTATGCTATATGGCCGTAAGTTCCCGTTTAACAAAGAAGCCGTATAAAGAAGTCAAAATTGTACCGAAAGGGATTGGAGGAAATACAAAAAATTCATAAAACAAAACTGTCAAACTATTATATTTGACATTTCAAATTTGAAAACATTTCTTTAGAGATTAGAAACCATAACATTGTAAAACATAGTGGTTTAAGGAAAACGAATTTTTGAATATGTAATTGTATCGTTTTGCGCCGAGGAAAAATCTTAACAAAGCCGCCTTCTTAGCACTATTTAAACCAAATTCAAAAAAGCATTGTGAGGACACAAATTCTAGTGTCAGCCAATTCGAGGACGTACGGTTATATGTCCGATTGTATCACCATCTGCACATTGCATAACTCCATGCCAGCCTATGCTGGCATGGAAGATGGGTCGGCCCATGAGTTTTGCACTCCGACAGGAGGTGATAGATGTGTTCCATTTCATCACAGATCGTAATCTGTTGATGAAAATTCCTTTTGCATCCTGCCCCAATTGGGATTCGTACCCGGTACCTCCCGATCCAAATGCCAAAGCTTTAACCATTGTGTCATTTGGTCGGTCTGTTAGAATTAACGCAACATACTAAAAAAATAACTAGTTATACCACAAGAACACATTCAACTAAAAATCAGATCTCGTTCTTAAGATAGTGTAAGTTTTTTTTGATGCTTAAATATCGACTTCCACGAGTTTCTGTTTCGTGTGACCTGGATGGAAGTAATTTCTGTATCTTATACATTTAGTCTAGTACTTATAACTAAAAAGTTCATTGCCTTAGTTGTAATAATAATTGAGATAATACACTTACTACTTGGCTTAATGATAAACTGGCTAGCAAAGTACCATAACTCCAAAAGTGGTTTCAGAAGGTTCAAATGAACCTTATCGTTTAAAAATCATACATCGCGTTATCGCGCCATTACAATATGTACGTATTTTGTTTACTGATTTTTGGAGGAAGAACACTGTCTATTTCCCTAATTTCGTTCAAATATCGATGTAACCTAAGCTCTCCACCTGCCATTACCATCGAGTTACACCATTAATATTCGTACACTTTGCTAGTGGAGACTCGTAATACTATCGAACTATTATAATCCTTACGATCATAATAGTTTACAATATTGGCCAAGCTTGATGGTATACAATTTTGTGACATTTCGTAAAAATTAAAATGGCGTCAATAGCGGTTTAGTGATGATTTTCAAATGTCAAATTTATGTTACGTTTACTACATCCGACGCCATATTAAAAAATTTTCGTACCATTTATGTTAATGGTAATGATATACATTATGTCAGGTGGAGATGCTAGGTAATACATATTATACCATCACAATTTTAGACTTTTGATTTAGTTATGTTTTTGTCAGGAATCATTTAACATGCTATTTCGCATAAACAATTACGTCTTTTATAACGCGATTTCAACCTCTTGATATAATTAAATGCTCTGTGGTGTAGTAATTAGATGGCGGTACAAATAAAATCAATTAATCTAGTAGTCTTAAAAATCGTAGAATACAAATAGAATGATGTTTAACCCAAACACAATAGAAAATACGTAATTTTAAAGGTGAAATATACTGCAATTTTACTCGTAAATAATCAGACATAAACTAAGTCGAAATTATGTTACAACCAGCCCTAGTGAATGATATAAAATGCTTTTGATTCTTACAAAAACGAGAATAAAATGCGATAAAGTAAAAATCTTAACCGTTAGTTTGAACAAATTAAAAGCTTTAACAAATCTAGATGGAACTATGCAACCCCTCGACAGTATGTTCGCGAATTACACAGTTGACGATTTTTTATTTATTTTGTGCTTTCCCTATTAGTTTGTGAATCTGTTCCTCGATAAAATTTCCACTGATGCCTATAATCTATCCCACGTCCTCCTACATAGTGTCAGTTTTTTTGTGAGTTTTAGATATTTAAAATAAATTGAATAAATTTGGGACTTCTTATATATCCTAAGTTTAATCGATTCAGGACAAATTCAGTTGCTGTTAATTTTTTTTTATTTTCCGCTATTATAATCTTAATACACCACTAAAAACGCCTAAAATACCGTATCAAATATTATGAAATTTTTCTCGAACTACGAAATTGAATACTCACAAAAAAGATCACCTACATAAATGGGACGCGGGAATTCATAAGGTTACACCACAGGACACAACAAGCAACGGATTACAGTCAGTTACACAGTTTTTCTCGTGTTATTATTATTCCATTTCTCATAAAAGATGAGATAAATACAAATAGTGAATATGAGAATAACCGGTTTAATTAAATTCATCAAGACGATCATCTTTTATATAAGTAGTAATTATCTCATAAAAAACAACTAAACTTTTTTTAACAAGTTAGATGCGGTGCATGGCATAAATAATATTCCCACTATACCTATAGTACTAGTTGAGAAAGAAGCCTGAACCGATGAGTCTGAACTCAAAATGAAAATATTCATCAGATGATCAAGCAAAAATAGTCATTGCGATTTAGCAACAGCATACAAATATATAGACAATCATGAGCAACTTAACCCATTAAGGATTTTATTTATTTATTTATATTTAAATTTTTTTAAAAGTTTTTGTTTACCAGGTCAATAAACTTACGTTACTATGAAAGATGAATACATGTGTACGTACCTCGAAATACATAGTCTTTACAACAACATGTTGTGGTGTTTCTTTCTCTTTTCTCAATTTTGAATGCATAGGAAAAAAATTTAATAAAAATGTGTTCCTCTTAAGACGAGATTGTACAATAAATAAGTAGATATAATTATTGATGAAAAATAAGACAAAATATTGCCATAAAGAAAGTTTTATGTGTGTGCTGCTTTGTGTGTTATAAATTGGGATTTTATTTTTATTTGTGATTAAAATTAAAACGAACTTCTTCCGTCAGTTTTCTCCTCGGTACACACTTTATAAAGGTATCGGTGACTTTTTCAATATACATATAGAGAAAATAGTGTTTGAATTTTTCGATAGACGTCGGTTTCGAAAAAATTTATATAAATTTCATCTTTAAATTTGTACTTAAAAACTAAAAAGCTATCAGTTAACTGCTTATATGACACACTTCTGCAATGAATACAGAAAATATACATTTTATATATATATATGTGTATATATATATATATATATATATATGAAATTTTTATGTTTTGCGCACTGCACAATCAAATTTATAACAATATGCATACTCTATTACACAGAGACGTTTGAGACAAAAATATACCAACTCTGATAAAATCGCATAACTATAGTTCATCTCTACCTGTCTAACATCTACAATTACACCTTACATCTACGATTACGTTAACCGCCATCAATGATTGATTGTTACAATCAATGCGCAAAACCACGAAATTATCAATCCGTCCAACACTCCAAATGATATCACCCCCCCCCCCCCCCCACTTTCCTCATCCCGCTTTTCTTCGGCACTCAGTGAAATAAAAACACAGAGGACAGAGCAAATAAATAAAAAAACAATACAGATACAAATTAAAAAATTATTTTATTTTGCGCATTTCGTTTGTAAACGTTGAATTGAACAGATCTACATATATTGTAAGCGCTGCTGGAGAACGTTTTATTAATTAATTTTGTTGGAAAAAATAAAAAATACACTGCGCAATAAAAACACAATTCCAGTTATATATTGTACTATTTTTTATTTATTAATAATGTTTTGTAGTTGTTGTGTTACATTGGAAAGTTATCTCGTTCTGTTTTTTAAATTAATTTAATTTCAAAGAACTTTTTTATTTACTTTACTAGATATATATATATATATATATATATATATATATATATATATATATATATATATATATATATATATATATACATATATATATATATGTATATATATGTATATATATGTATATATATATATATATATATTTATATATATATATTTTATATATATATATATATATATATATATATATATATATATATATATATATATATATATATATATATATATATATATATATATTTGTAAATAAAAGTATAAAGATGTATTGTATGCAACGAATTAAAATTAGGACGTGCCATGCGCACTTTATCCTTATAATAAAAAAAATTGCGTTATTATTCTGATGTGCTGGCAAATACGTGGATATGTATGTGAATATTCTAAAATTTAAATCTATATATATAAAGTGAATCATCATTATTTTATTTTCCTTTACATTACACATGAAAAAAGTTTATTATATTGTAAATTTGAACCTCGCACAAAGCAGATCAGCAATCGAGTCGAGTCGATATAAAACTGAGTAGAAAATTTCGTGTACTTCTTGTAGCTAGTTGGATTTTTTTCCTTCATAAAATGTAAATTAAATCAATGGTGGTAAACATTTCTGCTTCGTTATTAAGATTTTTTTTTCATCTTACCTAAATATAATTTAAATCAACACACAATTTGTACGATTATAAAAAGAAATAAGCGGAAATAATCACTTATAAAACAAAATCAACAACAAAATCAGATAGTAGAGAAAACTTACAGTTCAGTTCATATTATAAATGTATCAAAAATAATTTTCATTGTTGTTGTTACAACAATAAATATAAAATGTTTTGTGCATATAAGGTTTCTTAAATATTGTACACTACTTGATTGCAAGTTAAACTTATTCTTAATTTTAGTAAGTCTAGATAATTGTGTATTCGGCACGCAACTATGTATAGCTACAATATGTTGTACTTTTAATAAATATGAATGACACTATCGTCAAAATGAACATATCTGTATTTAATATCGAGTGCAGAAGTAGAAGGTCGAACCATCTTGCAAATCAGAGTGTTGAGGCCCAAACAAATAAAATACTGCGAAATACAATACATCATATTCTACAAAATTTGGCAGAAACTCCACATATGTTATTTTTTGGAGCTGTAAAATATGCTGGGTAATAATCAATTTCTTCACAAATACTATTTACATTATACCAGAAAATAAAAATCATATAGAAATCAAAATTATTGCACTCGAACTATTTCACGACCTTAGAATGAATAAGTTAAAACTGACAACGGAAAAAGAGCACGTAAAGTTTTCGATAGTACATATTAATATATTTAAATATTTCTGGAGATTAGAGAACATTCAAAATTAAAAAATTTTTTCTTGAGATTTCGAGAGTTAAAAAGTGCAAACCTTTTTCGACATGCTCGACACGAGATTTCTCGAGCAATCACTCTAAATTCAACTGATTCATTGCATATTAAACTCTACGAGAGAAAATATAACAATAACAAGAACAAATTTTTTCATGAAAAATTTTCTATTTGCAATACAATATTAATTATTTTAAATAAAAATGGGACTGTAGTTCCAATGACATCAAAAGGTTCTACCTGTGTAATTAGAACTTTGTGAAATTAATTGAAATGCACAATGATTTTAAATAGAACATATTTAAACTGTTATCTTAAAAACTACTAGAAAAACAAAATTTCGACCACAATTTTGAATTTCATAATCATGGAAAAGTCAAAATCAATATTAACCTCAAATTTTATAAAAATGTCAGATAGAACCTTTCATTCTTATGTCGTGATTTGGTAATCCCGTATTTGCTCTATACAAAACATGGTATTTTTTACATTCAAGGTATAAATAAAAAAGTGATTATTCAGCAACTGGCCATAATATAATTTTTAGAATATTAAAACCGTTCAACTCATACTAAAGTGCAAATCATTACAATGTAAGTGTTTCTGTTTAAATAAGGTACATAATGCAAAAAGAAATTATATATTTTTATCTAAACTGGGAATCTAGTTAAAATGCAAATCTTAGTTTCCTTAACCCTTACTTCTTTAAAGAAACTTTTAGCAATATTCATTGCAGAAAAGTAGGTTAGAGATTCAGAATTTCCACACTGAACGATCTGTCCTGCAGATTTTCAGAATCCATTTTCGTTTACATCGCTTTTATTCCCAAAAAATTCACAAAAATAAATGTCTATGGTGAATATGAATTGATTAATGACATATTCTCTACCGAGATCCGCAATTCCACGACTGGAAATTTTAATGCAGAAAATAAAAATATGCAGTGGTGCGGTGCCATCCTCCATTTCAGGGGTGAAATTAATCTATATGTTATATTGTGTGTGGTTGTACAGCGAACTGCTTAGCTGACCAGCCTGTCCTGTCGGTTCCGCCAGTGCACCTAGAAGACTAATGGCCTTATTGTTTTAAAAATTTTGCTATATCACGTCATTTTATGTCGATAGTTCCACTATAATCAAATAACTAATAATCAACCATTATATGTTGACTATCGATGGCACTATAATCAAATAAATGCTATTTTTTGTATAATTTTTTTTTTCAAAAGTATAATCTTTTTTTTTTGTATAATCATTTACAAAAAAAAATTACAATATCAATTAAAAACTATATTACGACCGATTGGCAAGATTTAAACCTCTCAATCACTGTACTGTCATCTACAGTTCAGAAAAGAAAGTGAGACATAAATTTAATGACGTATCACGCAGTACTGGTACTCTACGTGCATTGGTTCCACACTCAAAGTTGATTCATTTTGTGTTCAGCCTGACTGAGGCACGAATGATTATTGTATTTTGTTGTCTGGTGATTGTGCATACCGCTACGAGTATATATTTAACGCATAGTTTTTTAATTAAGTAGCCTTTTAAAGCATTAATTTAAATTCGAAGAACTAGGGACTGACCTCATTTGTTTTTGGGCTCATTTTAAATAGGGTTGCGCTATTCCGGTTGACCAGTAGATCTGAGATTGCCTCAATTAAAATGTTACACACATATTAAAAACAAATCCGAGCGAAATAGGTTGTATTTGAGGTTGTTAAGTGAGTCAGAAAAGAAACTTATCGTATAACTGCATAACTGGGTCAGATTGACCACATAGTATATATGAAACAAAGGTTTGGTATGGTTCTCAAATACGATTTGGTGAAGCGTGTGTTCAAGCAATTTCCGAAAATTGCAATTAGAAGATGCATCAAATTGAGCCACATTTTTATTGAAAAAAATTATTTTATATTTTTCATAGATGAATTTGTAACATTTTATAGAAACATTTCCAAATTTATTTACCAATCGTTGAAATGTGTACGAGAAAGTTCGTGGCTGAAATAAAAATAAAGTTTTGCGGCTTAAATTTAGGACCAGTTTCGTAATAAATTAAATTTAGAATGTTTTTGTTGTACAAAATAGGCCCCAATCGAAATTATACACTTTTGCCACCGCTTTTTTCACTCCCCCAAGTTTCTGGAACTCGATCTTTGAAATAGCTTTAGGCATACAATACAGCGAAGTGTTACTAATCTCATTTATGCTAGAAATACGATATCCCTTTATTACCCATATTTCAACATTATCGTCTCAGTAGTTCTCCATTGTTGTTGACTTCATTTAACGAATCACGAGCAACTTCCATTCCCCGCTGTTTTTGTTCGAAATTCAACAAGATTGCAACAAATTTTGCTGACGCATGTTTCAAACCAGCATTTTAAACCAATTGATAAACCAGCATCATCAGCGCTTCCCTGATTTTCATTAAGCGATCGTTTATAACCATTTGTTAGACTTTTTCCACGTTTACATCGGTTGGTGATGTGCTGGGCGTCCAGTGCGTTCGCCATCTTCAACGTCTTCACGGCCTTCTTGGAAACGCATACAACAACTCGTAAACTGTTGTGCTACTCAAAGCAGACATACCAAAAATAAAAATTAACATTTCTAAAATGTTGTCGCACTTTTCTCCATAATTTAATGCAAATTCTCTGATCCATTTTTTATACAAATAAATAATCCCCGATTCTGTCATGTTTGCCAATACAACAACGAGAAAATCGTGCGAATCGGACTGCAACGAGCGAAATTACAAAATCCCCGTTACTATTTGAACACACCTCGTATCATAAGATTGCCATTGCCATGGTTGAAGGGTTTCTCATTATACCACGGATTGTATTGTTTGTATTTGGTCGCCTTACTTATTTCTAGGAATTATCTGAGCAAAATAAATTAAATTTCATTTCATTAGAACATAAATTGCTTTACCATTTGGTGTCACGTGCGTATTTTATTTGGATCACAGCCAAATTTAATTGGCGAAGGGCTCTGCTTTTTGGATTGAGGGAATTATAACAAAGGAGTATTATTTAAATAAATTTTTAAACAGCATTATTTCTATATTTTACTAAAGACAACATGCCAGTCCTTCGCTGTATACATTCAGCAAGACAATGGTCCAAACCACATACCATACCGAAGGTAATAAAGGGTAAGTCACAGAAAACCTATTTTAAAACTATGCAATGACCAACTTAATCGCCGGAGTTACATTCGATTGAATGTTAATTCGATTGAATTAACTTCCAGCACTAAAAAATAAACTGGCACTGTAGGAAAATGTCGAGGTAGTTTGGATTGGAAAATGGGAATTATGGGCGACTTAGTAATTAAAAATAAGAATTATGTCACCAAATATGGAATTTATTTAATACAACGCTATTTTTTTATTATAATTTAGAGTCTTTTACGAGGAAAATTTTTAGTCTTAGAAATCGTAGAATAGAAATAAAATGATGTTCTACTCGAACAAGCGGAGAACACAATAGTAAAACATTATTTTTAGAAGTGAGATGGACAAAAATTATACTAGTCAAAAATTAGATAAACTAAATCGAAAGGCGAAAATAATTCAACAACAACATTCCATCTCTGAACGAACAGCAGATTAGTTTTAAATCGGTCAAGTACCCTAGGAAATGAATTCAATTGAGTTCAACACACTATACGAAAACTTTAAAATTTACTTGTAAATTCGAGGTTTTCCATAGAATATTTGGACGAACTTTGCTAAACAGGTTAACTAATCCGCAACCTGCCTATTTGTTTCAAATGTTGCAATAAAGTTCTTCCAAATAATCAAAGAATTAGATACACCATTATCGATTACGAACATGTTATTTTTGGCTAAGATGTTTAAGACCTAATGCCATTGGTAGCAGCTAATAGTTAAAAGGTCAACATATTACGAAAATATTACAACTTTTCCTTAAAAACTCAAGAAATATCAAACTGTGATAGTTAAAACGTGATGCACATTAAATTGAAACGTTATGTTTGTTCTATGTACATATTTTAAACACTGAAAGATTCACACCCTTTATGGAAATGTTAAAATAGTAAGTAATTCTTATAATATATAACAATTATAAGTATTTGTATTTATTTTGGAAAGTCGAAGGTCGCGAAATTTTCATAAATAAAAATCTCATTGTTTTAGGTACAACAAAGGTCAAATTAACATCACAATTCTAAACTATCGTTATCGAACCTCGAAAGCTTTCTAATTAAATAGAAATAACGTTTGTATACAACAAAGCATTCAATACTGATAACATGCAAATACGCCCATCAACTTTTCAACAGAGATCAAATTACAACAACACAATATGAACAATTTCATTAATCGAATCATCGATTTATATATATATATATATATATATATATATATATATATATATATATATATATATATATATATATATATATATATATATATATATATGTATATATATATTAGATTAATTCCAGATTCTTACATTAAACTAAACACTAATTGATAATTCTATGGCTTCTGCCAACCCAACTAATGTGATGTCTAATTACAAGAATATACAATATTTGGTTTTATTGTAAAAATCTCGAGAGATTTGATAAATATTTCATCTCGTTCGAAAACAGCAATAACAATATTGATAAAATATTATATAATTCATGTTCATTGAAAGGAAAACTTTCATTATCTATAGTGTCACATAAAATTGTATGTTTAAATATTTAAATAAATTATATAACTAATCTGTTTGAAGCGCAGGCGATTTTCTGTAAAATGTCGAGCGAGTTTTCTTGCATCAAAGTAGGCATTCTTCAAACATGAAAAAAGGTTTTCGTGAGGCCCGTACAATGTTCTCAAATGAAATAAATATTTGAATTGCTTACTTATATATATTGCAATATATAATGTTAAATTTATATAAAATTACGTATAAGAGGATACAACCACCACATTTACGTTACTATACGAAGAAACCAAATAATAATTTACAGAGTATTTAAAATTTTTGCATATTCAATGTAAAAATCAATTTATAAAAAGTTAAGGTGGATTTAATGATACATTAACATTAAACATTAGAAGGAAAATATGTATTATAGCAACTTTAATTGTTGTGTAAAAAACAAAAACACTACATATATATATATATATATATACATATATATATATATATATATATATATATATATATATATATATATATATATATATATATATATATATATATATATATATATATATATATACCGCAATCTGCGATCTAATGCGTTTTTATTTTCATGTTGCAGGTATGTGGTTGAAGGTAGATGCAAAGAGACATCGACCTAAATTCTATAAGTATTTTCAATCATTTTCATATTAAAGGTTTTTTAAAGCAATTTATATAGCGGTTGGTATTGTAGCAATTTATAATGTTACCATTTAACATATGCAGACATAAATTTTACAATAGGAATATATGGGTGTGCTGTGTTGTAAATGTTGGATGCAAATTGAAAGGTATATATATTATACTCAAGTCCGGAACACTACGTTGAATCAAACTCCTTTATCAAACCACCTATTCAAAGCCCATCATTATCTTCATGGAACATAAAGAAAAGGTTTTGGTGAACGTACAAGTTTACAAAGACAAAGAAATATGTGTAATTATGATTATTTCCGTCAGTGCCTTGTTTATTTCTTACATGTCCCCACTTTCTTGATTATTCTTCTGGTTATAAAGCTTTTGTAATTTTCTTTTTTATCGGCTTTAAATATTAAGTTTCATCAAAAATAAGAAATAAAAACAAAAACTACTTGATGTATAGTATTACACTGTTTGATGTGAGTTCTATAATGTATGAACCTGTGGTTGCGACATTTTGTGTATTGGTTATGATAGTGTTTATCTAGAAATAAATCAATACATACATAAGTATATTTTTTATTTAAGAACTGGTTTCTTTCTTTGCTTTGGATATGCGTTTGTTTTGTAAGAAAGATACAGAATAAGAAAAAATTGCCCTCGATTTCGATTTGTATTTTTCTTATATTTTTATTGTCTTCTCTACATATACACAGCCACAGAAATAATTAATAACTTAAACATTGTGTGGTTCTGATGACAAGACTATGTTTTTAAATCAGTTAAAATTGTAAATTTCACGCGTATTACAATTGATTATCTTCGAAAATTAGGCCAAATCTACAATTTAACAATCCTCTCCGGATAGAATTATCCAACAACAGAAATCAAATCCGTTGGTGGACAACATAGTTGAAATGTTTTTGTTTATTGAGGTTACTGCGTTTGCAATATATAAACCAATGATTTGAATTATTTTTTGCTTCGTACCAACTGTGAATATGTGAAACGGTATCAATTCATTTAAATACTTAAAAAGTCTTTGTAATTCATCTACATAATTTGTAGGCAATAGACTTTCTCTGCAACCGTACATTTTCGTATCTTCTATCGAAGGGTCAAACACTGGCGGATGTATCTTGCTATTCAATATGCAAAAAAATTAATGAAAGCTTTATTAAACGCCCTGAAAATAAAGCCCGTCAGCCAACATCTAACTTGGAAGTCAATCAATAAATCCTCAATTGAAATTGCATGTATGCACTTCAAATAATTTTATCATAATCCATAACTAATGAAATAAAAACCTCTGAGCTTATTGAATTATTTGGAGACACGAATTATTTTAAATTGTTGTTATATAAAGTTACAAATTTGTTGTTTTTTAGACAAATATTTTATATTCTCTTCGCATACAATTTGCCATTAAAATAGTAATGATGTAAGATAACCAAAGTGACATCAACTTTTCTAAAATTTCCGATTCGTGTTTTTGTTAAATTAAAAAATAAAAATAAGTGGCATGTGAGCCTTATTAATCAATAAACTTCTATGAAATGCGGTTCAGAATAAATTTAGTGTTTTATTTATCATTTAAGGCTTAAATATTATTTGGAGATAAACTGATAAGTAATACTGGCATTATTATTTACAAGAGCTTTTAGTATTTTATATAGTTTCCAAAGTTGGTGTGTACAATTATGGTATCTATACAATCTGTAATATAAAAAAACAAATTGATTTTGTATGGCGGGACTAGTAATAATGCATATACTTCTACAAAATTCATTTATACGTTTACATATTTTGTTTATATCTACGTCACGTAAATAATGTTGTAAAGTACACCACCAAACCTAAAACTGGCAACTTGAAATCATTGTACATTCTTAATACATTTCTGATGTCCAATGTCACCACAAGATATTATCGATAACTATCAGTAATATTGTTTTCAAATAAATTAATCAATTTGTTAGAAAACAATATTACTGATAGTTATCGATAATATCAAAGATGGGAACGGGCCGGGCTTCATAAAAAAAAATATTAAACGGATGTTAGTAATAAGTAACCTTGCAAGAATACGGAATACTGTGAGAACTCCGCAGAGATGGCAATGTTTAACTGAACAAGAATCCTAAATGCAAGTTAGAATAATTCAAGAACATTAGGAGAGATGCATTCTCCTAACGATGCCAAAAATATTAGACCTTTTTTAGAGCGCCACCTTCTCAACATAGAGGTGAATTGGAATTTTTCCATAGCAAATTTCCTCGTCAACATCTCATAAGTTGTTGTACTCTTTGGTAAATTAATTTCAGTTCCATAACTAAAGAGTTCGCCCTAATCGTGCTTGAATTTAACGAATATTTTATATGTAAGTTACCAGATTACTTCTCAATTTCTTGTATCATGTGTTGTATAAAATATTTAACTTACTCTGAAAACTTACAACCGAATTAACACGAATCGCATTAGAACGGGAAAGACGCGGGAATGAAATCGGGAAGTAAGAAGGCCAGCAATGAGGTGGAAAAACTGTACTGATAAAAACAAAATACACGGAGAGGCAAAGGATAACATAAAGCTATAGTCCCAGTAAATTCAAAAGGTCCACTCTATTAAGCACCATTAGTTTCTAAACCGAAGATAAAACAAATGTTACCGGGTTTGTAATCTCACATTACAATTTTTATTTTGAGCATGTGTTTCATTTTGAAAGTGCCTAATTTCTACACGGCCGTTTTAAATTACTTTAAAATAGCAACTAACTGTCTGAGAACTATTTGCGAGTCTTTTGCTGATTGCTAACATAAACGAATTACTTATTAACTCTGTATTCTGTAGTATTCAGCGTAAAAATTCTCATAAATTTTGAAATTTTGGTTTAAAGTTGACTCCCAAACTTCAAGCATATTGTTCAGCATTTCGGCTGAATATCCCTTTGTAAGGATCCGTCATAAAGTAAGCTGATTTTGAGCTACTAATCTCCAAGAAGCATTTGATTGAAATAAATATGTTTTTTTAACTTTCTCCATTATAATACTGTGGACAAAAAATAGTAAGACTTTGTTCATAATTTTAAAATTATTTATTTATTTCTCCAAATCTATTTCGTCCTCCTTAAAGTAATCTCCCCCGGCATCAATACACTTGTGCCAACGTTTTTTCCTATCCTCGAAACAGTTGTTAAAGTCAATTTCCGGAATAGCCTACGATGCGCGTAGCGATTCACGTTTAATGTCTTTAATTGACTCAAAACGGTTTCCCCGGAGCGGTCGTTTAAGTTTGCTGAACAGCCAGAAGTCACACGGAGCTAAATCAGGCCAATACGGTGGTTGCGGAACGATATGGGTGGAATTTTTTGGCCAAAAAATCATGTAAAACCAATGCAGTATGAGAAGGTGCATTATCGTGGTGCAAAAACAAAGAGTTGTCGACCCATAATTCCGGCCTCTTTTTACGTTTATTTCTAAAGTACATGCAAAATTGTTTTGGATTTACTTTGATTTTTCCTTGAATTTTTCCTTGAAATACGACCTGTATTTTGATTTGAAATAAATTTCAAATTCGTTACTATGTTGTATAAACGTAGTTTTGTCCGCTTCTAATCCGCCTTTCAACATTTAGGCATACGCTTTCGACTTCCCATTTTTTAAGTTAACTAGTGTATCATCAAACCACTGAAAGTGAGCATTTTGTGATTTACAACACTTAGGTACATAAAGTTCGAATACTGCACAAAAAACGTTTTTCTAAAACGCTGCTGGAAACGCCGTTACCGTCAATGGCGACCGTTACCGAGCCATGCTGACCAACTTTTTATGGTCTTAAATCGACGCCATGAATGTGAACAACCTTTGGTTTCAACAAGATAGCGCCACGTGCCATACAAACCGACCGCCAATCGATCTTTTGCGCGCCAAATTTGACAACGAATAATCAGCCGTTTTGGAGATGTCAATTGGCTTGCGCGGAGCTGCGATTTGACGCTGTTGGACTTTTTTCTACGAAGTTTCATGAAGGATAGATGTTACGCGAATAATCCAGAGATAATTCCAGCTTTAAAACATAACATTGCCGCAATTATTCGCGAAATAGGCTTCAAAACATCGAAAAAGTTCTTAAAAACTGGACTCACAGGATGGCTTACTGTAAGACCAGCAGAGGGAGCCACATGAACGAAATTGTTTTTCATTCATAAATCATAGACTCCAACCTACACAATAAAAAACAGTTTCCACAAAATAAAAATGTATGCTCATAGCCTCAAATAGCCCGCTCTATATGTAGTAACAACGAACGATAAATAATGACGATAAATTAATGACACAACGACAGTGATAGAAACCGAGCCAATGATAGAATTGTTATAGACGAAGGTAATAAGCAAAATATTACTTATGGATAAATTATTAGCCCACCAATATTTGTAGAAAACATAAAGGTTCTACTTACACCACGATGACTATTGCCCTACTAACGTCTGGTTCTTAATATAATCGTTTGAAACCGTATGCGGTCTTATCATTACGTAAGAATGTCTTGCCGAGACTGTTTCAGGTTATTGCTACAACACTTTGGCGGTTTATTTCCTCTTATTCTAAGGTATGTTGTCTGTAGATAATTTTCTACTGAAAAATAAGGCAAAGACCTGCGTGGAAATATTTCGAAAATTTCGTCAATTTGGGCTTCAAATTTTTTTTTCAAAATAATTTTTTACTGTCGATATACAGCTGCGGCCAAAAAAATAGCAGTGGGGTTACTAACAGTATATAGTTACAGATAAATTTACAAATATCTCTAAACGAATTGAAATAATAAGAAGTCAAATTACTGTTCCATGTTTTTTATTTATTTCTTAACACTAAAGATAAAATTTTATTGAATTCATTTCATAGTAGATTATTTACTTACTGCATTTATATATAACTTGAAGGGAGCAGAAAATTAGCAGCATCACCAATTTTCAATATTTCAAAATAATTTTTATCTCAAAACCAAATAAAAATAAAATTTTACTAAAAATATATAAATTTTAATATTTTTTTTTATCTCTGCTATCTGTTCTAGGGCCAAGGCTCTCCCACCTCTTTCGCGGTTTGCTTATTTACGAATGTATCGTCCAATTCGAGGACGTACGGATATAGGTCCGATTTTATTACCATCTATGCACATTGCATAGCTCCATGCCAGCCTATACTGGCATGGAAGATGGGTCGGCCCTTGAGTTTTGCACTCCGACAGGGCGTTATAGATGTGTTCCTTTTCATCACAAATCGTAATTTGTTGATGAAAATTCCCTTTGCATCCTGCCCCTATCGGGATTCGAACCCGGTACCTCCCGATCCAAACGCCAAAGCTTAAAACACTATGCCATTTGGTCGGTATATTTTAATATTCTTGATCGTCTTGCTTTAAATTAATATTTTGTGGCTTATCTCTTGTTACTAATAACTGCTTGACAGCAGTTCCTCATCGAACGCACAAGTGATTGGCATCACTCTATAGGTATTGAACGCCATGCTTGTTCAACCACATCCCATAGTTGATTTTGTTAGTCGGGTTTGCTTTCAAAACAGCTGCTTTAACATCAGCCCATAAATTCTCAATCGGATTCAGATCAGATGACTGCACAGGCCACCTCATAACCCGAATTTTGTTTTCATCGAACCATTTTCTCGCCATTGTGCTAGTTTGCTTCGGATCACTGTCCTGTTGAAACTTGAAGTGCAGTGGCATTTCCTCTTGTGCATAAGGCAACATTACAGTTTGTAGGATACTGATATAAGCGTTTGCATCCATATTTTGTTTAATCCAAAATATTGGTCCTACTCCGTAATATGAGAAAGAAGCCCATGTTTTACGGTTGCAAATGTGTTTCTGGGATGAAATTCAGTATTAAGTGGTCGTCTGATGTATCTTCTTGATTTAGAATTACCGTACAATACAATTTTATTCTCATCCGACCACAGGATATTGTACCATTTTTCGATTGACCATTCCGGGTGTTCCCTTTTATTTAAAAATGACACTTTTCTGGTACTACGGGCATTTAAATTATAGTTTTTAAGATATCTTCTGATAGTACGAATACTAGCGGGTACGCTTAGAACTTTTTTAATCGTATCGTACTATTAGGCTTACCCATTTAGGTGACAACACATGTTTTCGGCCTTGAGTTTTGGACTTTTCTTTGTAAGCTTTAGCATTCGAAATCATTTTGGCAGAGCACCCGACGATATTTTGAATAACGGCCTTGATCAAGCAGTCTAAGTATTAGATTACGTTTCTCCGTAGTACAATGCTTACTACGGCTCGCTATTTTGCCAATAACAATTTTTTTTTGCATTAATAACAAAAATTAATGAAAAGCAAGTGTAATATACTGATTTAGAAAAAAATATTTTCAAAAACACTAATTAAATTATTTAAATATTTATTTTTCAATCACTGCTATCATTATGGCCGACTTAAATTTTGATAATTTTCCTTTGTATTTTTCCATTTACTCTGGCAACCGAAAAAAAAGTGTAAAATGAAATACGATACATAAATTAGACGTAATAACAAATGTTTAATGAAAACCTAAAACAGATTGAATGTAACAGTTCAGGAAATGCCAGAATGACCCGAAATATGAGTGTTTTTCTTTTTAAAGTGCACTGCTATTTTTTAGCTGCAAGTGTATGTATACGATTTAAAGTTTGAAATTTCGAGAAGATATTTTAAGTTTGGAGAATTATTTCATTTAATGTTCGTACTTATTTGAGATGAGTTTTATTGTGGTGATACTACTATTGGGTTCGTTACTCTGATAAGGAACCTCAACACTGCGGAAATACGTGTACTTAATATTTTAGGGAGTTATATAGCTACTCTAATTATGTTTCGAGAGTACATTATCTATGGGAGTTTCGTGAAGACATTTTACTAATAATCCAAAAGGAGTAACTTTCGCTGTTTAGTTCGCCCAATTATTCGACCTTTACATTTGAATTTAAATTTATTATTTTAAATTTTTCAACATAAACTAACGCGAAATACGCGATCTTTTCTTTATAACAAAAACCTCCCTCCACTGATTGATGCACTGCATGTTTTGAAAATGTAAACGTAGTATCAAACATGCACTCTTAAAAGAGCAATAAGGTTATCAGTTATCATTCTACACTTCAACTAAATCACAAAAGTATTAATCATATAAATGTTGGCTAGGGGGAAAACAATTGAGATAAGCCATATAACCATGTTTGGGACCCGGCATATTCATAAAAATAAAAAATTCATCTCAATTATTTCCAGTAAATTTCATCAAATTACACACATTTTTTAATGAACATTTCTTATTTTCATCAATAAATTAGATGTAATTGAAATGATTACAATTAATTTTTGTACAATAATACAATTTACTTTACATATATTCTGTACTGTACATATATTCTGTTATGTATGTATAATTGTATACATTAAGCACATAACTTAATATAATGTACGTGTACATAAACAAATTTATATATTGTAGATACGTTGATATAGTATATATGTTTTGTTATATACATTTTTATTTATTTTGTGTCATGCGTAATTTTATTGATTTTAGAAGATTTGAAGGTTTTTATAATTTTTTATATTGTAACAAATATTTATTTTTTGATGAATAGATGAGCCAACAGAACAGTATACGAACATAAACTACAGCCAATAAAACCGTTTCTAATGTAAATCACATAAATCGATAGAGACTAATAATAATATTCATATGGTATCAAATTATTATTGTTGTACTCCGTGGGGTGGCATATGCCTGTAAAAAGTAATAAGTAATCCTAAATCATTATAAGGTTAAAATGTCGCGTACCTAGTCAAATTCTTACAAGAATTAATGCTATCGAAAGAACCCTAGGCCTAGAATTTCAATCTAGTCAATCAATATAACACTAACTCTATCCATTATAGAAATTATGCGTAATATGAATAAACCATTGCTGGTGAGGGTTTTTTTATATTATTTATATTATTGAATGGATTAAACTTTTATATGTGTATACTTTATATGAATGTGTATTTTTGATGTAGTACTGTAGTAGTATTATAGAAACGTAAAGGTGGCTTATTTTATTCTATAAAAAGAATAAACATAAATACAAATACGAATAATTTTCTCTTTCATATCAATGTAGAAAATAAAGCGAGACAAAATATAAAAATACATAGATTATAAATCACGTGATTGGTTATGTTGGTCGCGGCCATTTCTTTTTTACTTGTTTGTCTCATTTCTTACACAATATAGTATATTATACTCGCTTTAGCATCAGACCAAAAATGAAAACTTACTAAGTTAATACGCCAATATGTTCACATAATATAAGAGAGAACAAGATGGTTATAAGATCGAATTCGTCTAATCTACACATACAAATACATATTTCTAATTAAGGAAATCTTCTCGTGTTTTTATTAAAAGAAAAGTAATAAATTACGTAACAACTTTTTTTTCCTAATCATTAAAAATAATATTAATTCGAATATTTAGCAATTAAAAAATGGAAATAAATACATATTATACATTTTTTGTACTACAGTACCGACCATTAAAACCGTTTCAGCTGATGTTGACATGCGAAACCAAAAATACTTATGCTTATAGAGGTCAGATAAATGTCGTGTTTTTTGTACCGACTGTAATCGTACAAAAATAATCTGTTTTTAATAAAAATGGACAGGCGAAAAATAATAATATAAAAAACAAAACAAATAAACGACACACACTACACTAGTGATATGACGCAATCTTGTCTGGTTTTTAAAGTTAAAACATTACACATATGCACAATTTTCTCACACACACCCATCTACACGTACAAAAACTGTTTTCAATGATTTTTTCTTTCAAATTCAATTTATTTAGCAACGGGTTGTTATTAAAAAATAACAATTTAATTTTTCCATATTTTCTAATACATTTCTCTGCCAGTTAAGTTTTATGTACATTTTACAACCAAAATTTGAACAACGTAAATAAAAAATCTAGAATTTATGGGATACGATCTAAGGTCAAAAAGTTTGCGGAAATTGCGGAAATTTATTAAAATTTTAACGCATACTTAACTTAATACGTAATGCCCTTAGTTATACCTAACTATAATATACTTTCGATTAGAGAAAATTCATTTCCGGATGTAGTAAGTAACATATGCATACTTTTCGAACAAGGCGACATCGAAAATCGCATTCTCATCATTTTCTTTTAGAAACGAAAAACCTATGACATTAACTTAAATATACAACATTTTAATTCTGATTGAATTTTGTAATTTTACCATAACTTTCAAAATAAGCATACTTACAAAATTTCCATATGCTAAAATCGTGATCATATTACAATATTGGTAGTTGGGAAACTTGATCGCGCAAAATTAGTGTATAAATGTAATATTTCTATTTACGTTGCAAAGTTACGTTACAAAGGCTAAGGTGTCTGTTATTTGGTAAACTTAGTTAAAAAAAATGTTCTAGCTTCCACGTGTATTTCTTAATATCAAAATTAACCTAAACGCACACCCATTTAGATCACGTCAAATAAAGAAACGTAGTCAAATTAAAATATCAATTTTACTTTTATCAAACATATGAATTACCAGGTTATCATTAATATGATAACGTACGTTAATTATGATGAATGTGTGTATATTTGGTTAGTTGACACAATTGTATAATTTTAGGTTAGTTGACACAATTGTATAATTGTAATTTTGTGGCGGTTGGATTCATGCTGCTATAAAATCTACAACCCAACTAATTAGCGGTGAAAAAAAAGTTTTTAGTTAAAAAAAATCACATTCTTTGTTACTGGCCAACATTTTGACTTAAAAATCAATAAATCCAGCTGTCAAAACGGCAAATTTCATATGTCGTTAAAAATTGAGCACACAGGTACCTATACATTTATAATGGATCAGCAATTTACACAATAATAAAAGAATGGTTTCTAACTACTGGTAACCCCCTAAACAGCAAAATACAATTTTTGTTGAATTTATTTGCTTTAAAGAATAAAAATAAAAACAACACACATACACATCTGAACATATTGCCATGAGTCACATATTCACAACAATTCAAGGAAGTTAAAAAACGATCACAAAGTATATAAGGTTGACCGCCAACACAAAAATAAAATGCTAGTATGAAAATTCTGGATTACAAACATAAAATAAAAGGTGCCCTTAAAATACCACACTGTTCAAAACATGTATAATATTAATACATAACTACCTACCATAACTACCTCTAAAATATTAACCTCTCAGTGCATATAGACTTTGTACGTTAGTACATCAAACAACTTAAAAATTAGGTAGCGCATTTCATAAACAAACCCCACACTACCTTAAATATATAATTTTATTGCATATTATAAATAGACTTGTGTACTACTATTATGTTATGTTTTTTTCTGTTTCTAAAATAAAAAAAACTATTTATATTACCAACTGTAAAGTTTAAACCGAAATAACAAGATTTGAACCTGTTTTTTCGAAGTAGTTTCATGTTGTATTTTTTATTCAAGTACGATACACACACGCAAACATTCACACAATATATAATTTGAATACAAATTTTTCCCTCTCTATGCGAACCACGTTAACTACAGTAAAAGCACCACACCACCACCACGACAATATATGATACCATAACGACACTCGCCTCAGAAAAAAAATCGCGCCATCGTCGTATGCATGCACATATCTATGTACATAATATAAATTTTGAATGATTTTAATCGAATGCGAGTTTTAATTTTATACTAAAAACCTCAAAATTTATCTATTTTTGATTCAGTTATATTGGTACATCAAATAATTGCTATTTTATATTATTACGATTTTAAAGAGAGAGGAATGAATATTAATGGCGGTTTGATGAAGGTATTTTGCATATGTAACACTGAAAATATTTGAACCCGGAAGTGTTACGCATATAAAATAAGCAACTGACACGTTTTGTTTACGCAGTTTTCTATACTACATGTTGTGCGATAGAAAATGGTGACGATTTATAAAAAAATTATGACGGTTTGATTTGGCGAATATCCAACAGTTATGCAAAAGGCATTTATTCACTTTGCTCGAAATTTGGTTGAATAATTGAAAATTTCAGTTATTGAATTTGAAATTTGCTTACCCAAAATTAGAAGTTAGTTTAGGTTTTACAAAATATCTTAGTAATGCGTTCGACAATACACATATGTAATCTATAAATTGTACACCGAATTCTATTAACGCTCACGCACACAAACTTATATAGTTGTTCAGTTGCTGGTGGCCATTAGGTTAGTATCATGATTACATAATTTTTTTTTATCAAAAATGTATCAAGTTTGCCAAAGATTTTTGATGGTGTAATATTCAAAAAAGGTTCGACTTATAAAATTTCTTTCATCATTATTAGAAAATAATCGTTTTAACGCTAGATACGCGTTATAACGATAAATAAGCATGCAAGGTAAATAAAAATTTTATGTAGAGATTAATGTTTCTATTTAATTTGTTATTTTGACATTTGCGTTTTAGACTCGATACTCTTTCGTTAAATCACCAATTACAAGCTTGGAGTAAACAAATGTCAACATTTTTCTGTAATTTAATGGCGAACAACTGTGGAGACTTTACCACCTACATGACAATTGACATAACATATTTTTGATATTTTTAGCAATGGATTGGTGAAATCGCGAGCTATATTTTTATTGTTAATAAGCTTGCTAAATTTGTAAGGAAAAGTTAGCTTTGCTCGAGATCGCGATTACAATACTTAGTTGCTAATTGCCAACATTTGAATCTCACTCACAAACTGACCTATAAAAATTCAATACAACAATGATTTGTGATCGATTCCTTTTACTTTTGATATTGTATGGTTTTCTTTCATTTCGTGTAGCTAAACTAGCGTAATTTATCTTTCAATAATCTTCCTGCTTAATTACAATTTTCGGTTGGTCTATCCCCACAAAAATATCTGGGATTTCGAAAATTACGTAAAATATCGTAAATAAAAAAATGCTTGCCTATTAAACTAGGCGCTTTTCTATGCTTTAAGGTGTAGATTATTTTAGAAAAATCCTTTAATCAATTGAAATCACTGTTTTAAAATTTTACCGACAGTAATCATCATAAAATGATTTATCCAACTATTTGCCCTGAATCATAGCTCTTAAATTTTGGTAAAATACCATGATAATTAATACACACATTATTTATTACCAACATTTTTAATTAATTTAAATTTCGGAAAAATGGTTAGATTCAATTTTATTGAAAATTTTGTGTTGGATAATTTTGTTCTTAATCGTTTACGAATAAAAACCGAAAAACCTCTTATTTGAAGAGATCTTTTGTGTTCGATTTCCGCCAAAAAATCACCGGGCTCTAGATTGGAGAAAGAAGGGAAAGAAGAAAGTCAAATTATTTCTAAAGATTTGAACGTGTTTAATTAAAGAGAATCTTATGAGGCCTATTGACGTGGATGCTAATTATACAAATTGAATCGCATAAAGCAAAATAAGCTCTATTAGTGCAATAAGATAATGACTAATATGTCTGTACAATACATTTTGTACTTTGTACGACCAAAAATGGTTTCAAAGAGATATTTATAATCGATATTTACAATTAACTTATCAAAATATTGTGACAGAATTTAGGCTATCCCAAGGGCCTAACCTAAGCAATCTGATAAGCTAACGACATAAACACGACATAATTACCCACTTTCATCATAGAAAACCTTATTTCAAACACTGGGTTTCTTCTCAAAAATGAATGAAAATATTTTATCATCTGTTGAAGTAAATTTAATTAATTTGGTTTATCTTATGGGCTTTTGAGTAAAGAACTCGAATCGAAAGCATAAACACCAGAGAACCCAAACAGGATTGCGGTATGAGGTCTAGATTTAAGGCTCACAATTTCCGTTGAATTTTTTAGTACAACAAAATTTCTAGCGAATTGCACATGCACGCCAAGCTTTTCGGCTGTGCAACATAGAAATACACGCAAAAGATTACAAGAATACTACACGTACTTGTAAAGAATTGCCTTAGACGACTGATAAGATGCTGCTGGCCAAACAAGATCACAAACGACGAAATATGACCACGGAATTCTGTGGCAAGCAACACAGATCGAAATTGAGCGTGACATTGGGAAATGAAAATGGAGATCGATAGAACACATACTGTTTCTGTATAACAACATAACCAAAATGTCGTTAGACGCCCTCTGCTCCTAACTAAATCAGAGATAGCGAAACAAATATCGTAGCATGAACGTTAATAAACAGCGTGGCAACAAAACTAAACAAGTACAAAAGGGATATTAAAATAGCTTAAAGATGAGTTGGAAATTAAGATTAGGGAATGCCTTATGTAATGTCAACATCAACAAATACACAATTTATAAGTCCCTTAGCAATGCATAGTATTCCTTCAGTCATACAAAAGACTTGGCAAGTTTGCACTTTGATTTGGCTTTTCTGCTTATTTTCCCAATTTTGTTCATACCGTATTGCAAACTCACAAGACTCTAAACTACTACAAGACGGCTTACAAAGAGATTTGCAAAAAAAAAATCAAATCATTCATAAGTGTCCAGATTATGTCCTTCTATCGATAAAAAGAAATAAATAACTTAAAGGCAGAAAATCGGCAGAGACATTTACTTTCTTCTACCAACCTCACAAGTCACACTAATAGAATTAATACAATGTAAAATAAATATAACATCTTAGCTCAATGCTTATTGCCAATGTGCTCCTGGGAACAACTGGCAATAAGATTTTTTAAACCCCGAGCTGTCTAGAATTAATTATCGTTAACATCATCCAATATGAAAGGTCTAAAATGTTTAACGAAGAGTAATCTTTTTTATTTGACTTCTTGAGGTCTAACGACTATTTCAAAAGAAAACTGTGATTATTAGAAAAAAATGATTCACATTTTCATTGATTTCACAGCCAATTAAATAAAAATAAAAAAGATTTGAGAAAATTCGACAAAGGTTTTGAACAAAAAGTTGAAGCAGCTCAAATCCTCATAATGATTTTACTGAATCGCAAGCAACTGAAGTTTTAAATTCTCATAATTTGATTAAGAATCAACTTCGTAAAAATACCAACGAAATTGTCGGAATTCCACAAAAAAAACTGTTTCAAATTTTCTTAATATGAATGACTATAAGATTTGATCACAGTACGAGGCTATTTCAGATCAGATATTATTTTTCTTTATTACAAATGCACAATACAATTTTTCTCCACATTCGGAGCGAAACGTTTTCATTTCCTTCATTTTGAATTTTACTTCTATTCAATTCAGATTCTAGTTGGATGATCTTACAATAATAAATGTCGTTATGAGACGACAAAGCAGCTAGCTATATGTATGCTAAAATTAAAATCAGTTAATTCGACAATTTACAGAAGCACACAACGGCAAATTGCAATTTTTGCAACGTACATAATGTTGAGAACGTATAATTAGTTGCAATCGAATGTCCTGATTTAACTAAAGTGTAGACATTTTAAGAAGCACGAACAATCTTAAAATGTAACTTAAATAATTAAGATTGAATTTTGAAGAATTGTTGACGCATCGAGAAAATATTAAAATATGAATCGTTACAACAGCGCAGTTTTATTTATAATTTAAACAAGGTACTATCATCTTTAGAACTATGAAATTCTCTGGAAACGAGCCTCCACAAACGGAAAGAAAATGGTGGCTTTTTTAATCTAAACGACATCAAAACTATTAATAATTACTAAAGAAACTAATTAAAATGCAAACCAGCCATCCAATCTCTAATTAATATTCCTCCAACGAATTTAAAAAATGATTCAAAATTCAAAGCTAGTAGTAATACATATAAGAAATTATTAAATCAAACTTTTTAATCAAAATAATTTTTTGGTTGCTTTTAACCATAAGTACCACACATGAATAATTTTTTTGTAACGTACGATACATACGATTGTTACACACATATTTATAGTCTGTCCTTGTCAGCTTTCTTACACTATTGCTAGTTTTACAAAAAGAAAACTAAATTGAAATGTTATTCATTAAAGTTTATTACAGTTGGATCACGATTATCCAGAAGGCAAACAATCGGATACTTTTTTAAATACATAATGGATCGTTTCTATAAATGTGTAATTATCAAGGACAGCCGAATACAAATTGTGTTTAGGAGTATTACCAATACTACCGTTATAAATGCTTAATAATAAAACGAGACTTAAGAGCGAATGGTAAGCTTTAATTTAAAAATAATTTATTATGGATTGGTTACGTTCACAATCGCGCATGTTAAACCAGTTAATTTATCATTATATCGTGACGAATGGCACAACAAATCGCATCAATTTATTAGTTTTGCAGTTATGTAATTAAATAATGTGGCATAATTTATTAGCACAATAAAATATTCTAATACCTACTAAAACTGGGTAAACACAAAATATTAAATTGCTTGGAAAATATTAATTTTCATTAAACTAAAAATTCCAATGCAACTGAATAACTTTTCACCACATTTGGAAATAATTTGTTTAGTCATTGCATAAAACTATCTCCAGAATTTCGAAGACTCTACGTAACATAAAATATGAATCTTAGAACAAAAGGATAAGATATTCGAAATAAATGTACAATTTTTAGCGTACACAATTATCAATAAACATCTGCCTACAAGCAAATAAATATTTTAAAAAACATAAACAAATAGCAAAACAGGCACGGCAAACACACATACATTCCAAAACAAAATAAAAATCAAACTATTTTAATACATATTTGTTATTGGTCGTGAGATAACCATAAGAAGATTGGTAATCAACCGCGCGCATATCTCACACTCGATATAGATATTACTCCCAAAGAAAACATAAATTTTCTTCGTTATATAACACGCGAAAGTTTATCAACCTCCAGGTTTCTACTCTTTATCATATACATATTATGTATTAAGTTTTTATTGAGATAAATGAAAATTTCTTGTCAAAGAACAATAAAAAACGTAATTTTACTTAGGAAAAACACGTTGAATGTCATTGTAATAACAATAAAAGAAAACGATTTTGTGTTGCCATTTCAAACATTATTATCTCGAAAAAATATTCCGATTTATTGCTAATACACTGACACACAAACCAAGTAGTTTTCCCCAAACCCCAAAAGATAAAAGCTCAACTCATTTAACAACAAAATACGTATGTATGTACTTACAAATGGCGCAATGACTATTACAAAAAAATATTATAAAATAAATTAGAGGAGCTTGTATTTTTAGGAAAAACTACTTCACAAAACTATTATTTTAACTTATAATAAAAATAGTAGTATTTAATATAGAAAATACGTATAATAGATATAATAAAAATAAGATAAAATAGTTTTGACTATTTTTACATCCAATTAATTTTTTTCTTGGTTTTGTTTGTGATAATGATGATTGCCGTACCTGAAACGATAAAAAGCATATAGGATAGTTTTAGTTTCTTAATCGATTTTAAATTTGTTTAATGGTTTTTGATATTATAATCTATGATATGCATGCAGAATCTTGTTTGATAACACATGCTACAAGCGACGTTCAAAATAGATTCGCACAACAGAGATTATTTTTTTTAATTTTAAGAATCGCTAATTTTTGAACAGTAAAATGATCCTGAATATTTTCAAGTTTCTTTAGGAAGTTATACCATTCTTCAATGGAACTTTTAGAATAAATGAAAATTCATTTCTTCTGCTCGAAACTAGTATCTGCAAGGTGCTGCAGGCTTCTGATAACACTCAAAATTGAAAAATGTACGCTTACTTAAATAAGATCAATAAAAATAAGATTTTTAAATCAATTTCCAATTTTAAATGGCAGTATAATATACAAATAGGGTTTCATCAAATTTTAAGTTTTAATGAGATAATCGCTGCACCTTAATAATGATGTCATTTGGTTACCGTGAAAATTATTAAAACGGGAAATTTGATGAAGAAGAAAAACAATATGGAAAACAGTTTACTGTTTGGAGGTTGTTAAAATAGTACTTCTTTGGTCAAACTCGCCGGCAAAAAATTAGCACAAATAATTTTTTTTAAATGTTCGTTAAGTTATACCAAAACATATTTTTTTTTAGAAAATATGGAAATGACTTCTATGACGAATATGCAGTTGAGATTTTTTAACTTTTCAAAAGGATGACGCAACGGATCAAAACTTTAATCAAAAACCAAAATCTAGTTCATTCAAAGCCTTTCCAGAATATAAAGACATGAGGTTCTAACTTAACATATCAACCTTTTCAAAATAGCATATAACGTTAATCGTGGCACATTTAATTAAAATTTGATACATTCAATAAATTAACAAAAATATCTAGATGAGTTGATATAACATGAATATTTATAAAACCTGCAATATTAAATTCATAAAAACTAACGGAGAACCAATAATGTTTCACTTGCCCTTCTAAATCGCCGTCCGGTTTGTTCTACCACGTGTATCTGGTAAACAACATAAAAAGTGGCTCGGTTCAATTCTTTATCTGTGCGTTCACACGAGCGGTCATGATTCCGGGATCAAACTTCGTTTCTTTTCCCTTTACCTTTAAAACGGGTTTTATTGCGCCGCAGTAGCTTGAACTAATCGTCGATTTTATAGGTAAAAGGGAAAGAAGCGAAGTTTGATACCGGTATCATGATATCCCGCGTGGACGCATAGAACAGGAACAATACAGAGTTTTTCAAAATAAAAACAAAAAAGCGATACGACGAATACAAACAAAGCAAAACGAATAAATTAATTATAAGAAAAAATTTATATACATCCACTCAGATTGTTCCACACAGCCGCTTAATAAAGACGGCTCATAATCCCATAGTAGCCATCACCATGTCACTTGATCGATACCAACTTCTTTGACATATTCGGAAGCACAATAAATCACTTTCCACTGCAGATTAAGAGAGACTGACAGCCAGCGACATAGCGTTACGTCATCATTTTAGCTAATAGACCAGTAGTAAAGATGGCTTTGATTCTGCTCAATATAAATTTACAAGGAAACTTCTTTTGTTAAAAAAAATGTATAGTTAACAAAAATGGTCAAGTGTTTCATGCCTTTATTTTGTGAAATCAGTTTTTGTTTCAATATTAGATCTATTGTGGTTTAACGAGTATTCAGATTTGAAAATTTTGCCATGCGTCATGCATTTGAAAAGGTAAAAAAATTGAAGCACACACTCGGCATAATGAGGCCATGTCCAAATTTTCTGAAAAAGATTTTATTCGTCTATAATTTCGTTTTTGTTTCAATATTCTAGGTATTACGGTTTCAAAGGTATTCATATTTAAATAAAAAATTTGTTGTGCTATTCTTTGACGACGAGTGTATAAAAAAATATTTCGTCATATAGTATAGCTTAATTCTGGTTTAAGTTTTGAAGCTAACTTCAGCTGTTTATATCTGCCAAAAACTAGCTCCTCATGTGCAGTTGTAGAAAATTTAAAATTGAAGAATAGGGAGTTCTAGTGTTATAGAAAGCTTATGAAGAAAACGAACGATAAATGAAATAATTTCGAGTTAATCAGATGAAATGTTTTAAATTAAGCTTTTACTACAAACTGAACCAACTTAGTAAGCCGAATTGTAGGACAGATTACAGGATATTCGGCTCTTTATTTCATTTTGGGCCATAATTGTAAATTGATAATAAAATATCAATTACGATACATAGAACTAATTATACTCATGTAGACGTAGTATTTTTTATAGCTGAAGCGGCACAGCTAATCTTGGTTTAATACGTTTACTGCCGCCATAGGGAAAAAAATTTATTAGAAAAATGCGTCTCAATAAATAACGGTTAAATGTAATTGTTTCTCCTAAATAAAACTTACAATGAGGCCAAAGCGAGAGTAATCCAGGTGCCCTATTTGAGAATACGATACGAAAACTAGAGTACTAGATTCGTATTTGAATTGAATGAGATTCGTACGATTCTTATTTAAAATTGAATAGGAATCTAGTACTCTCGTTTTCGTATCGTATTCAGAACTAGGGCACCAGCACTATGTTTAGAGTGTATCAATCAAGTGCCGAAAACATATTTGACTTTACAAACATATGCATGTAACTCACCGGTGGATCACACGGCAGTAAACATGTTAAGAATAGTTTTCAGTAAAAGTAAACACATATTTAATGGAACAGCATAATTTGAATCACATTAATTCAATAGCATCGTCCATAAATGTAAAAGATTGATGACAACATTCTATTAATTATGGTATTCAGTGCTTCTCTAAAATTAAATTATAAAATATAAGAAAAATAGTTCTTTTTCAGCTAAAGGTGAAATATTTTCCTTGAGGTGTGACTCCCAAAACATTTCTAGCTTGGTATAGAACTGCTAAATTGTTGGACAATACTTTAAATAAAATGTTCGATCATCTCATCTGACTCTCTATCTACATCAACAAAATTACAAGAATAAAGCCGAATCCTATGTATATGCCAGGAACCAAGAAAAATATTGGGTCCCTTCAAGCGATTTTTTTATAAATCCAGTAAAACATAACAAACAAAACTATTATTAATAATGGAATTTTTTTTAGGTTTTATTATCAAAAAGTTAATGGGGCTATCTTTGTTGAAGTGATATCCGAGTTTAGTAGAAAATCATCCATTTAATCGATAATTGGTGCATCATAGATTCCATCTAGCGATTTTTTTTAAAAACTTCGATAATTACAAATTTTAACATAAGAAAGTAAACAATCAACAGCATTCGAGATAATTTATTCGTTTTAAAGTGCTAGATTGGCTAATTTTGTTTAAAATTATAAATTAAAAAAAGATAAGTTTTATATAATTAGAGATTTTGTGAAATATTTAATAAAAAACACTTACTTGAACTAATATAATATCGTAGTATAATATCGTTGATTTTGTCGGCACATCGATCACAAGTCATTATTTGTAGTTAAGTTAGTTGCACATGATCCACCAGCGGCACTTAGTATAATATATTAGTACAGGGTGTCCGCCGGGAAGGTGTACTACTTTGTTTTGCCGCCATTTAGGCGAATATTAGTATTGACAGTTCATACTTGACAGTCGTGAAGTAGACACGTGGCAAATTTATTATGGAAAAATATTCGATAAACCATCGTGTCAATAGGATGTTACAGCTCGCCCATGACAACCCCGATTTTCATGAAAAAATCATAATGAGTGACGAGGCACATTTCCATTTAAATGGATATGTGAATAAACAGAATAGTCGGTTCTGGGCAATGGAAAACCCTCACATTATTCATCAGTCAACTTTACATCCATTAAAAGTGACAGTCTGGTGTGCAATTTGGTCAGGAGGAATCATTGGACCTTACTTCTTTGAAAATGAAAACGGCGTAACGGTAACTGTGAATGGGGAGCGATATCGTGATATGATTGAAAACTTTTTAACGCCACAACTGCATACTTTGGGCTTGATTAACATGTGGTATCAACAAGACGGTGCCACATCTCATACAGCCAGGATTTCAATGGAATTACTGCGAGAACTCTTTCTACAACAAGTTATTTCAAAAAATGGTGATGTTGGTTGGCCTCCACGGTCGCTTGATTTGACTGCTCCGGACTTCTTTTTGTGGGGATATCTAAAAAGCAAGGCTTATGCAAACAAACCAGAAACGCTTGAGCAACTCAAACAAAATATTCGTGATGAAATTAATGAAATACCGCGTGAAATGTGTGAGAATGTAATGAAAAATGTGCTCAAAAGGGCTCGTATTTGTGAGGCTAACAGAGGCGGACATTTATCTGATATTGTATTCCATACATAATTGCCGACATTAAATAAAACATTTATCAATTAAGATCCATTCTCTTCATTTAATCAAAAATCATAAACAAACAAAGTAGTATATCTTCCCGGCGGACACCCGTTGTATTATCCACCAGTCGCCAATAGTATTTTCATAATATACATAGGTACGCCCTATTTTTCATTTAAGTGCCGCTGGAAGCGTTACATCTACTATGAGCCAAAGGTGGTCAAATTTGTTTCTAATTGCAATCGCCTACTTATATGATTTTTTTATGTGAAGCTACCACCTTTGTTTTAGTACAGAAAAAAATGACGAATAAAATTAAGTTCATTTTTTTGTTTCAGATTGACGGAACAAGCTGCATTTAGTAAATTATTAATATGCATCTCTAAATTAAATTAATGATGAAACCTAGAATTTGATCCTACTATGCCGATAGATACTACTTTAGCTAAGAAATATTTTGTATCAAAATTAACATTTTGTATCAAAATTAAGGCTCGCAATATTTCAGGTAAACCTTATTATTCGAATAAGCGCTAACATCGATTTGTTTGTATCAAAATCAAGCTTCAAAAATTTCCTTAGAAATGCGCAAGTCACTTTGCATAATATTGTCAGTTGTTTAACTTTCGTCGCGTCGAGTGGCATGATTTTAGCCGAAAAACATTTTACTTTAAAATCAGGGTTGATAATGGGATTTAATGAAATCCTTTGACACTTTCTTTAATTCAAAATATTGGTTTTAAGATTTGAAACGAAACGATTATATGCATCCCTGTACATATCTTGTACAAGTTCGATTAATTTCTTTAGAATGCCCATTTCACAAATGTGTATTTTGTCGAAAGCACGTCCACCGAGAGTATAGCGGGAATCCCATTTGCTAGACTGGTATATTGTATTTGGTGATGGATGCAGTTCGTCGTGGTCTGGAGCTAACTTTTTTCTTGCATCCTGGATAGAATTTAGCCAACAGTCGGCTAAATTCTATCCAGGATGAACATTGCTAATCTTTAATTATTTTATTTACTTATTTCGCTGGCGCTTCATCCCTTGTAGAAATTTGGCTCCGCATTAGCTAAACAAACTTTTAACGCGGTCTCCAAAAGCACACAGATACATCGCCAAGCTCAAAACTATTGTGTAGAGATAAATTTTAAAATTTTGTTTGTCTTTCACATTTGCTTTTTATTTAATTGTAACTGAAATTTAATTTGGCGGCATCTCGAAACTATAAATAATAAAGCTTAAAATCGGTATGTCTATGTGTGTGTGTACTTATCTTTCAATTTAATGAGCATGCAGAAAACTTTGCTGCGACAACTGTGGATATCACACTTCTGCCATCTAGACTAAAATCCGTATACTGAATTTTCATACCGATCAGCGAAAATCGTGAGCTTAATATTTTTAATTTCCTAAATTTTATGTCGGATTTGTTAGAAAGTTTAGCTTAACTCGAGCTGCGACCTAATGAGAGTAATTGTTTATTCTCAGATTAATGATTTGATAAGTTCATTGAATCCTAGTCAGGCCCCAGGGCTGGTGGAAGGGGCTTACTGCTCTGGATGAGGCATACTGGCATGCCGGAAGAGGTGGTGATCTAATTTCCTTCCATTAAACAATTTCTTTTTTATGCTGCCATCCAAAGTTGTACTAACCCAATCAATGAATGCTTGACGTGGAAGGTGATTATAAATTCACTATCAGCAACGCGCCGCCCATGTTTAATATCTTTATGCTTGTGTTGAGGAGGGATATACCTCGCCAATTTTTGCATCCTTTCGGGTCACCTTTCTTGGGAATTGTTATGGTCAAGCCGTCCTTCCATTTTCGCGGTGTTCTACCCGAATCCCATACTTATGTTGTTATTGAAGTTAGAGCTCTTGAGTTGTGAATATGTCTTCTTTGATTGTTGCCTTTGACTTTCAAGTCAATCTGACTTGCTTTCTCGTTTTCTCTGAATTTAAATTTTATAAAATTATTTTATGAACCATTCATTTTGATCTTCAACGTAAAAATGTGCTGTTTGGTATCCTGTAATGCGTGGATCTGTGCGAGGCTACCACCAAGTTACAACATAAAATTTCCATTTGAGAATAAGATGAAATTTGGCAAGTAACAGTGCAATTAAGAAGGAAAAAATAACGAAGAAGCAAATTATTAAAGAAACACTCTCACAGAAAACGGAACGGCATTTCCATTGCGTTCCTATCGGCCACACATCTTATTATAAATGAGCTCTAATGCTCAAAATGATGTGTGTGGTTCACAAAATATTTGTATTTAATAAATAAATAAATAAATTGAATATTTCAGCTGGTATATTAGTTGCTATGAGGTTCAGTAAAACAAAATCTTCTTTCTCTCTACGAACATCCATCGGTAAAAACAGAATTTATGTAGCACAAGAACACAACGTCTTCTATTATTGGTTTCAGCGTTTTGAGTATTGGACTTTCAAAAACCATCGACATAACACAATCTGCTGGTCGATTCTGGCTTTCCCTAGAAGAAAGGAATTAGGAACCATATTTAAATAGCTAGCATTTCTAACGCAAACATTTTTTTCTAGCGTATTATGGTAAGCAGTTGGTGTAAATTTTTCAAAAACAAAATTAAATTGGGAATTTTTTTCCGCACCAATATCGATACGGAAAAAATATTTCCTAAATTATAAAAATTTAGATCAAACATGAATTCTCAGTAGGTCAGAAAATTATAATTTTGACAAAAACGCTTTGTAAATATTTTCTCTAATTCCTTTTTTCTAGGGAAAGCCAGAATCGAACTTCAGAAGTGCTAATATCGGTTTATTTGATTGTTCACTTATTTACCTTAGAATTGCTTTATACAACTTCCATTGACATTGAACTATTTTAATTTTAACTATTTTAATTATTTGACTTTTACTTTTCAAATTAACTATTTTTGTTTATAGTATAGTATTGTGTTTTCATTTGTTATTTGTCTAGGTAGATAGATACCTGTTGAAAGGTTTCGTCCAGCAGCAAATAACGTAACTCTGCTTCACACTTTTATAGCCTAGTATCTGTAACCGTTTTTGATATGTGGTACACGCATATTGGTTCCCTTCCCCATTCTTTGGTTGCTTTCAAAAGTAAGTGTCAACATCCTATTCTAGCCTGGTCATCCAAGACCATGGAGTTACGGTTTATCGTCTCGTTTTGTCTTTAAATTATTTGTTTCAAATTGAAAATATTCTTCTAGGTTCTGTGTCCTTTCTCTGCCAGGTTTTTTGGGGTAGTATGTCTCAAGCTGCTTGCTGGATTGTATTGTTGAGTCTCTGATTTCATCTTCCAGCAGTAGTATTGATTTAATTGGCATAGAGAATAAGACCTGCAAATTTACCATTAAATCCTTGTAAGGTTATATGAGTTTTATTGTCTGTTAGTATAGGAAATCATTCTTTAATCATCATTATACTCTCTTGGACGCACTTATTTAAAATGATTGATTTAAATCATGAACTGAAATATCACATTTTTTACTTCGCATTTCCTTGCGAGCATGTACGAGGCTGTTTGAAAAGTCCAGGGCCTGAGTAATAAAATAGTATCTTTATGAAAACATCAGTTTCCAATAGCTCGGTGTCTTTTTATAGTAGTCGGCGATCAATTCCTCAAATCAGGCATTTGTTTCAGCTATAACATCTTCAACTGAGTAAAATGTTTAGCTCGCTAGCCACCTTCAAGTTTGGGAACAGATAATAACCGCAGGATGTCAAATCTGCAGTATACGAGCATGGGAAAGCAATTCATAGTCCAATTCGGTCATCGTTCTAATTGCTTCGTGAGCCGGTGCATTGTCTTAATGAAACAGGATATTTTCTTCGCTAAATGTGGTCGGCTTTGCTTACAGTCACCATAACCTTACCAGCCTTGTTGCTTTTCGAACTTCCATGCACTTTCATCCATTATTTTGATTGTTCCTTGGTCTCTAGTGTGTAGTGATGTACACATCCATGTTTCATCAACGATTTCAAACCGAGGCAAAAACTGTCCAAATTGTGTTAAAAAACACCAACCCTTTCAAATTTTAACTGATCGGTGAGCACGCGTGACATCTACCGCGCACATCACATAATTTTCGCATATTCAAACAAATATCTAGTGTTGTGCACACGCTGAGTAGAGATGTTTACCATCTTAGAAATCTAATGCACCTTCAATTTACTGTCATCAGTCACCAAACGTAGACTTTTTGATCATCTCTCTGACGTCAGAAGGCCTTAATGTTTTATGAGAACACCAGATTCTTATTTTCCATTGTTTACAAAATCTCTGAGATGATGACGCGAACATAATTCAAACACAAACTACAGGTAACCTTTCAAGAACACGGTAATAGAAGAAAACGAGTTTCGAAGAACACTGATACCTTCCCTCGAATTGCACGGTTTCAAACTACACGATTTTCGAGTGATTTTTTTGAAAAATAATAATATATATATTATAATATGTCGCACCTCTTTTATTTTGGCTTTTGTATACCATAACAAAGCAAAAATTAAAACGTAGTTTTTTTATTTTCACAGTCCCGTTTGTTGTAGTCTTGAACAAGAGGTTCGGTGGCACTTCCAAAAAATGTTAAGAATTTAACATTAGTGGCTACATCTAATAATCAGTAACGGGAATTTTCAAACAAGGTATGATGCAGAAGTATATTCATGCATATTGCCAAAGGCAGACATTTTTTAACTGGACAGTTTAAAAAAGAACAGATAAATTATTTACATATAAGGCTTATTTTGCAATAGGAGTAACTAAAGGGTTATTCTCCATCAAACAAGAAACTCATATAAAATAAAAAAAATAATAACTCGTAATTTAAAAAAATATATCTTTTCATATTTCCATAAATTTTGAATAACCATTGTTGTAAATCGCGCGAGATCTTTGCAACAAGTTTAACCCAACCAAGCTACGATCAGATCCGTGGGCGAACCCGGAACACCATGATTGTAGGTAATTATGAATATTGTCGAAAAATTAAACTCTATGTCAGATTTCGATATCGAAAAGGTAATCATTACTTATATTTTAACAAGTTTCATAATTAATTATTTCAATCAAAATTTGTGATCTAGATAAAATATGAATCACGTTTTCCATATAAAATTTCAACTAATCCAGGTCAATGGATGTGATAAAACTAGGAATTTTAATGCTGGCCCTGCTATAGATTTGGCCTATGTAATGTGCATCTACATAGTAAGTCAAAGCAGTATTTATATTAAATATTTTTTGGTTACAACTATTATGGTTCAGCAGAACATACTTTTAGCTTAATTCAAAATGTAATAACAGCCACTAAAATAAAAATAAAGCATTCTGGGAAAATGCTTTGACCAGAAAAAATCAAATTTGTGTGATCGCTGTTTCAAAAATACGAAATATTATCGCGATCAACTCAATGAGACGAAAATAAACTATATATTTGAAAATCGCCTATTTTATGCTACCACAACTTTTATTTTTGATTTAATCTTTGCAATCTTCTCTGGGACAGAAGTACTCCCAACTCTTTCGTGCTTCGTTTTCCACGTCCTACCTTATCGCAGTTGCCAGCCAACGTGAGGACGTACGGGTATACGCCCCATGAAAACCCCCTTTTGCATCCTGCCCCTATCGGGATTCGAACCTTGGGTCGATGTAGCATAACTTAATTTCCTGTAAACCAGATTTTAAACGTTCTGCGAGCAATGGCAACCATTTTTTAGGTTTTCTTCCTTTTATCACTAGGTAGTGTTTTTACTATACATGTCCAATAATACCAGAAATATTGGGGCCGATTCCATGTGTACCTTCTATTTTCCAATTTTATTACAATAAAAACACAAAAATTTTGCGAATGTTGTGTACAACACAATTGCGAATTCAAGATTACGTAGCTTCAGTTTATCAGCACACGATTTTGTCGTTTCGTAACTTGGTAATCGCAATCCAGTTCTAAAAACTCAATATCTATGAAATGCAAAACGAGACAATAAATGTATAAGTGTACCAGAAATGTTATTTCAAGTGTCATCAAAAAATGTCATGTCAAAAAATGATTTTCGATCAATAAAATTTGCTGTCAGATCAAAAAAAGTTGTTCTAAATTACCATTTCAAGTTCTTTTCAAAAGAATTTTTTGATCAAAATCATTTTTAAAAAATCTTTATTTTTTCGCAGGTTTTTAGATACATATAAAATGTTATGTCAAAATAAACCAAAACATAAACAAACATCGTAGTTTCTATTAGTTCGTCAATCAGGTCGTCATTGAACATTCCCTTAAGCACCATTCTGACTCAGTTTTCTGAGTTTAAATTGAACTGTTACTGAGTCGTATTTTTACTATTTACCACAGCCACAGCTTTTTACTTCAACTTTATATGTGTTGCTGTATAAAACTGGGAATGTTAGGGGAATCACACCTTGAGAGTTTCAATTTGTTTAAGTACAATTTTTTTTTTGTGAGTTAATATTTAACATTTTAAGTACAATATATATACATTTATATATATAAATGTAAAATACATATATATTATACAAAAAAAACTTTGCAATATGAACCAAAAAAAATATTATGAAATCGATAAAGAAGTTCGCGAATTATTTAATCGAGCAAAAAAATATGTGTTATTGCAGATAGTAACAGTGAAGTGGATAAAAATTTAAGTTTGCCAGCTAATAATGGATATAATATTGTAAATGAAAGTCTGGTGTAAAATGCTAAATGTTTTAGTGATGAATGTGGTAATGAAAGCGAGTTTTCTTCATTCGCATCTGACATGACAACGCAGATGGAAAACCTTTGTGTTCAAAATATTGCAAATGACATTGCCGAATGGTGTGTCGCGAATTTCATTACAAACGAAGCCGCCAATTTTAAGGAAATACCACCCAAATTTACCAAAGGACATCAGAACACTAAAAAAACAGAACGAAGTTCAACCGAAATTGTGCCAATGGGAAATGGATTTTATACACATATTGAAGTGTCAAAAAATATCTTAAATATTTTAAAATTAAATTCAATTTCAAATCCCATGATTAATTTCGACATTGGAATTGATGGTGTTCCCATAGCAAAGAGCTTGAATAGCCAATTATGGCCTATTCTCGGAAGTATTATTCCATACGATTATGTTTTCCTTATTGGAATTTTCCACGACCGCAAAAAACAATTTTGTGCTAATGTTTTTTTTGAAAAGTTTCATAGATGAAATAAAAGAAATTTTTGAGAATGGCAGTATTTTTGGCAACAGCACAGAGCTAAAAAATCCAAACCAAAATGATGACATCAACAGCCCATCGGAACAAGATAAGTTTCAATACATAGGAACTTTGTTGGAGAATCTAATAAAAGTAAAATATCTTCGACACGAAGTCAAGGAGCTCAGAATTTTCGTCAACCATCTCCAAATAATTTAACTCCGTTGTCATCAGGGAAATTGAAGCTTAATATTCCTTGTAGTAAAAAAGAGGATTTCGAGGAATTAGAAAAAATTACTTTCTGACATCAGCGCGGCATCTACTGTGGTAAATTAACCATGAAAAATATTTAGTACACATGTATATATTTCATAAAATAATAATTTCAATAAAATTAAAAGGCAGGAATTATAGACAACCAATGTGACCGATCCATAAATAAATATATCTCACATTGTCTAAGCGCGATTATGACCAATGAAGTAGCCCTTAGCTATTCATGGTATGGAAACACAATAACATGTAAAACGGCATTACAGGGATATGCAGCTATGAATATAATTAAAGATATAAACCCGGTTTTAATTTCTCATTTCATATTTATACTTAAATACTTTATATAATTTCGGAATGTTAGTTAAAAAAGTTTCCGACAACAAAGCCAAATGAATTTGTATCAATTGCAACTAAATGTGAAAATCCTAAACTATGTAGCTTTGTTACAAAAAATTATTCATTATCAGATTTTGTAATTCTATTTTAAATTTTAAGGTTTAATAAAAATTCCTATTTTGATTTGATTTTTAATATTTATCCTTTATGTATTATAATATTCTATAATTTTAAAAGGTAGAAATTAAATCCTGTTAGTTGTATAATGTAGAATACAAAACCTTTAGATATTTAAACTCAAATCAACGCTGTGAAAAACGTATCAAAAAGTGGAATAATTAATTTTGTAGTTCTATTCTGTTTTAACTTTCCGATTTAAATTAAAATTAGTTTTCTGAATTTAAAACGAATTATAAAACTGATTCAAAATTGTGTCTAATATGCATATAACATTTGAGTCGGAAGCGAATCAAAACGGAATCGAGGAAAAGATTCATAAATGAAGTCCCCCATACAGAGCCGACTTCATTTTTGACTCATTTCTGAATCAGCTTGCTTAAACGGTTATTTAGACTGTTTGTCATATTCTTTACTGCACAATAAAATTAATTTTTTTTTTTTTTGGAAATTGAAAAGAATTTAACATATGTTTTACAATTTCTAGTAAACTTTTGCTGTCGAACCTTCTAAATATTGTGACAGATTTCAAATAAATGAAACCAGGCAAAATGCAAATGTTATGTCGAATGAAGTTTGGTGAAATTTAAAAATTGCGTTCGCGCTGTATCACTGATATTTTAAGATCGCGATCGGAAAAAAAAAATTGTAATCGTGATCAGTGATTATCACGATAATTTTACAAAATTATAAATAAAATTTATAAATTGTTTGCATAAATAATACTGATAGCTCATGGATGTCAATAAAAACAGCAATAGCTAATATGGGTAATGAATAATCTATCGCTGTTAAATTTAGAAGAATTTGTAGTCCCGGTACATGATACGGACACCCAGTTGGGTACAACGACATTCTAGCTTTATTCAATGAAGACAGCAGTTCGGCATATTATTTTAAGTGGATTTTCTATAAAACTACCCCCTAAAGGGTTGTCCAATTGAGACGAAGGAAAATAAACGCAAACTAAAACTACAAATATTTATTTTTGAATCAAGTTGGATACTTTATTTTGATGGTTTATCGATGCCATTTATGTATGAAAATTGATATAACTCAAATGTTTACCATGGCTGGATTTATAGCCGTCGATCCGATGGTCAAAATTGCAGATGGCATTTTCCAATAGGGACGTTTCGATGGCAATGATGTTGTTTTTTAGGTTTTGAATGTTGGCTCGACTATCAACGTACCATTGCTAAAAATCCCCGTAAAAGAAATCTAATGGCGTTACATCGCATGATCTTGCAGGCCAATTCACATCACCGTGACGGAAATTAAGCGATTTGTCCAGTTAAATTCTTGAGAGATTGGATGTATCAAATAAATAAAAGCTAAATTTCAAATGTAAAATTATAATGTATAATTACCTACGAGTGTATAATTACATACCTCATATAATATTGTTGACGACGGAATAATACTGCGGGCAAAAAATAGTAAGACTTTGTTCATAATTTTAAAATTCTTTATTTATTTCTCCAAATCTATTTCGTCCCCCTCAAAGTAATAAATGTCTTTATCCAATCCTCGAAACAGTTGTTAAAGTCAATTTCCGGAATAGCCTCCAATGCGCGTAGCGATTCACGTTTAATGTCATCAATTGACTCAAAACGGTTTCCCCGGAGCGGTCGTTTGAGTTTGCTGAACAGCCAGAAGTCACACGGAGCTTAATCAGGCCAATACGGTGGTTGCGGAACGATATGGGTGGAATTTTTGGCGAAAAAATCACGTAAAACCAATGCAGTATGAGAAGGTGCATTATCGTGGTGCAAAAACCAAGAGTTGTCGACCCATAATTCCGGCCTCTTTTTACGAATAGCTTCGCGCAAACGACGCATAACACTCAAATAGTATTCCTTGTTGACAGTTTGGCCGGTCGGAAGGAATTCGGAGTGCACCACACCTCGATAATCGAAGAAAACTGTCAACATCACCTTGATTTTTGACTTGCTTTGACGTGGTTTTTTCGGCTTCGGCTCACCTTTGGCGCGATATTCGGCCGATTAATCGTCTGTTTCCGGGTCGTAAGCATAGATCCAAGACTCATCGCCAGTTATAATACGTTTCATGACATCCTGGTAGGCGGAAAGCATTGTTTCACAGACGTCAACGAGACGCTGTTTATCCAAAAAATTGAGTGATTTTGGAACCAATAGTGCTTTCACTTTTCTTAGGCTCAAATCATCTTTCAAAATGGTTTTCACTGTTCTTTCCCTATATTTCAACGATGTCAGTAAGGTCTCTGACTGTTAATCGTCGATTCTCGAGCACCAATTTCTTGATTTTATTAACGTGTTGATCATCAGTTAATGTTGATGGCCGTCCTAGACGTGGTTCGTCGTCAACACGTTCTCGACCCTCTTTGAACAATTTGTACCAATCAACAACACTTGCTCGCGACATACAATTATCACCGAAGGCCTTTTGCAACATTCTGAACGTTTCGGCACCACACAATTGATTCCGCACACAAAATTTAATGGAACTTCTTTGTTGAATAATTTCACTCATTGTAATCGCCGAATGCACTTTTTGTTCTTCAGAAAGACAAGCGTATACTAAACACTAATGATTATTTTGATGTGACATTTGGTACAGATGTCACTGACAGTCATACCAACATAGAAAAAAAAATTTTCCACGAATGGTTTTGAGCGCGAAATTTAAATTAAAATGTCTTACTACTTTTTGCCCACAGTAGTATATGTAATATAAAAAATGAAAAAGTTTTGTGATATCTAAGTACATAAAATTACATTCTTTGCACATGCGGATTCGAAAATAAGAGTATTTTTTACATGTAGTAAAGCATACAAGGTAATTGATAAAATCTCAGAAATGAGTCGGCCAAATTTCTCTATGGGATGTAGCGTCAGCAAAATAAATAAATGAAAAGTAGTTTTATTAATCCTCCTAAAAATATGTGCGAAACTGCCATATCCTTGAGTAAAGCAATAAAAATATATCGAATTTGGCAAATAGAAAACATTCGTCAAAACCACACATTATTGAATTTGCCAAATTATCAAGTCAAATTAATTATATCCATAAAAATACAGACATTTCTTTTCAAAATAGAGATATTAACGCTGCGAACCTGATATACGAAATAAAAAGCATCACGCTCGCTCCCACACTCAAAACCAATCAAATTTCGTGAATGCTTTTGGCCCCGCCTACTAGTGCCGCACTCGAGTTGAAATATCTTTAATTTTGTTGTTGTTCTAATACATTCTGTGCGATACTGTGGAATTTGTGCCGCACTCGCTCCCGGTGTCATGTACGCAGTCTAAACTAGATTAAATAGAATTATATACAATTGTTTGCAGTACTCGTAGATTTAAAAAAAATTACAGTTACAAACATTTTTCTTCATTTTATTCAAATATGAATTTAACTATTTATTAAACCTCCTGATAGTGATATAATGTTTTTTTTAAATTATTTAATTAGATTCAGTGGGAAAATTACACAAAAATAGAAAAAAGGAATATTCGGGAGATAAATGTTGGTAAAGTGATAAAGTTATTGTTTTAAAAAATGTAGACCGCACCTTACGCAAATCCTACGTACGCTAATGCTGTGGCCTAATATATATTAAAACGGATAAAATTCCCTATTTAAAAAAATATCACTAAAACGTCTACTTTAAGCTGCTGTTTTACATAAATGATTTGACAGATCGAAATGACACCGCATGTGAAATGTAATAGGTAAACACTTGGAAATCTAGATTATACAGATCTTCTAATAGATGTCGGCTCTTATCGATGTCGCTCCACAGATTTACTGAACTACCCTTCATACAAAATTAAATATAATATTGTGTGACATAAATAATAATTTATTTTAATATTGAACTCAACTTCGCAAAAAGTGATGCACATTAGTTAAAACCCAATAAACGTTTCGAATTATTAAAAAACAAAAAAGCCTCAGAAGGTTTCATCTGAAGCATTAGTTTATCTTTTGAAGTAACACTTAAATCCTGTTATAAGATTTTAAAAATTTTGTTTTGATTATAAAATTATATTTTTACAGAAAAATTTGTAATTAACAAATGTAATTTGTAAATAATTTAAAAATTGTGTTTTAACTGATTTCAATTTAAGGAAAATAGTTATTCTTAAAAAAAACGTTTCTTACGAAACTTTGAATATAAATATTTAAGAAAATAAGAATTTTTACAATTAAAAAAACAAAATAAATTTTTCAAATGAACGCAGATAAAATTTTTTAAATTAGAGCGCTTTTTCAAATACCCTGTATTTATTTTAGCCGTTCCTATATTTCCGAAGAAGGCAGTTCTTCGACTTAAATGACTGGCTTTACTAATCCACAATTTAGCTTTCAACAATTATCAGGTTAAAATACATTATATTTATTCAAATGTTATATTTTGAGGATTCCACGTACCATAGTACCTCTTCTGTACGTTGTAAAACACGTGTACCAATTTCTGTAATTTAGTGGCGTAATACAAAGAGCCAGATATTAGCATAAAACTATACATATTTTTTAATATGTGATTTAATTAAGTACAAAAATGAATTTTATCAGTCCGATAAAGATTAATAAAACCATTTTATCAACAAAACACCCATTAAAATAAACGACATGGTATACTATACTGTTCTGATAACAAAATCTTGTCAAATAATCAATATACGAGTAGTACTGTACTATGAGTTTATATTATATATGGAAACTAAACTAACAAAAAAAATCATACACGAGTAAGTATATATGTGGTTAAGCTAATATATCGTACATATAATATGGCATCCTAGTGCAATATGGGATTTACACACATACATAATTTTTGTGTTATAGTTTAAAAGGTCATCTATCGATAAATTCATTAACGTTGAAAACATTTATAGATAATAGATGATGTAATTTAGATTTTCAATAGAAATAATTCCGAAGTTCCATTACTCGTACTCCTGTTAATGTTGTGCTGCTGCGCTATGTATCCCATGACTCATCTTAGATTTCTTTTATTCAATTTTACTTCTTTCTAGGATGTGAATAAGTTACCCAAGTATATAAATAAAATACCCAAGTATTTTTTATCATAACAAATAAGATAAATTGTAGTTTCGCCATACATTTTCTGAAACAGGATATGAATTTTCTGTGTTTGTTTTATTTTTGAGGGAAGTCACTATATTAAGTAACTATAGGGAAATGTACGAGTATACTGAAAATCGATCGATTTACAATAAATTATATATACAAATAGATCATTACGAATTTTATATGGGAGTGCAAAAACTAATATAATTATCTATATGGATGTTCTGCGATTTATAGCAATACGAAACTGTACCTACCTTGTTCTATTTAAAATCCATACTACACACTCTTGGTATGCAAAATGAATATATTTAAAATATCGATTGTATTTGTTTTTAACTATGCATTAAGCTACTATAATAATTGTGTAATACAGTAAATTCGTAGTATACAAAAAAAATTGTCTATAGGGCGTGGTCAATTTCAGAGATGAAAAACACATATATTTCAAAATCGATTTCTCGACAAACAATAATTTAAAACTTTGAATTTTCCACACAATTCTGTCACGAAAACGAATTATAGTGGCCACAATTCTCACAAAACGAGCATGAGTTAAGGAAGAAGAGTGTAAAAATTCAATGACATTAATGTGTCAGCACATTTTTTTTGCTTCGCATAAATGGAGGTTTCTTTTCCTTTGGTTCTGTAATTGAACTTAACCGAATAGTTTCTTTGTGCTGTTAGCTTTTAAATTTTATTCCATGCATTTTCTTACCATCGAACAAGTAGACGATGTATAGCTTTGTCTTATTGTTATGTAAACTTTCGTCGTTTCATTTCATTTTGTGTAAAAAGGAAATTTATAACTTTCTAGGATTAATATACGGTATTGTTTTTGGTAGTTCGGCAGATTATATAGAGTGTACGGCACTAGTTTAGTCTAGCTAAAATCATTTTCCGTTAATATTTTATTAATAGAAGGTAATGTAAAATTATTTATTCGGAATTTTGCCCACAATATTTACCGCCCTTTAACATAATTCCGTCAATGCTAGTGTTCAGCATATTTTAAAATTATCAATTAGATAAAGTTATATGATGACTAACGGATTTTGGGTCGTTTAATTTTATTTACAGTGTGATCAAGATATACTCGTATGATCACAGTTTGGATAGTAATAAAAAACTATTCAGTTTTATTTTAACATAGAATTATTTTCTCATTAAGTATGGTGAAATAAGCTGAACACGAAAACCCAAATCTTTCTTTGGTCTATTAAATAATAAATTTTTAACTAAACGATTGACAAAAATCGATGGACCGCGTGTAACTTTTGATGTAACTTTTTTACTTCAAGTTTTCAACAATACAAGCGCAAAATCAATGCTGATTTATAATTTTGTATATTTCTCATTCGTGTTCGTGTCATTGGAACTCGTGCGAAGAGCCGTTTGTAAGATGGATATTCGTCAAATTATTATATTCAATAAAAATTAATACAAAATATAACTAAAAGAGATATGTAAAAACAATTGTTTGCTCGCTGTTTTATGAAAGACTCTAGTTGCTAGTCAGCCCAATTGACGCCTAGAAGATTTTTCCGTTTATAAATTTCATTGATAAATCGCTTCTTATTTTGGATTAATTTCAAGCCGCTAACATTTCGATATGGAAAAATTCTTCCCAATTTATAACAATTTAAATCCAGCTTTTTTTCAGTAGGCCAGAACAAAAATAACTTAGAAACAAGCTATCTAAATTCTTTCTCCAATTCTACAATCTTTCTTCAATCCAGAGGTTACTAACTAATTTTGGCATGAACAAATTTGAAGCCACTCGTTATGAAACATTTCAAAACGGGATTTGATAAAACAGAGCTTCATAAAATAGTACCTCCATGGTACGAAATAGGACGTTACAAAACAGGATATTACTGTAAAATATGTGAATAAAAACTCTTTCGTATGTTTACTGAACGTGGCAAAATATAAAATAAGAATTTAAACTTTGAATCTGTATTACGAGCTAATTTTAAGATTAGACAGTGCCCGATAAATTTCGTGTTATTATTTCATAAACGATTTGGTTGCCGGTCCATAGCAACGTTCTTCTACTGCTTTTCTGTCTTAATTTGTAATGCATTATCGGCTTTTATTTATTAAATATGCTTTGATTAATGATTAACCTAATTTTATTACATATTAAAAAGGGCAATTTGACGCACCAAGAAAATTTATTTTTTCGCGATCACATTTATATAACGGAGGCATATATGAAAGTCCAACGACGACATGCAGCTTAAAACAGAGGGAAGAAGTATTTAATTATGTAAGTGTATTTTCTCCAAACAAGCCCACAAGTTTCTCTTCTAGAATACTGCTTTGCCGAATTGAATGAACCATTGAATAGAAACACAGACCCATATTTGTCTTTGGTAAGGATCAAAATTTACGATCTCGCTACCAACACGTGTTTGAACGATAAATTATGCCTCTTCGGCGTCGAATATGTTATTATTATACAATCGCGTGCACCCAGCGAATCAGTTGGAGTGATTCTAAAAGCACAACCCATTTAAGTATGTCTCATTAAAGTCTACGTTGGCTATTCTGTTATTCCTATTGGCGTGTAGATAGTTTTTTTAAGGTTACCAAATTAAGAAAAGATGTTTCAATTCTAGGTTCAAAACGTGCATCGGCTGAGCGAGAGAAGCCAAACCAAAGATCCGGAATAAAAACTTCCATTGAAATAAAACACTTACATTTGAATAGCTAATAATCCAAATACTGCATCTATCGCTTAATGGTATTTTTCAATGTTTTGCATTTGATATATAATGCTCTACAGTTGTGGCAATTATCAATCACTAGGTATGAATTCTGTTTGTTTTTTTACAATTCAACTGGGATTTTACCGATTATAACTTGATAATATTAATATTTATGAAAAAACATTATGTTATAAAATTTAATTTATTTAAATATAAATATTAATAAAAAAAATCATAAACAAAATTGCAATCGCAACTATTTTCTTATCATCTGTCATTTATTCCCCTGCTCACGAGCCTAGACATAGATATTTTTAGATAGAAAAAACTCGCTCTGAGCAGGTCAATTATATAGGCTTACGTATTTCTTTATTTATAGGATTGCTTAGTGGTTCCCTCTATTTGAATACAATAGTTAGGCAAAGGGCTTATTTCAGTTCTATTCTCAAATAACCTACATTACATTCTTCCCTTTTGGGAAGCTTAACTATTATACAGATAATTTAAATTTCTATCATGCAAAATAAAGCTCTGAAAGTGATTTTTGAATTCTACCTGATTATTATAATCCTTCAAGATATTTCCATGCAGTAAGTTATTAGATTATGACTTCATGTTCTGTTGCATAAAATTAACGTCATTACGTCAACCTCGTTTCTCCCAGGAAATATAAATTTAACATTGTATTAGACAGAGTATTTTATAGAGTCGTTTTACTGTATAATGATGGGCTACTTACACTAATTGGTTACACCAACAAACCAATGTAGTTAAAAATAACTGTTTAGGATTCTGAAGTGCTCTCTCAAAGCTACAGTACCTGAATACTATACTTTGATTTTAATCTCGAAACCGAAAACTAGTCTAATCAAGTATACTTTCAAATATGTATCAGCAAAAAAGTAAACCTAAGAGATAAGTTATTCTTTGTTATCCTGGGTATTGGTCAGCTAGCAAGCAAGCAATTTGCTAGTCGAAAACTTGGCTACTTAATCAATTTTATCAAACAAATCTTTAAGTAATGTCAATATAGTAATAGTTTTAACAACACTAGCATGTTCGCATTTTTCAAATCTCACTATTGGACCCAAAAACATTTTGGGAAAACTACAAAGCTTCTTTGAAAATTTATAACAAACATGATGGAGACATTCCCAATTCTTGTCGATAAGATGCCTGGACATTCCGCAACACTTTGCCTCACTGCATCAATCTTTTCTTGTGTACGTTGGCTTAATTGTTGCCCAGTCTTACTTTATCTCCCAGTGTATGTAAATTTTGATTTCACGATTAACCCTAAAAAGTGACGTAATTTTCTCCGCGTATCAATAATTGAACAATTATTTAAATAAAATATTTTAATAATTTCAACAAGTTGTTCCGGCGTTTTATTATTTGTTAACAGAAAATTTTCTATTTTTATCGAAATTTTAACCAATTTATTTGGCACAGCAGTGCGTTATAAAACGTTAAAAATATAATAATCCTAGCTGCTTCGGTTAAACTTTTATATTTTAACTCGTTTGGCACATGCTTTATTTACAATTTATTTACTAATTCATTTCCTCAATTTGCAAGTCGCAATAGATCGATTATTTTAGTACAGAAAGCTGAAATATCAAACAAATAGACAATATTGACAAAAGGCATAGATATTCAAACTTATCGTGGAAAAAAAACGACATATACTTTTTTGTAAAAATCTGCCCCCAGTGAACGATAAATTGCCAAAAAATTAAGTTTTAGTAACATTTTGTTGTGCAGCGAACGCGACCATAGACACAATTTTAAAAAAAAATTGTTCCTACCAACTAAATATCGTAATGGTAAACGGAAAACTGAAATAAAACTTGTTTTGATATGCTTTTCGTGCCCGGAATCTCCACTTTTAATTTGTTCCACATTATTAGTACTAAAATGTCCTACGAAGAGAAAAAATATCTCATTCAGGAACTATGTATAAATCACTTGTAAATCATTGTTAGGCATGACACATTACAACGGTATCTACGCTCACTCCAAACTATAGTTATGAAACCAGTAGTCTGTCTATAGTACAATAAATTGAGCGATTTTGGTGAAAAACGAACTTTCAATGTCTTATTATTTTTCGATAAGATTCTTTTATTTTCAATAGGCCAATAACCTCAAGCATACCGCTAAACTTACGACAAACCTACTGGCAAATAAAGGTAAAAGGTAAAGCATTGTGGGATTGATCTTTCCCCAATCCCATGACCTTAACCCTATACAACATCTCGGAGCTGAGCCTAAGACAACGCTTGCAGATTTTTGGAACGTTATTTTAAACAACAGCGCAGCGCGCACTGTAAACAATCTTTGGGACAGAGTTGAGTTACATAAGGAGACTGTGCACCACTTCATCGTCCGCAACCGCCACAAAACCTTCTATTTCTTTTGGTACGGTCGTCATTTCGACTATGTTCAACCACTAAAAGAAGCTGTGAAGACCGAGTGGGCCAAAATTAATTAGGACATGATTGAAAAACTGATAAAATATATGCCGCGCCATTAATAACAAGTCATTATCAACCAAGGTTCTAATACGAACTATTCAATTACCAATTGGTATTTGAACAAATATTTTATTGTAATAAAAAGGGTTGTGGTCTTTTCATTATTTCGCAAGGATGACAAATTCGAAATTGCTTATCTATGTATTTATATTAGTACCCAAATAAAGTTTCTGCTAGTTTACGCTAACTCTTACTATTTAATCATTTTGTGAAATAAATAAATTTCTTACATTATTTAATTAAAATACCTGTTTTTTTAATTTGGTCCAAATTATTCGGAGGGAGGAGTAGGAAAGCGACAGGCATATAATACCGAGAGGACAAATATTTCAACTCATTTAAACAATTCGTATATTCAGTATATAATAACGTAAATTTCTGCTACAATTGCATAACTATACTAGCATATAAATTCAACATTTTTACTTGTTCGTCTATTGCCACCATCAGTTCAATACCATATATAGCGTTCAAATATAAACAGAGAACATCTCGTGGGATGATAAAATATGTAAAAACACGTCAGGGTTATGAAAACAATATGTCAACCAGCTTTGTGTATAACTAAATCATTCAAAGACCACTGTGTAAAAAATCATTTAAATTTAAATTTTCATTATTGATAAATTTTAATCATATGAGTTATCACGCAAGACGAGACACCTGATAGATTTTTACAAAAATTCCATACGGACTCGACTCACTGGGATCACAGTACACTATCAGGGTTAACACATTATCAATTATTTATACATTAAACATCAAAAAATAAAAAACTTCAAACCAAATATACGTAAACCCAAGTAGGTTAAAGAGTGTTCATCTCTGGAGAGTTAAACTAATGGTTTACAGAACGTGTATTATTAGGCAATGCATAGTGATTTTAATGATATTCAAATAAATTTTTTTGGTGTTTTTTATGTTAAAAATTCCAAAATTTCAATAGAAAAGCAAATAATTACGTAAAACTTTTTCTAACAAAATCCACTTGAAAAATCTCATTTGTTGTAATACAACTGTAGCTATACGAACCTCGTTCAATGTATTCTAATGGGTTTAAATATATCTAGAAAAAATATCAAATACAAAATATATTTAAACTTTTCAATTTTGTTTATTATTCCCCCCACTCTTTGCGTTCACATCATCACATTTTTCTTGAAGCAAAAAATATTCAAGTGTTCAGTTCCATGCTCTTGAATAATTAATATAAAGAAATTATGTATGTTAGAAATGCTAAAATATTACAATATGTATAGAATTATTATGCGCTTGTGTGTTTTGGAACAAATTTTTCCATTACTCGAAGGTAATTATTTTCTTAAACCATATTTATAATTTTCTAAAGGCGAAAAAATTTAAAATATAAATGGAAAAACCAAAGCAAGGTGCTAAATTATATTTTGACAAACATAAAAGATATTTCTGTAGATATGAGAACACACAACATTAGCTCTAGGGTAATATAATTTAATGATAAAAATTATATGAAAAGTTATTAGATTATAGTTTACTGTAATTTGATAAAATTGATAAAACAGATAAGAGACTTCTCTAATGGATGAATGGAATATTGATATATTTTTTCGAATAATAAAAATTGTTACTTCTTAGTCTTGTATCCGTAGGCCATAGCAGAGCGAAAAAAAGCCAATCAAATTAAGTTAAACACGATTTATGAAATCGGCTATCTAACTAACAATTTTAGGTTTGAGCTGAGAATTTAATGAAATTTTCAGAACGAAGCTCAAAATTCAATGAACCAATTAATATGATCAAGAAAATGTGTATCTGGAAGCTACTTTTTGTCTAAGTACCATATATCAATCATGAAAAAAAGGTTTAAAATGGTTTGATCTGTTTCGTAACGTTTTATATTGTAAAAATGAAAAATTCTAGGCTAAAAAATAATTTGAGAGAGAGAGTAGACTTTCTTTCCTAAAAAATGTTTGCACTTCTAAAACATTATGGGTTTCTGAAGTTTAAAATATAAAAATACACCTATTGAAGTTTTTATTGCCGATAACCTTTTATTTATTTTTAGCACATTCGCTGACAGCAGTATTTTATTAGTCTTCTCTAGGGACACTACTGCAATTGCAGTATAATTTTATTTGTTTTTGTTCTATAAAAATTAATTCTCTTCTCAATTGTGCAGTTCTTTTTACAATCGGTCAAATCGGTACAAATTCATCAATCATATCCTCTCGTTTTAGTTTTTCTAGAAAATAGATAAATACAAAGTTTTGCTTATATATTTTTCTGTTTGACAAAATATCGACACTATTGTAAATGCAGTGGTTATTCTCATATAAAATACATCAGTCAGAAAAAATTTCTTATCGGTCACACGTAGAAGTTTGAGTGCAATACTTTTGCACTCAAACGTTACGTTACGTGAAAAAACGAAGAAAATTGTTAGCTTTATATGAAGAAATGGCTAGTGGTGAGGAAGAACTAGATTTCAGATAATATCATAGATGATCCTGACTATATAACAGATAATAAAAATGATAAGTGTTTTTCCAAGAAACTACAAATGATGTGAAAGAAATGAAAGCCCTGCAGGATGCCAAATACGAGAAAACTTGCCAAGAGAAGTATTTTTAGTTTTTGCAGACGAATTGCTTACATTGTTAGCTGATTCTACAAATCAATACGACGAAAAACTTTGTAACCAACAACGCAAAACCAGATATGTAAGAATAGCCAATTTTAAACCAACAGATTCGACTGAAATGTTGAAATTCATCAGCCTTTGCTTTATTTTTACAAGGTCAGATGGAGCTTCCCAAAATTCGATAACTGTTTTCCAAGCATACACTACCTTACCATCCAATAATTTCAAACACCTAACATAAAGACAATTATTTAAATAAAGTAAGCCGTTTTGTAAAGCTATTTAGCAAAATGCTAGTAAGCTAAGCAACCCATCAAAAACTTATCCCTAGATGAATCAATGAGATATGGGATACAATTTTGTGAATTGTGTGATCCAAACACATAACCATGTTTAACTTAGAGATTATGGCGGAAAAGAAGACTTACCCTTTTTATGGATAATTTTTACAATTGTGATGGGTTATCGAATTTATTGTTAGCTCATAACACGCATACATGTGGCACGCTGCGGAGTAACTGTAAAGAAATCCCGTCGGAACCAATTCAAAGAAACTTAAAAATGATAAGCATATTTGGCTGCGACAAGAAAATATTTCAATCGAAAGGAAAGGTAAAAGGGAAGTGCTCCTCATAAATACTATTATCCGGTGATAACCGATACTACGGAAAGGAGAGAAGGAAGCTATTTCGTCGATAGAGCGAATCAACTTATTTCCTATGACCCATATCTCATACAAATAATATTCCATGTTATAGATTTGGCATTATTTAACAGTTATTTTATTTATAAAAATAAGTTTCCAAATACATATTATATTTTTGTAATTCAGAGAATCGTTAATAATTACAATGCACGAAATTCAGAATCTATAATTAGACCACTGGGACCTGTTACGTCTAAGCAACAATCTAAGCTACTAATATATATTATAAACATCTATGTCACTGACTGACTTACTCGAGAACGCACAGGGTGACCAAAACAAATTCGTCCGTGTAATTTGTTTCTTCAAAATTTCATCAACGAAATACACAAAAGGCAACAACAATGCAATCGTAAAATCGAAAGAGTATGTGTTATTTTCGAAGTAGACAAACGTCGATAATTGAATTGAAAAACAAAACAAATATTAATTTGACGAACTGCTATTCAAAAAATCTTTTATCCTATACGTGCTACTAAAGTAAAACATTTTGCGTTTTTTTTCTCGCAATGGAATTTTTTAACATTCAATTAATGCATTTTTAAATTAATAAAAAACACAACAAACCCTGACGATGGCGTAATTGCCGAAAGCTCAAAACATTTGGTTGTTTAATTAGATCTAATTAAAAAGTATTTAACTACACTTTGCTGGGAATAAACGGACGCGAAACGCCTCAGAACAACCTAGTGCTTAATATATATATCACTAGATTAATATAGTTATTATATAGTGTATGCGTAAAGCCTTCAAGTTAATTTCTCACTTCATTCGGATGAGATATCTCATTTTCGAAACCAAGCAAACTACCAACTTTTTGAAATCTCATCTCGTGGTTTGATACATTTGATTCCTCTATAACTTAACTTTTGTTTTTCATTTGAGAACTCGATAAAAGTATAACCATCAAAATAAATAGTCCGCTCGAATAAAGTGTCAGGAAATTTGATTATATGCATACTGCACTTCTGCAGTACATTTTATTTGGTTCCCATATTGTTCGTTGCTAATATGATTCGATGTTACTCGGATTTGGCACGGCGCTTTTTTCGACTGTTATACTATATATGTATATTATTATTTAAATACATATACGAGGGCTGTGTTTCTTATACAATCGGGGCATTCTGATAATTATTAGCGCTTGGATTTTAACCCACCTCAATGAAATAATAATCAACTTTCAACTTCAAGCGGCGTACATTATGGAATTTTTTAATTTTCAATATTAATGGAATCCAATTTTAACAAATTTGTTTAGTTAGTGATTATTAGTTATTAATTTGTTATTTGTATTGGATACTTTTAATTACAAACCAAGATAAAGGGTTATCCAATTCAAGCTTGATAAAGTAAACTTAAAAAAAACACACAAAATATTCGGAATGTATTGTAATTTTTATTTCATTTTACAGATTGATCCTTGCCATTTTTAGTTAAACAAGATATCATTCAAATGTCCTCGGGACTTCTTACAGGCCTTGATTCTTTTGCGGTAATTTTCAATGACTTTTCGGCACATTTCGGGCGGTATCTCGGCCATTACCTTACGAATATTAGTTTTCAATTCGTCAAGAGTTTGAGGATTGTTTGCGTAAACACGATCTTTCGCGTAGCCCCACAAAAAGAAATCCAAAGGCGTTAAATCACAGGATCTTGGAGGCCAATTGACATCAGCCAAGCGAAAAATGAGCTTCATCACTGAAGAAAATTTTGTTCGAAAAATCAGCATCGACGGCCTGTTTTTCCAACACCCAATTTGCGTATGTTAAATGCTCCATATTCTTAAATGGCAGAATGTCAACTAAATAAATGACAGCGTACTTGACGTTTATCTTTGACAGATGTCGGTATACAGATTTCTACTTTATCAACCTCGAATTGGATAACCCTATATAACTATTCGAAATTCGTAATATTCGTGTGGGCTAACCCTATTATACAAAATTGTGTTATATATATATTTGTAACTTTTATTAGTAAAATGCACATATGTTTGTAAATTTAACAGTATGGGGAAATATTATTGGTGCTCCTTTGCCCCTTCGGGAAAAAACAGAAATCGCAAAGCAATTAGAAGAACCAAGCTTGACACAAAAAACGTTTTAAATGCTGTAAAGCCAAAAGCTTAAATTTATAAAAATTTAAAGAATTGTGTCCATCATTTCTCAACGTTTTAAACAATCTCGCCCTTGGGAACAAGACATTGCATAACTGCTTTATTAACAAACTGTAATAAGTTAATATTAAAAGCAAACCGACAATTTACTATTGTGAGTTATTTTAGCGGGAAGAAAAATAATAATACCTTTCAGGTTTCAACAAGAATGCTAAAATTTTATATTTCGACAAAACATCGATCTGCTTTTTATTCCTGATTTAGTACTCAAGCATTCTGTATTTTATAAAAAATTAGCCCATATAAAAAAGTATAATCAAATCGCTATAATTCTTGAAGAAATGTTACCCATTAACTTTCAACTTTGGTAGAACATTACATATTACAGAATTGTACATTTCTGTGCCAAAAACCTTTTGAAACCATTGTCAAAAATATACATACAATATTACATGTTTTAGGAATTTTTCGTAATTTAGAATATAACCTGAAAAATTTACACAAAATTTGAAGAAATGTCTTTAGATTTCGAACTAAATTCAAGCACATTTTTAAATATAATTAGGCGACCAAATAATTTAAATAAAAGTTTTAACTTTTATATTGATGTTAAAAAATATCATGTTCAATATTTCAAATTCTTATGTAATAATGAATATTATGTACATAATGCAACTTTTACACCAAATAAACACTTAACAATCTTATTTACCTGAAATGTGCTTCTATGTATCTTAAATTTTTTAAAACTGATTAACGCTCATTAAAAATAGTGATTAAAAAAATTTATTAGATGTAAACGTTTCATTAGTGTAAAAGCCAAATTAAAACTTACAACATAAATAATAATATAAATAATAACTTACCAGTGTTTCCGTTACGAAAACACTAATTATTTTTAATATCCAAATTAATCCATAAAATATCCAAAATTAATGCACACATATATCCGATCATGGTAATCCTTTTTTATTTCACTTACCTAGAAATAAAAATAAAAAAACTTTTAGTACTATAATAAATTGCTGAAAATAAATTATATACGTTTGTAAATACAATACTTTTATTTAATGCAATCATTTTAATTATAATTTAATTTTTTTTTCGCCAAAAGTATAAGATTCAATTAAAAGCAAATTCAATCATGCCATTGCAAAAAGGACGAAAAAATTTAAACACACTATTTTTTGTTTTGACTATTTTAAGAAGTGCCTTCAAAAACTAGTTATTTCATTAAATTATATTCTAATTATTTTAACGGTATCGCCAAATTATAAATTACATTTTATTTGTTAATTTATTTTTGTCTAAATGAATTACATTCATTTAGACAAAAATCGCCGCATATAAAACGCGTCAGGTGTAATTTTCTTTTTACTTGGTATAATTACACTTCTCCAGACACAACACGTTTCTTATTACGTTCAGGATAAACTGTAATGACGACGATTGCGAAAAGAGGCAATTATATATTTTATGATCTTCCGATTCGAATATTAACATTTAATTCAAAAACATTTCTAATTAAAAATTAAAATGGAAAAAATTCTAGATGAATTTTAGTTATTTTAGATGACACTGAATATGTATGTGTGAGTGGTTATGACTCTATGAGTCATTAACTGAAATAATAACAATAGAAGTAATAACAATCATTATAATTATAGTTTTGACGTTACAAAATATAATGTTCTGCTTTATAAATGGATTTATTGAAAAAAATGATTAAACCAAGCGCATACGCTATATGAAATAGGTAAAAATTAATGAATAGATTAAAGCGACAATGTCTAAATATGATTTAAAATTTTCATTTTGAATAGTAATATTTGACTTAATGAGTCAATTGATTAATTTTTACAGGGTGACCTAGAACTTCATTTAATGATTTTCATTTTTTTTTCTAAATAACCATCTTGACCGACACCTGCTGGGACTAGAAGAAATGCTAGTGAGTGCGGTGGAAAAATTTGAATGCGCATAGAAAATGTGTGTGACCCTGAACCTGAAACCGTAAGTGAGATTTTTTCTAGTAGTTGTTGACATTTTTATTTCTATTCTACAATCTAACCAGTAATTATTCTGTAAACTATTATGTTTTCGGCATTAGTGATAATTTGACTTTCAAAAGCCGTGGGAATCGATAGTATACCAGCTGAACTATTCAAAGGCGACGCGTTTATAGCCGCATAAACTTTAACAGGACTATTAGCCGAAGTATGGAATTCCAACATAACTCAATTCTGCCAATTTAGATATGGAAAAATTATTCCCAATTTCAGAAGGCCGGAGGAAAAAAAGTATTTGAATAGAAATTACATATAAATTCTTTCCCCAATTCCCTATTCCCAGGGAATTACCAAAATAGTGTCACAGCTTCCTTAAAGTTCAATTGCTTTACAAACGAATCAAAAAACCCATTGCCATATTTTAAATATATGAGTTTCTAAATAAGTAGTATGAAACTTATTATGTATAATTATTTAACTTTTCAGTTATTTCTATTTACATCTAGTTTTTCATTTTCTTGGTTAGAAGGTAACTCAAATAAAAAGTTAATGTTAGCCACAAATTTAAATACAAATAATGATTTAGTACTATAAGAATCCTAACAACAATTTTAACTCCTTTATCATTAATATCGGTTAAGTTGTTATGTGATGTGAGTTAATATGTTTCCATGAATTAGGTTGAGTTGAAATTAGGTTCTCGTTAAGTCCAAAATGGCGTTGATCGTTTTCTGGAATAAAGATCGCTTATTCGTGCGTAGTATTACTATATGTATTTCCTACATGCCCCTCAAATTATAAATTTGTATAATTGTAATACAAATATAAAATTCTTCCATATTAAGAGGGGAAATTTTTCATTGCCGTCGTCATTGTTCGTTAAGTTCAGAATTTCTTAATGAAAATTCAACAACTACGATTGTTACGTTCAATAGGTAGGTACTTTGGCAACATGCTACATGAACCTTTTATAGTAGTTAACTGATTAAAGTGCAGCTGTGAAATTTATACCGAAATTTTTTTCAGAAAAACTCCTCAACTTGATTGTATGTTTAGTTTTGAATACCACTATCAGCCGAATTATTTTTAAGCAAGTAGTAGTCATTATTATTTTAGACCCTAATTATTTTATCCGTATCAAGAGATTATTCCAAAAATTAAATATAATTTATAAATCAGGCATACATTTTTGTTACTGAAGCATTACTGTATGATGCAGCACCAGCTTCTCGTCACTGTTGATGTTTAAAATTCGAAGGAAGCACAATAATAAAGCTACATTCAACCACAACATCACAACTACACTGGCCGAACATGTTTCATTCCGATACGTTTGTTATGGTAACATAGCGCCCAGTTTCCTCGCATGCTAAACTCAGTAGGTAGTCGCAGGATTATCTCAATTCGTCAGGTTTGTTTAATGAATAAATATCTATGAAAAAATTCATATACTCACTGAAGTTCAGCAAACATGAGAAAATTATTCGTCAATATTCTATTGTTTACTACAGTATGCGATGTTAATTAGATGCATGTAAGCGAGCACCTCACTCAGACTCCAAACCAAAACAATAATACACAAAAGTTAATCCCTCTGTAACAAGTTTTCCATATAATAACTTCCTAAACAAATAACAAACACAATATAAAAATACCAACTAAATCAAGTGAAAGGTGGTCGATAATAATGTACAACAAAATACGTATAGTGTGTCACGTGTTTAATGTTGCTTTTAATAGAGCACCTGTAATAAAACGATATGCTAATTGTATTTTATTTATTGATTGAAATAAAATTACACATTATATTGAAATTAATTAAACTCAATTCTTCTCATTGAATTACATACATTAAATTGTGTGTGCACTGGACATTATTGTGTATGGAGGTATATTATGTGCTATCTGACGCTGATTGAAATTGATCATTTGTTATCTAATTTGACCTCGCTACGTGTACCTTGCCTCTACAAAAAGCCTTTAATATAAACATGCTTCACATCACATACCACTCAAAATATACAATTCGCTGGTATATAAATTTTATAATATTAATGTATTTGTTTTGAAATAATCAATACATATACATAGAGTTTTTATTCAAATAATAATATTATAATTTATTTACACAATTTATTTTACATAGGAATGAATGAATGAAATGGCAACATAACAAATTAATATTTTTATAATAGCTATTCGCTCTGGCACATTCATTGTTAATTCAAAATGTTAAAAGATTTTTATTTTTCTATTTTCTATTCGAAAATAGATAAACAATATAACATGTACGTACAAATAAACGAAATGCTTATACATGCACATTATTTTGATATTTTTTATTGATTAAATAATAGTATGCGGTGTTGTCAAATTTATTTTAGTTATATAAACAAAAACATGTTGTGTATTTTAGTTGGTTTAATATTGACACAAAAAAACTTCGAAATTTAAGTTGTTATTTTTATAATGTAAGTAATGAAATCATACTCTAAAACAGTATATAAACGCACACAACCACAACAAATATTAGAAACAAGTAATTAAATTATTTTGATTGGTACAAATTGATGTTACCTATAAAAATTCGATGTTGCCGCATTATTATTAATATATAATATATGTGAACGAATGGAACTAATCATCCATTCAAAATCTGATTGAACTTCAAAAAACATTCACGGATTTTATGAGTTCAAAAGCAATTTTTCCGGGTAACCTAAGCATTAAAGCTACTTCGATGTTAATTAATAAAAACCAATAGTCATTTTACCGATAAAATGACAAAGTGTATCGCCAGTGCAAAATTTACAGATAAGAAACCAGGATTGTTAATTAAATTAAGATAAAAATTATATTTCTTTGTGGTCGATATAAGTATATCACAGTATTACATTTTTGATGCTTTTAAACTGAAATTTGTTCACAAATGCATATCGAAACTAGAACCGTTATGAATGCATTAATTACCTAAGCTTTTGCTTACCATTTTGCTGATTCAAAAAAAATTATACATATAATTAAAACATATTCAAAATAGACGGTGTATCTCGTCTGACGATTTCATCAAATCACATTTAGTATGGAATTGAATGACATATAACTTTAATATGTTGTTATTTTAATTAGATTGATTATTAACTTTAAGATTGAAAAAATTCAACGCTGTGGCTATGTAGCGAACACATTGGGATCTAACCTCAGAATGAAACAAATGTTGTAAGCCTGACTGACCAACTAGCAAGGTAATCGTATCTCTTGTTTTATTAAGAGGATAACTTAACTGGGATGTAGGCAGTCGGTCTTGCAATAAGCAAGATGAAACCATAACGATTAGTAAGTTTTGATTATATTTTATAGTTTAGCACCTGCGAAGGCCTTCTCGAGCGTATATAAAGTAACCAAATTCATTCCTATTATTCTTTGTTGAACAACGTTAATACTTTAAATGCAGCAATTTGAATTTTAACTAAGTGTTTTCAAATTACACTAATATCCATGGAATTGTTCTTTCTTTATTTGCAGCAAACGTTTTAAAAATTAGGAATATCATTGATCAAAATCTGTCTAATTTGCGGCATCTGTGATTGATTTGCTGTATCTGTGAAAATTACCGGAACGGAATCGACGAAACCAAAATGTCGCGTGATTGGCTGTGACAGTATCGGAACCACAAACACCATTCACAATATCAGCCGCCTGACTTGCGTTTTCATCTTTATCGAAGCAAAATTATAAAAATATATCGAATTTTCTCTTTGGTTACCTCCATCCTTGACACACTACAACTCACAACTCAATCGACCAATCATAACAAGGAAAAAAAAGTATTTTTAGTACATCAATCTCCCTTTCCAACGAGTATAAGTATGGCCCACTGCGACAAATACATCAAGAGATATACGCCACTAAAGACATCTAGTGAACAAATAATGGATTTATTTTTCACCAACCCATTATATGGCCCCATTGTGAATTTAGAAAAGGAGAATCAACGATTGAAGTGGTGAATCTAAGAAAACTACTCTGCTTAATCTTGGAACCTAAAATTTAAGAAGTGCAATGGGGTTGATTAGGGAATATTTTCATTTTTTTAATTAATTACTTACAAACAATAATGTTTTTAATGAAAAAGTGATATTGTTTTGTGAAGATGAAACCGAATTTCTCAATTTTACATAAGATTAAAATCATAGATAGACGCTGACACTACTGCAGAATCCGGAAATGGTTAAAATAAATGTGAACTTAAAACATTTTATATTCAATGACTGCCAGTGCATCAAAATTGGGAAGGTTGTATGAGCTTTAGATATTTGCAAATTGTTTCTTGAATGCGTACAAGAATAGGTAGAAAACAGATATGTATGAAAATAATACTCTAATTGTCTTTGATTGACGACGCTTCAGAAGACACAGACAAAAAGTTAGCGGTTCATGTTTGTACTACTTTTATATAAAATTATGCACATATGACAGATTTTAATGAAAACCTCAGCTATGTAGATATATAAAATAATCGGCATCTAAAAAATTCAAATTGAAATTTAGTTTTATTTTAGACACAAAACGTAATAAAATATAACACAGCACTAATAAGTGTGCAACCACGCATAAATATAAGATATTTGTATTAACCAAGGAGCAATACGAAACCTAAGCACAATTTTTAAAAAAAAAAAGCTAGAACAAGCAATTCGCTTCTGTTATTCTTTTAATATGTAATACAACATATTCAAATTTATATGAGAAGGTATATGTGCACAACATAAAATGCTGATACTTCATTCTATAGTATCTTACTGGGCATAAGACGAAATTTTATACATATGAAACAATAACCCTGGAAAAACGTTTTGTATTATATGGCGATTTTATTTAATTTTACTTAACCATATATAGGGTTTATACTTTTACATGTACTTGTACGTTCTGATAAAGCAAAAATATAATTTCCTTATGCATAAGTATGTATACCGTGATATAAAGTTTTGGTGCTCCATTTCAACAAGAGAAGAAATACTAACCAAGGAAATCTCCCCGCATTGCGCCTACCTAATAAATAACTTTGGTACAAATGTTTTTTGATCTTTGAGAGGATTCTTTAATACAGATTTTTGTTTTGGCTGTACAGTAATGCATTTTTCAATATTACGTTTAGCAACACAATCAAACTACAGGGTGGCTGACACGAAGTGTTACCAAAACAAAACGCCACGAAGCTTCCCGGCGAAGCGCTTGCTTGAGATGATCGACACTTTGGTATTTTTTTGTCCCAACCTTGCTCTTCAAAACACCCCAAACCAAGAAATCTCGCGGATTTGCATCCGGTGAATTTGGTGGCCATTGGGCAGTGGAAATGAACCGCGGAACCTTGTTTCTCAGCCAATCTTGATTGACGCGCGCTTTATGACTCGGCGCCGAGTCCTGTTAAAATGTCCAGGCTCTGCGACCGAAATATTTTTGTGCGTAAGGCTTCAACGCTCCCTCCAACACATGATCCCGATAAATTTGAGCATTTATCTTGATGCCACGGTCCAAAAAAACGAGCGATGAACGGCTTTCGGCCGTTACGGCTGCCCAAACCATCACCATCGGCGGCGCTTGGTTTCGAGTGGCTATCCGTTGGTCCAAATTTTCAGTACAACGGCCAGACAAGTAAATCCGGTCGTTTTGCTTGTTCACATATTGCTCAATAACGAACGGTGACTCATCGGAGAAAACAAAATTCGGCAAATCGCCACTTTCGTGCAAGCGTAATAACTTCTTTGCTCTTTCCACTCTAACTTTTATTTACCATCGGGTGAGACCGTGCGTTTTATGGAATTGCAAGGCCTTTAGTTCAAGATGATCTTTCAATATGTGCTGCATCTCGTTTGAGCGAAATGTTCGCCTCACGAGCCATTTTTCTGCCGCTACGGCGCGGATTCCGAGCCAATTTGGCCTTCACCTTCCGAATGATATCAGGTGATGTTGCAGTGCGTTTCGGTCCTCCACCATGGCGTTTTGCAATGCTGCCAGTATCGTTATAACGATTAAACATTTTATTCACATGCAGATGTTTTAACTGGTTAACAATCTGCGGCTGTGGGTTTCCAGCCAAATATAGAGAAATCACACTATTACGCTTGAATTCCATTGCGGATAACTTTTTTTCTGAATATCTGAAGTTGGTAACACTTCGTATCATACGTATTTCTTAATTTGTTTCTTATGTTGTTTTGCAGAGCAAAAAGCTGTTTGTAAACTGAACAGTTATTCGTATTTAGTCGAATTCTCTAAGGGTTTAACAAATGTTAAGTATATACATTACAATTCATTGTATGTCGATGTCTAATGCTATTTTCGTGATTCATAGAAAACCAAAACGTCTATGACAGAATAAAGGTAGTTTATTTTTGCACAAAACTCCTTTAAAAATATCAAATTACTACCACACAAAACATAAAATCATATAAAAATTCATACAGTATAACGTGAAAAATCAATCATTAGATACCAACCCAATCGTTTTACAAATTTTCTATCCGCGTGTGCACACATTTAGACAACATATGTATATGTATATGTATATGAACGTTTATATTGTACTCGTTTGTGCGGGAGAAAATGTTAAGAAAATTTATCAAATAAAATATTAAATGATTTTTATTTGACATGAAGGCAATAATTTTAATAAATTAAAAAACATAAAAGGAAAAACTTTTATTAAACGCAAACATTAGAGGCAAACAGTATTCAAGATTAATTTTATCAACCGCTGCGATCGGTCCCATTATTTATCACAGGAAAGGACAAATTAATTTTCTTTTTTTGTGCATAACAAACACATAAACACAAAAGGAAAATTAACGTATAATTTTCATAAATAAAAAAAATATTTTTTGTCAAGCTTTTTGTCTATTATAGACATATAGATATTTGGAATTTTATCATAGATATATCATGAAGCAAGTCATTTTGAACATTTTTTTCCAAATTTCAAATTTTAATATATTTTCTTTTCTAAAGTATTTTTAATAATTTTTTCAAAGCTATAATTCCGTAACTATCAGTTTTTAAAGGTTAGCTGGTTGGTAATAGTTATAGCTTATAGCGAGCACTGAAGACATTGAACCCCGACATTGAAAAATTGATTAAACTCGAAATTTGGAATTTATATGCGTTTGAATATATGGGAAGTTACTTTGCATATTTCACCTACATATATATTATATGATTAAAAGGAAGGAAGTAAGCAAAATTGACAAATACCCATTACTGGCCTATGATAAATTAGGCTCTGACGACGAATGAAATTTGACTCAAACGTATATTCTTTTGATATATATACATAGAAAATTAAATTATTGGATCAATAAATTTAATCTAAATTTAAAATGTAATCTATAATGGCAGAGTGTGACCTTGTATCAAGAATAAAATGAATGCTGTTTATAAGGAGCAGTTACCATTGTTCTAAAGAGCAGTTAACACTGTTTGAAGCAGTTGCAATCTCTAATCAAAATCAACCTAAAAATAATTAGGAAAAATTAAAATTCAAAATCATAAGTAGACGTAAGTAATTTAAAATATCCCTCCCGAGTCCCGATCAACAATCGATAAACCACATACATAGTTGAAAGAGTAAGCAATTTTAATATACTCTATTAGTCTATTTTTATTCGTACCTAAGTATATCATCATCTTATATAATTTTCTCTATTATCTTAGTATATTGTATACCTATGTTGATTAATAACAAATTTTATAATAACACTTGAGGATTAAGCTATTATATAATCTTCATTATAAAATAAAGATAATCATAAAAAATGTATGATTAAATTAATATGCAGGAGGTAGGAATATGTAATTAAAAATTATGAGCTTTACTTTTACATTGTATCTAAGTAAATACTGAAAGTTTTTGCAATAACACATACGAGTACAACATTTTTCAGTAAGTTCATTTTGTATCTACAATGCAACAATACCATAATATACTAACTTCACAATAAAATCAAAGCAGGGAAACCTATCCATTGCCGTTTGGTACAATTTTATAATGATTGGAACCTCTAACACAATTTTGACCCATAACAAAATTTTATTTAACTGAGTGTTAGTACTGGTTTTATGACATTTTGCATAATTATTAAAGTGTTCCTTCAAATTGGTTAACATTTAAAAAAAAACATAAATTATTTGATAAGTAACTAAATATTTTTTCAAATCATAGTACAATGGTTCCCGTTTAGTGATGGCAAATAATGTCTACTCCGTTGTACAGCAAGCTACCATCCTTTTATCAAATTTTCGATAACACTGTGGCATAATTCCAGCTCAGTTTATGAATACAATTAATAATATTTATTCTGATTTAGGTCATCAATAATTTGTGGATCTTTGCCTTCAAATACCCGTTAGGAAACAATTTAAAGATGTTAAATCGCAAGATCTAGGCGGTCAATTAATGTTCCCTCTTACAGAAATTATTTGTTTAGAAAAGCATTCGAATTGATGTTTTTGAACTCTTATTAACGCTAGCACTTACAGCAGCAAAATGTTATAAATTTTGCAACAATTTCTCGAATGGCTACAATTGACGGACAATTTTCTCTTCAATATTTTGTACGAAATTGCGTTACAACTTCTGCATAACTTTCACCAAATTTAAAATAATTTTTAGCAGTAAATACGCGTTGTTCAATCATATACCCCTCTATTTTAAATAACCGGAATATTTATACTAGCCATCTGTCAAATAACATATGACACTCTAGTACAGAAATATAAATGGTGGCAAATTTAAAAATTAGCTTAAAATTGGAGCACGCTTTATGTCGGTGAAATACTGCAACATGCCTACGATATATCCGATAGTGTACGCATGTGATGTGTATGTGTAGTATTACTATTATAGTAGACAAAGTACGATATTTTGTTATATTTTAATAATTGTTGATATGATAGATGTGATATTTCAGATTGTTTAGCTTGAAGAGTGGTAAAACCCGGATAAGAAAAAACCATTGCTTGTTTTATATCGGAAAAGTAAAAAACATTGACAAATGATAATTTGAAAAGGAATGAAGATGTACTTTTACATGAAGCAATATAGGTTTCTGGATATATTAATTGACGTAGTCAACCAAGCATTAAGCAAGATCTTCCGAGGATGCCTCGGCTAAGTAAAACTACCATGTACCCACATATAAAGAGGAATTAATGAATAAGACAATTTTATTGTCCTTGCATATTATTTGTTAAATTAACGAAAGTGTGACTACGGGTGTAGAAATCTCTTTCCAAAAATTTATATGTAAATATTTATATAAACCAAACAATAAATAGTATTGTACTTAGCACAACACGTCAATTGGATCTGATTCTAAACAACCAGACCTTCAACTAACCCGACATATTTTAAATAATTATTACCAGAGCCCGACCAGACCCAAACTTCATTATACCTCAGCCCGAAGAAATGAATTCACTAAAATAATTTGTACTATGAGGTGGGTTTAATAAGTTCGGTAAATCTATATGAAATTACGGATTCAATTTTTTTTATTCCTCTATTTATTCTTCAGACAAAAAAAATATTTCAAGAAATCAATCATTTCATTAAATTTCTGTGAGTGAACACGTGTTTTGAAAATTTAAAACAATGGAAAATATTGAACATCGTGCTGTGATTGAATTCTTTGTAAATGAATATTAATACTTCTAAGCTTATCGAAAAACAATTGAAAAATATTTACGGAGAATCTACTCCTTCTTATTAAACAATAATGAAGTGAAGAAACGCAGACACTGTTAATCACGAAATGGTAATTTTATCCAAGGATCCTATATTGAAAGACAGACGAATCACCATTTAAAAATATCGCTTTATGGCGAAAACTGATAAAAAATATCGTGGTGCCCGACTGAACACTAGGAATATAGTAAATAGTTTTTCTGAAAGCTAAGAGTCTATATATAATCACATGTAAACAAAAATGAAATTATACATTATGTATAACTAGTTCATTTTGATTTAAAATTATATGTTTGCATTCCAATGCGGTTACTACCAAACAATAACCGGGCACAAACACCGTTTGAATGTATTGCATCATTCGAATTAGCCGTCAATAAACACTATAAATTATATTTTGGTCCATCAGTAATAAATTTTTATGATTATTTTTCTTTTTATGATAAAAAAAAATAAGCCTGAGCCCGGCCATCGAGCATAACCAGCAATAATATCTAACCCAACCCACCTCGAATTACCTACTGGTTGGGCCTAGGCCCAACGGGTGTCTGAGCCCGAGTATCCCTTCTGTGCAGTGTGTGCAGAATCTAGAGGAAATCAGTTTACAGTTTTGCTTTGCTTCTGCACGTTTTTTCTCAAGATAATTTGTTGTTAACGTGTGTGTTATTTACTTAGAAGAAGGAAGTGAGATGAAATCTTTTTGACACTTTCAGAGAATTGTAGCTGTTTCAAAAATACATATAGATTAAGTGGTTTGAGAATTGTCACAGTTGTCCATACTCATAACGATGAAGGATATTCCGCAATGCGTGCAGTATTTATGATGCAATGTTTTAGTAGGATTATTTGTATTTGGTCCACAAGTTGGGCCCCTAAATTGATCTTTAATAATAAAAAAATATGAAATCTTTAATAATATTTCAGTAATTATATTATTCACCGCTGCTGCTTAGTACAATTAAACGTTTTTTTGGTTGAACGAAGTCGTTTTCATTATTCAAATTTTCTTTATTCACATTTCTTATTACAGTTTTTACCAAACCTGTTATTTTAGTTTGTTGAGGCGCTCTCCATATTTCGTTGTATAGCGATTTCCTGGTATGTACAGTACAATAAATACGCAAACTATCAAATGATATTAGATCGTATTGCAGGGCTGTAGAATTCGAATCTCGCACCACCGATCAGTTCTGATCTAATGCCAAATTACAAAACTTATTTTTTGTGACTGTGCACTAAAATTTTAACTGTAGTAAAATGAAAATTGAGTCGTGAGCTCGGAAAGTCATTTCGATGCAGAACTTTTCAAAACGATACAACAATTGTGTGACAAATAATATAAAATTGTCACTAACTTCTATTTTGGCGAGTTTAAATGTTTCATATAAAGTATTATAGAATTTTTGTATTGAAATCATGATCCAAAAATGTACTAAATTTGTTAGAGCACTGGAATTAAAGTGCAATTAAATTTTCAAATAATTCTTTTGTTTGCATGGTAAATGTTATAAGACTCACAAAAATTAGCAAAGAACGAATAACTACTACAAACTGTTTAAAACATCACTTACCATTTCATTAGAATCGGATATTTTCTGTATAATAAAAAGTCGCGACCAAGAACTCGAACGCGCACCATTAGTGAAAGAACACAAGCAACTTTGCTATCTTTTATCGAAGAACCTGATGGATTGTCCCGAAAAATCAAATTTAGGCATTTTATGATTAATCATCCCAATTTCTGACATGTATGAATATAAAATTGCCAGAAATTACAAAATTGCTTAGATGGTTCGAACCCCAATCGAAATCTCAGCATCTCAGTCGAAAATCAGAAGAACAAGCCGTGCCTATACTTATAATGAAGGGCTACAGAGGCAAGAATAAAATGGTCTGTAGAGTAAGGTCTCTTCGTCTCTGGGTAAGGGGACTCTGGCATAATCCTGGTAATAGCCCTTCAAGCAATTCCATAAGAATTAATTAATTTTATAACAGATAAATTCGATTTAATCACTGACCATCAAATAATAGCAGCCTAGGTAATCATAGGTAAAACCAGCGATTTGCTTACAAATGTGTGCATTTTAGGAGACAATCTAAACTGCTCTTCTTTATTGCCAAAAATGGGAGATTTTTTTTTAATTTGTTCAGTCTAAAGTAACACCACTCACCAACATGTTTAGCAAGGTCTGATCTAGAAATTCTCTGCCCAAAAAGCGACGAGACCGACACATCGCCTATATTTCATCTACTAAATATATATAAACAGGTGCAACAGGAGAGGGGAAAACACAGCATTTACAAAGTATTTACAAAGTTAAGCATGCTGTACGTTATTGAGTGAAGTCTGATAAACAATTATTATTGTTATTGAATCTATCAAAGATTCCTTCTAACGCTGAAGAAAGTATGGTTTAGAATTATCCTTCCAGTATAAAACACTTCTAATTTTCAAGAAATAGCTAAATTAAAGGGAAACCTATAAATTTAATTAATTTTAGTCAATTTATTATATTTTAGGAGAATCGGGTCGTACTAGTTTTATGAATGTTTTAAGAGGATAGGGGCGGGATCGGTTTAGCTAATACTAATATTATTTATTATTATTATCATTAAATTGTACTGAATCCATTTTATGTATTACTCAAAGTATACTTTAAACTGGAGCATATGTAATGGGTTTTCCAATAGGAATGATATGATTATTAAGTGACGTTTCGGCCATTTGTAATATGTCATGATCATGATCTGTCATTTTTTGTTTCATTGTATTCAGTAATGTTCATAATTTCATCATGGTGAGATATACACAAGAACAACGTTTACAAATTATTCAGTTTTACAATTTGAAAACGATAACGAGTTTTTTAAGAAAATCATCTTCTCCGATGAGGCTCACTTTCATTTGAGTGGTGCAGGAAATAAACAAAACTATCGATTCTGGTGCGAAGAAAATCCACAAATTATTCATGAACAACCATTACATTCACCTAAATTGATAGTTTGGCGTGATTTTTGGTCTGGTGGTATCATCGATCCGTATTTTTTTCGAAATGAAGCTGGTAACACGGTTACTGTTAATGGAGATCGGTATAGATCGATTATAACCAACTTTTTATGGTCGAAATTGAAAGAAGTTGATCTTGACAACTTTTGGTTCCAACAAGACGGGGCTACGTGCCACACAGCAAGTGCAACAATTGAATTATTGCGAATCATATCACTCTTATTGGAAAACCCTATATATAGGCTTTATTATTCACAAAATGGCAATGACAAGTAACTATTACATTATAAGTACTAATTTTTCATATTCATTCATTTTCTTAAAAATTATTAAATTATAATTGAATATTGATAGTATTTCCATATAAGTTCACCGTGAGTTAATTGGCCGAAAGTGGATTAGTTGGAAATAAATTTGTTTGAAACCGACAATTCCCATGAAATTTTTTAAATTTCAGTCGTTCGGGAATTTAAATTAACAATTTTATGTTTTTTAGTTATTAGGAAGACAAAAAATATTACATAATCCAAAATAATGTTTTAGGAAATATCCACACACACTTAGAAAATATAATATTATTTATCAGAAGCCCTGTCGGTCCTTTCTTAAAAAAAATTCCTCCTTATATAAAAAGGCAATAGAACTAGGTTCGACGTTGTTCGCACCTCCCATACGTAAAAAATGTACCATATATAGCTTTATACCGCAGATAGATACGTAAATAACTGTCAATTTTCCACATGATTTGAAAATCATGAAAATTATCTTTGTTATTAATAATAGTGATTTGATAAAAACAAAATATTTGTAAAAATAACAAAAGAAGAAAATATTGTAAATGTAAAGAGTTTCGGTACTAATACCTTAACTTTTGTCTGTACGTATTATTTTATATTTTCATTTAACGGTGGTTATTATACGAAAATCTATATACGAAAAAAGTTTCAAACGATGAACTTGCATAATCACATAAAAATACGTAAACACAAAAGAAATGATGATAAAATAAATAAATATATACATACCTGAGAAATAATGTATGTATATGGTTGTTTTATTCTTCTCGTTTAATTTATATTATATTTCTAGATATATTTTTCTTAATCCTTTGATAAATATCTAAGACGAAAATATAAAATGTATTTTCTTAAAATTTGCCACCACCCACACGCGAACAAAGAAGAGCTGCGCGGATATAGAAAAAACGAAATATATATATATATCGGCACATGTGTACACGCATTTTTTGGTAGTGTGGTGTATACGCTTGGGGAAATTAACATTATTCATTAACAAAAAATGACGAACAAATTTTTTGTCAGTACGCCAAAATTTGTACATATTCCTCAATTCGTTTACGTTAAAAAATGAACGCATAAACATAACGAAAATATGTAACTGGGTAACTATTGACTGCGCTGCTGTTCACTTGCTTTTATAAATTTACTTCCGCACATTATAACAATGAAATGTATAAACTATTAAAATAGTTATTTTATTGTTGGTTTCAACAGTTTTTTCCAAATGATAAAAATTTATTTTAGCATGAAAAAACTTAACAAAGTCAGAATCAATTCCAAACTTGCTATGTATGTAAATAAATCTTGAGGTGGACGATAAGTTAAACATTTTAAAATGCTCAGCGCTGCCAAACGTTATTTTAGTTACCAATGAATATATCCAACTTCATACAATTGATACAAACCATTTTACAATATTATCCGTATTCTCGAATACAAATTTTATTCAAGCACTTCCTTCTGCTTACGCTAATAAAACGCTTATAGAAGAAATATAGAATAGAATATCTCAATTTAATATTTGATTTATGAACTATAATTAAAAGAACCAGATGTTTTGCTATTATAAATATTTGGAAAACATTGTATGAAAATATACCTCAGTACAAAGTGGTTTTGGCTATATAGTTGTTGCAAAAACTGCGAAAAAGCATGCAACGGTTTTTCTAAACTACCATAAAATGCATCAAGAAATCGAATTATGTAATACTTACATAAACATTGTACATATGTATATATAATTTTGAGAATGACCTACCGCTATAGAAAATGATATTTTTCCAAATAGAAAGCGTTAAGAGAAACTCGATGCTCATGCACACTTCATATAAATAAAGACGAAAAGTACAAATAAAAACATGAGCCCAACCTTAGTTTATATTATTAAAAATTCAATTCTATTTTTATTTAATCGAAATAAGTATCTATGTTTCAATCTGCGAGTATTATATTACTGGTTCTCTAAATTACTCTCACTCTTCAACAGCAACACCTTAACCATTTTGCATGTTGGTGTTTTGTTTCGTCACAAATCTCATAGTTTTTTCTTGGTTAACACATTCGTTCCCAGGAAATTTGCATTTCAATGAATAACTAGTTATTATTTCATATTTCTGATGTGAGTATGTATTATGCAAAAAAGGGAAAATTTAGCTTTTCTGCAATTGTTGAGATTTTACTATTTTCTATATAAGGCAGTTGTCTCAGATAATTAATTTATTTCCGTTGTGACCATCAACATTTTAGATTTTGTCACAGAAAGATTATAGCTTATTGTTGTTTGTTTGGTTGTAAGTTCGAATTAGAAACTCGTATACCTTTCTACATATTAACATAATTCATTTAGTTACTCTGTACTTTACAAAAATTCACAGAAATGTCAAAAATTTAAGAACTTGCTCATCAGAAATAACTGCACTAGCAAAATATCTCATTTGTTAATTCCGTTGCTTAATTTTTTCGATGAAATGGAGTTGCCTATCAACCAGACATTTGGAATCAGTTACTTAAAGACATATGTAGTTAGTTATTAAAATAATTTAGTTCAATCGAACACGCAAATCAATATTAAAATATAGTTCCTACTTTTAGTTGTAGTGAAATGTAGGTTCTTCAAAATCATAATATAACAATCAAAATAATTATATAATAAAATTAATCAAAGGAAATTATTAAATACCCGAGCTCCAGATTATAATATGCGCGGAAACTGTTCAGATTGAAAGATTTTCATATTACTTTAGCTTTTAGATTTTTCATAAATTAAATCCTTTATTATTGTGTTAAGACCTAACGCACTATTGTCACTACCGCCATGTCTTTATTTGAAAAATATCAAATTTAATGTTTTATTATATTTAGTTTTTAACACTGACCTATAAAAGATTTGAATCGTAAATTTTTATAAGAATTATATTTTAACGAAAGCAAGATAGATTTCTAAATTCATACCTTCTCGCGGTGCTCTCTGGGTAAATCTAAATTAATCAGGCGTTGTAGTGGAGATGAGCAGTGGAAATTCTGTTCATAATCATGAACACTGCACTACAATAGCTTAAAACGTCTAGAAGTAGGATCCATAGTATCACAAATGGTTACACTCTTCATTACAGTGGCCATCAGAATCGAGAATTTGGAGTTGGCTTTCTCATCTACGCGTGAAGCAACATATCATCGACTTCCGACCTATCAATATGCGGTTATGTATGGTCAGACTCTATACTTAAAAATTTAACATCACAAGCATTAATGTACAGGCACCCACTGAAGATAAATTAGATGACGTCAAAGATCAATTTTTAGTCGAGATGGAGGATGTCATCAATCACATCTCGCACGACATTAAAATCATCGTAGCCGACTTTATTGCAAAAGCAGAAAATATATCACACATCGATCCTAACAGCTCGCACCTCACTAGTAACAACAACGACCAATACGTCATTAACCTAATAATGTTCAATTTAGTTGTATCAGGTTCACATAACAGAACCCACAAAGTACCGTGGAAATTGAATGAGGGAAGAACGGAAAATTAAATCGATCACGTCATAGTCTCTGAGAGACACACCACCAAAATATCCGGCGTTAGACCTTACAAAGGTGCAGACGTGCACAGCGAAACACAGCAGGAAGGCCGGTCGATGGGATGTCGATGCTTTGAAAGATAAAGCATCACTGTCGAGTTACTAATCAGCTGTCAGTGACTATCTACGTTGGTACAGTAACAACGAAGAAACTCCTTTTATCATTCATGAACAGTGACACGCGATATAATCAGCCATAAATACCGCGGCACAAAATACTATCGGAGGAAGACCACCATGAATGGTTCGATGTTCAGTGTCGCCTGGTCTTCGAAAATAAACAAAAGCTTCGTGAAAAATGGTTGGCTCGCAACACTAGAAGTGGTATAGCAAAATATTTCCGAGCTAAAATAGCTAAGCTACAACTAAATGTCGCCGTCAAGAGCGAACATATAAGATCATGCATTGAAAACATCTGCTTGCAAAAGGAGGAAGGCAATTCAAGGAACTATTTTACTAACGAAAGGAATATCACTAAAGACTTCCATCCAAGAAGTACAGCTATCAAAGACGGGAATGGAGGGCTAAGAACAAATGTGGGTGATGTTCTCTCAGTATGAAAAACCTTCATTTAAATCTGAATGACGAAGTGACCATTTTGCTCCAAAAAGTGAAGAGATTTTTGCCAAATATCCCACCGTGGAGGAAATAGACACATCTATTAGTAGATTGAAAAATTGAAAGGCACTCCGCATAAACGACTAAGCTCGAAGGCGTTACTCTTCCATCAAATCTATACGATCTCATCGTCTCTGTACCAATTTGGAACCAAGAAGAGCTGCCGAAGAATTGGAAGACCGCGCTCATATAAAGCCGACCATCTTGCCTACAAAGTGTTGGCTAACATTGCACTTACCTTACTTACTTGACTAATTCAGCCTCACGACCACTGACGACGGTTGAGTGTTTCACCATGGGAATAATTTTGAAAAAATGTTGGGAGTACAATATAAACATACATATCAACTATATAGTACGTCTCATAACTATATATGCAATCGTGTTTTAGATTTTTTTAAATAACTTATCACAAAAAATAAAAAATTTTAATGCCAAAAACTAAGTTCGAACGTACTGATTCATGAATCAAAAACCGTTACTTATTTCAATTATTTATCAAAAAACAGAATTTTCAAAATTCCTTTGTTTCATAACTACATAACCGCAATAATTTATCTCGCTCAGGCTTATACATTAATATTAATTAATCTTTCGAGGTGTTATATATAGAAAAGGAAGGTCACGTGGCAAGTACTTATCAGAGATGTAAAAGGCAAAATTTAACCCCCTTTTCGAAGGTCTTTCTTTCAGACAAATCGGGAGAAGATTAACCCGCCATCATAAGGTTGCCAATTTTTTAAACGATCCACTTAGTTATGACACAAACAAAACCGGAGGACCAAAAAAAGATGAGTCCACGAGAAACACGCGGGTTGATTAAGGCCGCGAGTAATTCTTGTAAAAGTAGCGCATGAAAAGCTAACTTAAATGAAATGTGTCCCGATACACACTCTGATATGGGAGATGCTGGGCATCTAAAACACAGCAAAATGATGTCAGTATCAAATTTATTGTCACGGAACAAAGCCGCGCGTCTTAACTTTTTTACAGCAGATATGAGCCGTGACGGACTAAGGTAATTCAAGAAAAACCTTGTTCTGGTTTAATGATAACTAACCTTTTAAAATATGTGATTTTTTTCGATAAAAAAAAAATTAATTTAGATGGGCAAGATGATATTCAATATTATTGGAGGGATCTCAGAAAAGAGCCAAAGTACTTGTCTAAGAATAATTTTGGCAGTTGTAGTTTACTGGTTGAAGCCCTTCGCTTTCTCTTCAGCGGGTACCCTCGCGTTAGCCTTTTCATCCACTAAAATGAACAGCGAAGAGTATATTGGCATCTAGAAAACCACCTTCTACCTTTTTTGTACATAAATCAAAAAGAAAGGTGGATTTTCCAGTGTAAGAGTACGCTTCAGTACATACGAACCAAAGTGCAAAATCATGATTTGAGCAGAATATTATATACCACTATTAGACTGGCCCACTTGTTCGCAAGAACAAAACGCATTTGATAATCTTTGGGGACTATTAAGTTTTATGGTAGGGAAAAGCAAAATTGAAACCTCGCCCTGTAGATTTATTAAATCAGATTAAATTCTTGGATATGCAGATGATATCGTGCTTCTTGGCCGAAGACCTATCGATATCAATGCCAGTTTCCTACCGTTCGATCGCTACTCAAGAAGACTTAGGTTTAGTGGTGAATAGCAGCAAAACTAAATTTTTAGCAACATCCAGGGTTTTTGGAATCGATGACCATAATTTGATAGCGTTGAAAACTTTGAAAACCTCGGGTCAGTAATAACATCGTCAAGCAGGCAAAAATAATAGTCATTGCGATCTAAACATCTATCGCATTCGTGCAAGCTCGCACATTTTAAAGCACTCATAAGACCTCTAACGACGATAATATTATATACTATCGAAAGGAAGGTCATTCGTTTCATATTTGGTCCATTTAAAGTTGCTCAAAACGAATATAACATTCGTATGAACCAAGAGACAAAGCCATTTCTCGGAGCTAGCGATATAATCGGATTCTTCAAATCCAATGGAGTTAGATAGCTAGCCCACTCGTTGCAAGGTCACCACAACAACATATGATTAATAAAGTGTTCCATCAACAACCAGCCGGTGTGCGTCGTAGAGAAAGACCTCGACTGCGTTGGCGTGACGACGTCGAACAAGACAAGGACGAGAGTGGTGAATCGTGACAAAATTCATTCATGGAATGCGAAAGCTATAATATTTATATCTTTAAAATTCAGTTTTTTAATTTGATATTTATTTAAAAGAAGACAATTGATGGGTATTTTAATATGTTAAAATAATAGACCTTTCAGTAGAGGTATGATTATTTCTATCTTACAACAACTTTGCCATTCGCATTTTAATTCCTAAATCCTGGCGTCTTTCAATGACCATTTAGTTTTTTATTTTTTGTTCTGTTATTATGTGCAATAAACTTGATTGGAATCGAAAGCGACTCATGATTATCTGAAAAAATGTTGAGTTGCAAATCGAACTCAAAGTAATACATTGATTTGAAGATAGCTAAACTGAAACAAATTTTGTTTTTATTGTGCCTTTTAATAATGAAATATTATTGTCAGGCTAATTGCAAAATAAAAATATAACATCTACGTCAAACAAACATATGCATTTTAGTGGAGCGGATCTAACATTTTCCTTCGGAACCCGATGCACATATTCGGATTTTTTTAATCACTTTGCATAACCCTTACTTGGCCATCGCGAAGTTATACAAACAAATGGCGTCTCTGCTAATTGTTGTCTTGCTCTACGATAATGAAGTATTCTTTCATGTATAGTAAATTTTGTTCTTAAATATTATGAAATTCACTAAACTGCATTTGAATTCTTCTGCCAGAGGTGAACTGTTCTCTTAATGTTTTTAATGTAATGAAACGGTCCTTAATTCTTATAGTTATTTTTGGTCTTGTAATGAAACGGTCCTTAATTCTTATAGTTATTTGTCCAGGTCTTCAGGTGTAATAATTTGTTTCGTTAAAACACTGAATACAACGAGAAATTGTTGTGTGAGAAACTTCCAGTCTACGGAACAGGACGCGGGGTGTCTATAATAGAAATAAAGTGACCGCTGCACAAAATTGCATGTTCCTTTTTAGCGAAAAAATCGTTTTTAATCAAGAAATTTCTTTTAGTTAGACCACAACTAAACATCAATTTGTAAGCAAACAACTCTTTACCGAAGAATAATTTCCTGACAGGAGATTTAAAGCTATTGCTTTTTTGGCTTGCTACTTATTTTATGATTTCTGATACTGTTCATAAAAGACAGTTCCACAACTGGGTTTCAACAAAAACTAACAGCAGTTTATGGTAAATCTCTTTCATAAATTTTTATAACACCCGGTAAGAAGGTAGAGACTCAAATTTAAAAGCACTCGTTAATTTAGCAGTATTTTAAAATATTTGCCCTTCAAAACTTTAAACTTTAGGTAAATTTTAAGAATTGCATTAATTTTTGCGGTCGAGTGTAGTTACGTGATAAATAAAATTTGTTCTAGAGACAAATTAAGAAGTTTGTACTTATGTGTATTACATTTTTTCGTTCATTTGCCGCAACAGTGGCACAACTCAAAATTTATTTATTTCTAAGATGATTTAATTATATCACAACTCTCCTGGAGATGTATTCCCGAAACCAATAGGCAATGGTTTTATTATTCCGACAATGCGTCAGAAAATAGTCAAAATATTTAGCAAAGGGACCTTGCTAAAAAGTCACATTTAGAAACATTCCACCTTTATATAACGCAAAGTCGCGAAATTTTTAGAGACTTGTTTTCCTAGAATAGAATTTCCCCAAGTTCGAGAATTTTCATTTTGAAAAATGTGGTATCTTGTTTCCTGTATAAAATTCAGTCTAATTTTAGTGAAATACAATAAAAGTGTTTGTTAGATTTTAAATCTATATTTGTGATCCAAAACAAAATTTGGAAAATTGTATGTAAAAAACAAATCATTACTATATTCAATCTTCCCCATTAGCTACTTAATGTAATGTTTTTTTATAAATTATACTTTTGTAGCGTAGACTTTGTCTTTCTTACACATAAAATGTAATTAATAAAAGTACTTAGCTCCAAACTATTCCTTATTGATATTAATATTTCGTTTGGTTTCTTTTCCACTTGAAAGACACGTTAACAATATGTCAATGATTTTAATTAAACGATTCGATGGCCTTAATTGAAACATTTTTAAAATAGTTCGTTATGGTTTTAATAATTAACCATAATTGCAGAGCCCACAACTGATCCCACCATTAACTTTAACAATATTTTGTTACATTCAACAATAAATCTTTTCAAACGAATATAAAAACGAAAAACTGATCTCTTTATAAGCTGCTGATCAGACTCTTTATAAGCTGCTGTTTAACATTGCGGACTAACTGTTTTGAACAGTTTGCTGTATGAATTTACAGAACGTTAATGTTTTCTGAACGAAAAATGTATAAATATAAAATTGGACCTGGACCAAGCGGTAGTATTATAAAAATCAAAAACCACAATTTTACATATACATTTAAAATATTTTGATTAATTTAAATATTTGAATTGAATAAATAAGTTATTTTATTTGATTGTACTATGTGTGTAATCTTTTAAGCGGAATTAATAAGATATTATTCAAGACAGATGTTTGCTTCTATATACATTTAAATTTTTATTTTACAAAATATATTAAGTATACAGCGACCTAATTTTTTATATGTGGTATTTTTGACGTATAAATTTATATTATATAAAATTATCCCGTCAAAATATATAAATATACAAATAAAAGGGGACAATAATGTATATGATCAAATATAAAACTACTTCCTAGTTACAATTTTGTAAAATTACTGTACTAAGGTGATATTAGATGATATTGTAAAAAAAATTTGTATTACCAATATGCACATCTGCTTATCTATCGCAAACAAATGAAATATGTTAATGTAATAGATAATTTGTTTGGTATTATTATAACAAAGGGTTTATTCAAATTTTTTATTAAACGTATTTCATGGAATTTGTTTCACGGAATTCAGTTAAATATAAAAAATAACTTAAGACATTTTCAATTTTTAATAACTACCTATAGTAGCATATATGTATGTGCAAATAATACATATATGCTACTATTGCAACACAAAGTTATAAATATACAACAACAAACTACGAGCACATTCTAAATAAAACAAATAAATCATCCGGGCTTTACTTCGATTCGACTAGAAAGGATTTTAAAGGGTTGTTTCATAAACATGAAGTTTGGCACTTTAATACGTAGTTTAAAATCACATCAAAATATAGTTCTCTTAGAAATTACTATTTAAATCACAGTGATAAACGTTAATTTATAATTAAGCTATAATTTTTGAATATCCGCACTTTTCGAAGCAAATTATTTTGATCTTTTTCAGGTAATTTAACTTGTGCGTGCATATAATCTTACATCTGTTACCTTCACATTAGTGATGGTTTACTTAAATCACATTGAAAATTTAGACAGACCTACGTATAAATGCACTGGTAAGAATACAAAATATAATAAGCAAAATTTAAAAAAAATCGTTTATTAATTAGTTTAATATTTGGTGACCAGTTTTTAAGAGTTTTTGGATCAATTTTGGCCCAACATTCACGAATGGCACTTTTTAATTCAATTACTTACAAAATCAGGTTGTCACCTATTTCCATACACGTTCCGGCCAGGAGCCCCACATGTTTTCGATGAGATCCATAGGTTTTCAATGGGATTGCAATCAGGACTACATGCTGGTTCAAGAAGACTAATGTTTTCTCGAGAAACTACTGTTTGTTCTTCTTTGAAACATGAATCGAAGCATTATCTAGTTGATAAATATAATTTTCTGCTCCCGATAATTTAAAAAACGTCTTTCAAGAGTTTCTTATGCATACTGGAATTCATGCGAGTCGTAATAAAGCAAATGGAAAGCTTACCTTTGATATATAGGAAAATGTACCCATACCATAACAATTCCGCCACAAAAATTTTGCTATGACCTAACGACATCGCGTTTTTTTTTTTAAATAATGCCAGTAGCAACTGTAGCAATCGGGACGATCTAGATAATTTCTTTTTCGTCAGAGAAAATCACTCTTATCCAATCTATTGTACATGACATGTAATTACGAGCAAATTTAAAACGATTACTCATATGCATGGCGGTTGGACGAGGATTGCTTTGTAGTTTGGTTCATTTAATGTTTGGCAAACTGTTTAAAAAACGATAGTTTTATCGACTCATTACGTAAATATAATATTTCCTATATCTGCCTGCATGATAGACGATTTCGTGTAGCTTCTTCATGAACTTAGCCTTTCTGACGTGCTGACATTTCGGCCTTTTGTTGGAGCCTTATGTCATATTTTTACCCTTTTCAATAAAATTACGAACAAAGAGTTCAAAACGCCCAATTTTCCATGTGGTTTTTCTATTAAAATATTGATCTTCCTTATAAATTTGTATAGACAGCTGCTCCCATTCAGATAATCTTTTACTCATAAGCATTGCTTTTAAATTTAAACAAAATAAATATGTATCACGAGCAACCTGTGCTGCGTTTAAATGAATGTCTCAACTAAAAATGGTAATTTCTATAATTTTTTTTTGTTTGGTTGTATGTATTAATATTTTGTTTTTAGCTCAATTATGTTTCGTTACTCATAGAATTAAATGTAATTAACCAAAAGTTAGTTTATGAAAATTAGTTGATAAATAAAGTTTTAAAGTGAAAAATGGATGTGCTTATACAAATGTCAACCGCTGTAGTTAAATTTCTCGTCATTTATTAGTACTCAGAAAATTTGGAAATTTCAATCCGTTTTTATCTCACTTTAAAAATCTATGGTATTGAAAATAAATAATTTACAAAAGTTTATAATAAAAAATTTAAGAAGAAAATGACTAACTCGATCTATTCGTCAACAATTAAAGGCGTTTTGGTTAGCCAGAAGAAGTTCCGACAATAACTGGAGAAATTTAAGTAGGCTGTATCGTTTGGTTTTATTTCATGATGCGAGACCTCTGTTGTGTGATTGATTCTAAATCTGTGTAACGTTAATTATGCACATCTACCTGTTTTTTGAGTTGCATTTTACACTTTTTTCAAAATTAACCCTACTTTTATTCTTGCAAATTGAAACAAAAATATTTTTAAAAAATAACAAAATATTTCATTATTGTTTAAGGCAGTTGGAAATAAATTCTTTCCATTCATCTTAATAATGTTTCGAGTGTAATCGACAATTTGTAATATGGAATTTGTTAGGACTGTTTTTGAATTTGTTGTTTAACTCAGTCTCGGATAAAATACAATTTTACTATTTTACATAACATGTAAAATGCTAATGGGTAGTTGCAATATTAGCCGATTTTTATAAAACTGAGAAGCATTCTCATAAAAATACGGGTATTCCTCTACTAAAAACTCGGCTATCATATATAGTTTTTAGGAGTTCCAAGCAAGTGTAAACTAACGCTTGGCGTTTCTCGACGATTGATGGCTTTAAATTATTCAGTTGAGCATAGTATTTTTCAAATAAAAACAGCTTACAATCAACTACTTCCTCAGTCCGTATAGCATAAATTTCAGGGTTAGGCAGGATTAAGAGGTTCTTACAGGTGGTTTAGATAGATTTTTCTATTTAGTTTCTAGTTTTAAAATGTTGCAGAGAACCCGGTTTTCATCGCTCGTCAAATACATCGTTTTCATTGTGCCAACAGTTATTAATAGATGGAAATGCGAGACATTCAATTTTAATTTGCAAGGCTCCCAATAATCAAGATTTCCAGATCTTGGTTTAACCCTCTCCTTGTGGATACTTTTTACATCAAAAACGAATAAATAAAAGATAACGTGTATTTAAATAATTAGTTCCTGGATCGAACAACAAAGCCAGCAAAAATGAACAATAGATAATAAAAAAACTGAAATAAACGAAATTTCCAAGTCGGCCAGCATGGAGTACATGATCGATTTGGGTACTAAAGATAGAACGTAAAAAGGGAGTTGCAAAAGAGTTGAGAATGCATCGATTTCAAAACAGAAAATTATCGAACTTCAATTCCTATCGATATCAAATTTCCTTTCAAAATTGCTAGATATTACAATATGTTTGTTTGATTATATTTAATCTTTGCAACCTGTTTTAGGGTCGAAACGCCCGCAACCCTTTCGTGGTTAAATTTCCAGGCCTTACCTTCCACTGTAGCCAAATCAACGACGTATGGGTATAGCTATAGGTCTGCGCATTGCCTGGCTAGTACTGCCGTGGAAAATGGATCGGCCCATGAGGTTTGCACTCCGAGAGGGGAGTATAGTTGAGTTCACTTATGTAAATCACAGACCACAATTAGTCTTTACACAAAACAGAATGAGATATGAACTAATCCTTGGTTGTAAATTTGTAAACTTTGATAACATTAGCGAAGTTATTGACGCGATTTTAATAAACTAACCTAGAAATACCCGGAAAATTTTTTCAGATCGAAAAGATTGATTAAACCAATCTGAAGAAAAACGATCTGAGGGGAAACAAACGAGGAAAACCTTTTTTGGTAGAACTCAATCAGATCGGTAGGAGCAGAAATAAAAAACACGTACCTAAACTAGTTTTTATTTATATTCAAATTTCCTTAGTAAGATTGTTGATAAAGGTAGCCTCCTGAATTAATTAATAACGATTTGACATCTGTAGGTTATTAAAATTAAATCAATTTATCTCATAATATAATTTATAATTATTTAACATTAATTTCCAACGTGAATTAAAGTATGTGTCTATTTTTTAGAGAAATGAATTGAGGTGGGTCAACGAAAAAGAGCATGTTCCAAGATGCTGAGAATAAATCGAAGCAAATTAGGATTGACTTTATGATCAAATCTTTTCTGAAAGTAATTAGCAGAGCAATCTGCAGAGCAATCTTCCTTGATATAAACAGACTTGCTTAGAGGGGGTTAAGCACCACGCGTTTTATCAATAAAATAATTAATCGATAAAGCTGATCAAAATAGCGGCAGTAAAAAACATCACCAAAATCATTTATTTTATTCGAAATTTACTAAAATTCTTTTATTGGTGTTATTTTTTAAGAAATTTTTAAAATCACGAAATCTATTAATTGCCTATATAAGCAATGTTGTAAAAGCTATTGGCCAAAAAGTTAAAAAATGTACATTCCTCAAAAAAATTACTGAACCATTTCACTAAAATATGTTACAGCATCATTTGCGATAAACCTGGACAAAAAGGTATGTACTAAGTAATACTAAGTACTTATGTTTAGTTAGTTATTATTTTGTGGGTGGAAATTTTCTATTAATTTGTCAAAATGTAGTTAATACGTATGCCGCTAAGTTTCAAATATTTAAGGGCCTCCACTTAAGAGTAAATACTTGTAACATTTTTTTTTATTATTTTCAATTAAAATATATTTTTTCGACATAAAAAATACTGTACGTGGATAGATTAAGAATCAGTCATTTAGCAAAATGTATATGTTTCAGTTTTAAAATACATTCGTAAACGTTTAGCTTATCTTGCTGCAAGGTACTCATTCACAACCGATTTAACTTCATTTATTGAAATTATACTTCCAACTAAGATATTCTTATCGAGTTTAGGTAAGCGATCAGTTATCAGTTTAGGATGTCCAAAACGTCAATTATTCATCTTAGAGCTCGGCTTGCTAATTTAATGCAATAACTTATGCTAAGATCAAGTAGATTCACTCAATATATTTTTAATCTATAAAATATTAATATAATTTAGTTACAAATTTATTAGGATTTTTTAACAGTATAGGTAAATATAGGTAAACTTACGAAAATAATTCAAACTGGATTACTGAAATTAAATCTCTCTGCTCTGTTTTAATAATATATTGAGGGAAAAAATCACTGGAGACTTATCATTTAAAAGATTTAGTAGTATTGTGTAAACCAACGAACTGGCCAACAATTCGCCCATATTATTAATGTACTAAGGAATCCACAACAGATATATACCATGTTTCCATGACAGAGTTAGCCTAGGTTACCTCAGATTTACGTACATGGAAACACATATTAAGGTTGAGTTTCGTAAATCTGTTTTAACTCAACCAAACTAGTACTGTTGGGTTAGGTTCTATCAACGTTTTTTACGTGTATTTTCAAATGACGCTCTTTGTAAACTATTAAAATACAGATTTGAGTAAAAATATTTCAAAATTTACCTTGAAAATAAGTAAACCATCGAAATAAATATTAACATAGCTGTTAACTTAATTCTGTTTCATGGAAACGGCACAAGTTAACACCAACAAATTTTCAACTCAACAAAACCTAAACATATTTTAACTCGGTACATGGATACATGGTAATAGAAACAATATAATTTAAAATTCCCATTTGTTTTTGGGATTTGTTTCCTACTTAAAGAAATTATTTTTTTATTATAAACTAACAAATAAATTAAAGAGTGTAAGGTAGGTATATGCGAATATGTAGGTATAAAAACTTTAATACAATAGAGAATTAGTAGATCATGTAACTAGATTAGTGTAGTTGATTTAATCTGAGTTGGTACATACCCGTTGAAAGATTTTGTCCTATTTTTGAATTTTAAAATTTTGGCCACCTTATTTTTACATTTGAAAACTATTTTCCCTCGACTACCTGAAACAAAGTTAGAAAACTATAATCTAGTATTGCATTCTGTGAGTTAAATACTTAGTTAGGGAGAATGGATTAAAATTCCTAGGATATTTTTAAATTTTAAAAATCGAAAAATGATTTCAAAATATGTTCATCATCTTTTAAAATTAATATTTTTAGTTTTTAACCAAAACAACCACTTATTAACTAAAAAAAATCTTATTGTAAAGTCAGTTCCACATTTTTTAGATTACGTGATACAAATTACAAATTTTTTTAAAGTTCATTTTCTGACTTAATATGCGTAAAAATTGAATAAAAATAATATATGAATTTTAAACTAATCTTAAAAACGAATAAAGATATTATTTAACGGCACTAACGAGCCACGAATCCTTTCTTTTTACCAGTAGAAAATTCTAAAAATACACATAACAAAATACACTTGTTGCAGGTAGTTGTTATTGGAAATTTCAGCTCTGCAAACAAAATAACCTAAAAACTAAATGTATAAAGCTCAATGTATTATTGAACAGAAATTAAAAATTTTAAGCATTTCATTCCAAGTTAAAAATAGATAAACAATTATTTTATTCAAAGTTCCAGCCTTATGATTGAAAATCGATATAGGCAAAATTTAATGTTGTACTCCAATTCAAAAAAGGCTTAGTTCAACTTACACTTACAATGCAACAAAAAACATTTTGTAATTAAAGAAGTATAGTTACCACCTCGCTTTCTACCGAAAGGTATTTTCTGATCGATTATAGATATATAGGCCTGAGAAAATCTTGCATATTTTAGAATCATGTTTATTATTTCAATCATAACCATTTAGTGATGTTGAAAATATGATCATTAAGCGGTCTTACTTTGGAAGATATTATTCCTATTCCTATTCGAATAGGAATGAAATTTCTGCCCAAAGTAAGAGCCAAGCGGTTTTTGTTTGCGTTTATCGGTTAGTACAAAAATTAAATAAAATCAACCAAAATGTGCGATTTAGTTTTATGACATAACAAATAATCATGTAAGGTATTACGGTGGTCAATCATGTAAGGTATTACGCCGGTTTACGGCGTAAATATTTCGTCTTTGTGAATTTAAGGTAACGCTGAGGGCCGTTTTTGTATTGTTTAGTTCTTTCCTTGTTCAAGAAAATTAAAAAATTTAATAATTTGCATTGTTGACAAATTCAAAATTGATTTTTCTTGTCAAGATGCCAACCCATACAATTATAATTTTCGAAAAAGTTGCACTAGTGGTCGATAGGATAACTTTTCGCAGAATAATATTATTCCAATTCTTTTGTAGGAATATATGGCATTGTTGTTGTAAAATTTTCAAAGTAATACGATTTAAGATTCAACCGACCGACGTGTGGCTTGTTACAATCTCTACACCATATTATGTTCCTTTTCAATTATACACAGTAGTTTCAGAAGTAAATAGAGAAACATAATGTTTTTCTGATTAATAAAAATAGGTAAATGTAAAAACAAAACTCAAAAGGAATCCCTACATATACTTTATAATTAACCCTTTAAGTGTTTATGTCGAGTATACTCGTCAGAACGAAACGAAATTTGTTCGCATAATGTCGAGTATATTCGTCATAAAGATAAAAAAATTACATTCGTATTATTATATTCTACGAGTTAATGAATCAATTATTCAACGAATCAACTGCAAATTTTTAACATCGAATCAACTGTAAAATTCACAATAGCTTAATTATCGTCTCCGCTGAAAAATAATTAAGCAAAGAGAAAAAGGTTTTCGAAACAAAATTAAACAATGAAAGTATTAAATAAAGGTCCTGGAAGTATTAGTTACAGTAAAATTATGATATTTCCTATTGTCCTTGCATTAAGATTTTTCTTCAGAAATTTTATAGATATTGGATAAATTTGATGGGCTAAACGTGCGTCAAATAAAATAAAGTTGTTTATTTAAACGATCTGGGAAATGCTATGCTTAGACTAAATTAAAAGTCTCGATTGAATACAAAGAAGTTTTATGAATACAAATAAGTGAATGTTTACGATTTTCAAATTTGATAATTTAAGTAACCAATTAATTATCCTTTGCTTATTTGGCGTAAATTAACAAAACCAATTATTAATTTTAATTAATAATTCAAGTAATTGTTATATGTATGTACATTAGGGCGAACCATTTTTCTTCATGTCTGATTTTCTACTGGACTCAGGGCTAAAAATATTAATTTCTATTAGAAATGACCTCATGCAAATTTTTAGGTCTATCGGACCACGTTTAGGGGTCGCTCAAATTGGTTGTTTGCCAAAAAACACTAAAATGACCCTTGGTGACGTTTTTTCCCCTCTTTCACTTCAGCTCGTTCAAGTAATGCCGGTTTAATATTTTCTAAGTATTTTTGAGCATGCCGAATCCAACGAAATGATAAAAAAAGATGGTTGGCCTAGTAGAAAATTTGTTTTCGGGCTGTTTCTTTCAAAAAAATTAAAAATTATGAGTTTCGCATAAATTTTTAAAATAGTGCCTATGATATGTTTGATTAAATTTCACTATTTGCTATAGAGCAAAGAATTACGAAAAAATGAGACATTGCACGTCATCATAACTGAAAAATTAACAATTTTAGAGCCCTTAAACGACCAAAAGGGATAAATTTCAAATAATTGTTTGCCACTTGTTAAATCAATGGTTAAAGTTGATTAATAAAAAATTAAAGAGAAACTTAAATAGATAACGAAATGTTACTACACAGTTAGAAATTTTGCTGCAATTTATAATGCAACCCTTGCATCGAGTTGTATACGATGCAATCGTGTATCACATTCTGATGCAAAGCATGCATTAAAAATAGTTACGACGCAGTTGCGTCTAAAACTACTGCAGCAGTGTGTCGAAAGGAAAATGTCTATATAATCTGGGGTTAACTATTTTTTAGCGAATTTATAATAATTCGCTAAGGCATTGTGTATACTTTTAATATAAGCTTAATATATTTTTCATGTATGTGCAGTGTAAAGAAGTCAATTGATTTACGTCAATCGAGTTGGAACGGAAGTAAAAAACGTGGAATCTGTGCAATTTGTCTTATACTTATAGTTATAACACAAAATAATATAAATTTTATTATTATTTGGGAATTTCTAATGTGGTGCGCTTTACTGTTTAAAGCGCTGGGCTATACAATTTTAATGCCGCTTACGATAAAAAATGATGCTTCCAAATAGATATTTTAATTTATATTAATTTATTTTTTATGCAAAGTGCTGTAAACTAATATATGTATGTATCAATTTTAAAAAGGATATTCCGTTAAAATTTAATGTAAACTATACAATAAAAATTAATACTATTAGCATTAATATGCACAACTGCGTGCATTAGTTTGTAATGCAAGCTAGCGCTGGACCTATATGTAATGGAATTTGCATTACATAGGTCATATTTTTCAACTGTGTAATACTATCCTTGAAAATTAATTAATGCCTTAATAATGATTCTAAGATATATAGTTTGTCACAGAGAAATTAGGCTCCATATTTTAAAAGGATGAAATTTTGGTAAAGGCCACGTAAAATATTTAAAAGAGAAACACATTTTATATGTAATTAACAAGATTTTTATATTCGATATTTTTACTAGTTTTTCTGTTGCACAACAGCCTTAATATTTGTTAGTGTATACATTTGTTAGTGATAGTGATATATGTAAGTGCTTCTCCAAGAAAGAAAAGTGATATACATAAAAAATTTTTATAATCATCTCGCCCATTTATGTATTTTTCCAAGTTGATCATTAATAAAGGTAAAAATGTGCTCCTTATCTTGTGAATTGACAATTTCTTGCACATTTGCGTCATCTAAACCGGAGCATATTTGGGTATGGTTAAAAGAATTCCACTGCCTTTTAAATCTCTGAAAAAGCTGAATATCGGACCCACTTGATACTTCCTTCAACAAGCTACTAAAAACAGCAGGTACAATTAATTCATATATATCGTGTCTGCAAGCAAACCACAATAAATTTCTGCCAAATCTTTTTTTAAGAAGTTTGCAGATTCCATTTAGCTTATCAACGTTGCTTGCCGTTGTATCAAAGCGCAATCCTTTAATATTGTCTATATATATTCCAGTCTTCAAGCATTTTATATACCATTTTACACTGCTCTATGCCTGTCCCATGTATAATCATTAGAACTCCCAACAATTTGGTGTTACCATAACCGGATACTATAACGCACAGTCGGTGAACCATTGTTTTCTCTGCTATATATTCTAACATTTTCCGTTAGAATAGGGATCAGAACTGGAAGACTTAAATATTTCATCTCTGATTTTTTTCCTGAGCCCTAATGCATTTGCAGTGGTGACGATTAAAAGAACAGCCCCTGAATTGCTTATTTTCGACCGATCCAACGCACCTACTAGATTCTGATCAGTCACGTTCTTCATATGTAGCGATGAGTGAGATGAAACTGAATTTTTTGTTTGCTTTAGTTTCTTTTCTACTGGTGCTTGATATTCACTGCCGCTAGAAGACAGGTGTCCGAAATGATTAAGTTTATATCTGTTTCTTGAGATCTACTTATTGAAGGTCGTGGATCATCATTAATTGCCAATGTGGAATTGCTCTCAGCCATTGATCGTAATGAACGAATGTTAAAAGCATTAATATTTCGTTGTTGCTCGAGAAACCACAACTTTGACGGATCTTCTGTTTTTTCAATAATAAGAACATGACCAATGTCCAAGAGTTTCCATCCATCTTGTAGAAAAACTTCTCTTTTACTTGTTTTTTCACTTTTTCTGCTTAAATTTTTTTTTGAGATTCCGATATGCGTCATGTAATTTAATGATTTTTTCTAATAATATTTCTCTTTTCCTGATGACAAATACCAAACTTTTGCCAAATGGTAGCCATCTCATCCGCAACAGTGCTAGCTTGCATACTTATACTAGTATTTGTCAGATTGTGAAGGAATCGTCTAATTACGTCTCGATTCGTTGGAAGATTGTCTTTTTGTAGATTTTCAATAGATTCAATTATGAAATTACTCGTATACAACGAAAAATATCAAATATGAGATTAAAATTTTTTAAGTGACAAAATCTACCAATCAAGGAACATGCAGACCGTACGTTATTTTCCATGATTATTAGCCATCAAAACTATTTCAGAAACTTCTTGAAAAACTAATGAAATTTTCAAACTTAAAAATCAATTAATATTTTATAAATTTTATGTTATTATTTGAATAATAATTCGTTGCTGGTTCAATTTCTAAAATAATAGTCATTGTTTAAACTAAACTGATCCTATTTTATACAGAATTTCATCCTTCATCATGAGTCATCGGAATGTAATATCATAAAACTAGGCGTACACATAAAATAAGAGTACATGAGTTTAATTGCACTTTATTTATCTAGAGAAATACACTTAATAAGTACAAATCCACTAAAATTGATATGTTCTCGCAGATACGAATGCACGGCAAAACGACCTTTTATGCGATTTTCAACTATAAAATTGTCAATTTTTCAATTATGATGACGTGCAATGTCTCATTTTTTTCGTAATTCTTTGCTCTATAACCACTAATAGTGAAATTTAGTCAAATATGTTAGGCACTATTTTAAAAATTAGGCGGAACTCATAATTTTTAATTTTTTTGAAAGAAACAGCCCGAAAACAAATTTTCTACTAGGTCAACCACCTTTTTTATAATTTCGTTGGATAAAGCATACTCAAAAATACTTAGAAATTATTTAACCTGCATTACTTGAACGAGCTGAAGTGAAAGAGAGAAGAAAACGTTACTAAGGGTCGTTTTAGTGTCTTTTTTGCAAAAAAAAACAATTTGGGCGACCCCTAAACGTCGTCCGATGGATTTGGGGAAATTTGCATAAGGTCATTTCTAATAGAAACGAATATTTTTAGCACTGAACCCGATAGAAAAAAAGAGATGAGATTTCCTCCATACAAAAAATGGTTCGCCCTAATGTACATACCTACATATTTCCATTTATAGTAAATAAGTAGTAAGCCTCAGCTAGTGCAAGTGTAATACTCGAACTTATTTTTTTAAACCACCCAGAATAGTAAAGATAATAAGCGTCTTACTTTGGTGCAAGCAATTCGCATTCTGAATAGGAATAAATATTGTGCTCAAAGTAACAATCAAAAATTTTAATTATTTATTTTTATTAGGTGTAACAATTACATTTTGAATTTCAAAACAACGTGAAAACGCAACTAAATATATTCAATTAAATAGTAATGTGATAGAACATTATTGAATATTATTACAAATCGTAAATAATTGTTCGCCTTGTTTAGAAAAAATCGATGTCAAAATAACAAAAATCACTTTTATATTTTTATTGCCAACATTTAAAAAGAAAAGTATTCAATAAAACTGCCCTGGTGGGGAACATTAAAACTACAGGTAGAATAGAATTATTCTATACCAGCAAAAAAATTGGTTGAAGACTATTCAATAATAAATTTGGAATAAAATATATGGGATTGTTGTCGTAAATTTACCAAAGTAAGACGCTAATTAACTCATTGGCAAAATCCAAAAGAATAAACCATTTTCAGATAAAAACAAAAATTGAGAAATGGTCGATCTTGTATGTAATGTAATAATTTGATGGATTTTGGTGGAATACGATGATAAGCAGGTTGATTTACATTTTGATACGTTTGAGCTGCCATGGTACTAGCAAAACAATACACGAATAACTGGCTTTAGAAACCAAAAATACTATATTTTGGTCTTCAAATTTTATTTTTTTTATTTCGCTGGCGCTACATCCCATGTAGGTATTTGGCCGCCTCAATGAGGTTACATTATCAAATTTATTTTCAGATTAATGGTGGATAAGTTCATGGAATCATAGCCAGGTCTCAGAGCTACTGGAAATGGTACACTGCTGCTGGATGAGGCATACTGAGCATGCCGTTTTACAATTTTTCATTTATGCTGTTTGGTCACTCAAAGTTATACTAATTCAAGCAAAGGGTGATTAACGTCAATGGTGATGATATTATTGCATTCTCTCTCCCTGCTGCGCGTCTCATAAATTCCCCAATAAGGACGAAGAGAGAAGCTAGATTACAGAGCCCGTCAAAAAGGCCGTAACTTAAGCCTCAACCAGCGATAACTTAAGAGCTTAAGTTGTGCTCCATTTGGACCACTTAGGGGAGCGGTACGACCACCAAAATTTAGAGGTCAGTTGTTTATATGTGACGAGAAGCCTATAAAATTTTGGTGATTGTAGCACTAGCCAAAACGATACAAACAGCATGTAACTTAAGCTCTTAAGTGTTCGCTGGTTGAGGTATTAAACTGCAATTAATAAAAATACAACGATGTTTATAGACCAAATCCACAAATGGTACCTTTATAATAAATTTTTATAGACGCATCGTACGAAATACGGTATGGTATACACATTGTGCCCTTGCCTCATTCTGTTCAATACTCGTTAACATGTTTCATTGACTGTTGTTCGGAGCGAACTACTCGAAAATGGAATAATACCTAATTCCGTGAAATATTTGTATGTATATAAAAAAAAATTCCCCTCGTATATAAATAACATGAATACACTATAAAAGATGAACGATCGATGTTGTTTTTTTTACTTTGTGAATTTTTTATTTTATAAAATAATCATTAGTCAAAGTAAGACGACAAAACTTGGTTATCTCATTTTAGCTTATTACAAAAATTTTATATTTTATTTTGTATACCATACTACAGTACTTATATAAAAAAGCAACGCAGTACGTGGTGATATTAACAAAAAAAAATGTATGTACATATATAAAAATTTGTCGATGTATATGTTTGCTTTATTTTTATATACCCGAATAAGTATATAGAGAGAAAAATAAAATAAAATACAATAGCGATTAGAAAATACACGTCACACGAGTTATATAAAATGGAGACGATAGATTTATAATTTGTTTTTGAAATAAATAAAAGCAAAAAATAGTTTTTATAACATAACAAAATAAAATAGATTAAACGTTATATACCTACATAGTACGCATTCGAAATATGGTATGTTATATTATTAATTTTATTTGTATTGAATACTGGCAACTTTGGCAACGTCGCATAACATTTTCTATACTAAATAAATTGACTTGTATATTTTAAGCTTCTAGGCAAAACCTGACTCATATTATCTACAACAAAAAATCTCCAAATTTGCAATTTAGAAGAATCATGCTATGTGTTAGAAGTTCTATATAAAAATAAATTGGCAACCCTGTTGAAAAAATAAAACTTTATTTTTAGTTTTTTCCTTTTTTCATATACCTACATATACTGAGTGTACACAATACAATGCTATTTATTCCATTTCTCATTCTTTATAATATTTTTCTTTCACACATATTATAATGTATACCTATAAATTTATTATATACATTTTTATGTATTACACACTTATATATAATTTAGGTTTTGTTTCGGAAAGTCATAAACAATATACTATATATACACAATATAAAATGAATTTATATACAATACAACATTTACAAAAATTGTCTCTTATATAAACGTAAATGTACATAACGTGTAAAAAATAATGGTTTACAATTAAAAAAAATTAATTTCATTCTCTTCACATAGAAAATGATTGAATACAATTGAAAATTATTGTGAATTCCTGACGAAAAAAGAAAAATACAATGTAACAGAAAATATTCTACCCCAAAATTTATTGATTTTTTGTAGTTCCTCATTTTTCGTTTTTTTTTTTCGTACACTCTGGAATTGGTTTGGGCAATGAATAGAAACGGAGAATATTCGAACACAGTAGAAATATTTTTATGGACGTACATTATAATTTTGGTTCTCGAATGGTTAGGGCACCTCTAAGATACAATTAAAAAATAAGACTATTATGTAAGGATAAATTAGGCAAAGATACAAGATTATTATGATAGAGAAGAAGTCATATATGAGTTGTTGTGTGGAAGAGAACGGAAATTGGTATACAGAATTTTTCGACAATATCAAATGTATGTGATGTAATATTATTTTCTGCTATGCCTTATATTTTTCAATTTAAAATTTCTGGGTGGTGTTCTAGAACTTTTTTAATTCCATCGCCTCAAACAAAACTGGTCGAAAGGACTAAAACTCAACTTCAGCACAATTTCGACAAGTCATGCATGCTTGGCAAATACACAAAATTATTTAAAACACTAAATGCAGCAGTTCAACGATCCGGTGTACTTGACTTTTGAAAAATCAATAATACATTTCTAAAAAATCTCTTTTGCAATTCAACTTACAATATTAAGATATTAATCATGATTACGCTTTTCTTTATAAGGTATACCATATACATAATATTACGAAACTAAACTAAATTTTATTCAAAAATAGTCGAATGTTCGTGTCTTTTCTAATAAACAAAAAATTTACGTGTTTTTTTTTATTTCTGGACCAGTCATTTTTTTCTAGATCTCAAAAATTTTTCAAGCAAGTACCTAAACACCTTAAGCCATGGCAAATTCAATTACATTCTAAAACACATAAAATCGCAATTAAATTACAGCTGTAATAATTAAAATCAAAACATCAAACTAATGCATTTATTATTTTCTGTAGTGTAACATAACGAGTATTCTATATTATATTAAAGTTGTATGTATATTATAACAAAAATAATTTCAACTGTGTCGAGGGGAGAAACGAAAACATTGAACTATAATGGCTGCCTAATATTATACACGCCATTTTAAAAACATTCGACTCAATGCAAGTAGATTTTATACATATAAATATTATATACTTATGTGTACGTATTTTTCTACTACTACCACACTCGTAATATAAACGAGTTCGTGTGACGTATACATATTTTGTATAAAATTTGTATTTTGTAAAAACATTGGGCTGATATATAAACTGTGTATATAACATAATACATATTTATATAAATATTATTATTTTTCATATACAGTTGTATATATTATGTACAATTTTTTGCTGGTTTGGATTCTTTAACACTTCAGCAGAAATATGAAAAAATGTGAATTTTTCTAATTGTTATAGTTCCCAAGGACAACTAATTTCTATTTTTTTCTAAGGATTTATATATTTTAGAAAAAATATCCGTCAGCATTGCGAAAATGCTAAGATTTTACGCATGGCTAAAGAAAGATTTGTTCACATGTTACAACGTGTATTTTGATCAAAAATTAAAAGTTAAAAATTATAAAGAAAAGCAGCCCGTGAGATGATTGTAATTAATTCTATGACTATCTTCTAAAATCTAAATGAGTGAATTTTGAAAATAACATCGGGATACTTTGTTGAGATTTGGCAACTCTAGGATTATAATGAATGGCAGAAGGTTCGTTCCACTACCTAAGTAATTAGGAATTGAGAACATGAAAACATATATGTAGTTCATAGCTGATACTAATAAAGCTATTAAGAAGGACACGATAGATTCGGATGTACATGTATTTCTTAACATATCTTAATAATACGAGATGCAAAAATTTGACAAAAATACGTTGAAAAGGTCAGCCGATTGCAGATTACGAAAGCTTTTAATATTTTTGTTGCAGCAAAATTCTCAGAATTAGACGATCAAAACTTTTGTCTATGATGCTTATCCGTATACAGTATTTTTACAAGATCATGTTTTACTGTTATTTTTACATAAATTGCAGTCCCTTGAAGTTTGAACTAAAACTATTTCATCCAAAAGTTTTATTTTTTGAGGGGTCGCAAATACAGTTTTCCATTTTAAAAATAGTAAAAATCAAATATGCATAGCTGTAAGATGTAAAAAGCAGAAGGACGTAAAAACTGGTATACCATTTCAGAGAATTTAATTTTCTAGCGCAGTCCAATGTGGAAAGGTCACAATAATCCGCCATAATTTACTTCTCAACAGGTGGTAGCATCGCCCACTTGAGAGTAAAATCGATTTTGGTCGTCATGCCAAGAATAGTTCTGTTAAAATTTGGATAATTAGACGTACTAGGACTAGTTCAACTAGAATACAATCAGAATATAAATATCATTTTTAAGTCAAATTTAAGTAATTTAAATCAAAAATAATAAATTTCGAACCAAACTCAATATTTTTGAAGTTTTATTTTCTGATCAAATTTTTTGTCGGATTAACTTAAGCTTTAAGGGACAGGGGATTGATTAACTGTAAACTGTTTAAAATAAAATAAATCTTCTTTTTTCGAAATTTTGAACAATAAAATTCATTAGCAATTATAAAAAAAACCTCGCGACTCACGCCTTAGAGGATATAAAAGGCATAGATCTGTAATTGTATTGCTTTTAAGGAAAAGTCGTAATTTTAGATTATCCGCTAAAGAGTGACAATAAAGATCGTTGGGTTAAAATGAACTTTAACTAATATTAAGTGTTCAAGGAGTTCACACAATTTTGTATGTAGGTCAATCTGTATGGCAACCTTTATTGAAATATAAGGCAGTAAAAATAAGTTCAACAATTTTTCATTAAGGAACCAAACAAATTTGTTCTTAGAGAATCAATCTCAATCCATTAAAAAAGTATAATATACTGCAGTTTGTAACTTGATTAGACACAATTTTCATTTCCTTTTCAAATGTAAATTGTTCAGTTTCCTTGAAAGAAACAAAATATTTGCATTGAAAACCTATGCCCAGTCATACCTCAATCGATAATTATTCTAAGAAAGCAAATTAACTTACCTTCCGATTTTTTTAAATAACTTTTAAAATTTAACACAATTTTTCGATTCTGCTAAATCACGCAACTAAAAAGTATACTGATAGAAAATTCGTCATAAATTTCTTAAAGATTTTAAGTATCTCCAATTTCTGTCCAGGAAGTTGGAATCTCTGTAATCAGCCCTTCGTTGATTTCGTACTATGTGCACCTTCATTCATAAATTTTGGGGCTGAGCCGCGCCCAAACGTTTTTGTTGATATAGGTGAATATGGTAAAGATGATAACAACTGTTTTCACGAGAATCCCAAACGCTAAAAATCTTGGGTGAAGCCTAGTGAAGCTGATGAAACTATTAATGGTGTCGATAGACAGACAACTAATATGTTTGAAGCGATCTATAGAGGAAAAACGACTAGAATGGGTGAATAGACACAACAAATTAATTTTTAAGTACGACAATACAAAATCACATGTAGCAAACGTTGTGAAAAATTATTTAAAATGACAGGACTGGAAAGATCTATCCCACCCGCCGTATTCACCAGGCATAGCTCCTTCAGAGTACTACTTATATCGATCGCAGTCATCTCTTGCTGAACAGCGGTTCAGTTGGCTTATTGATTGGATCGCCTCCAAAGACCAGGATTTCTTCAGAGGGAATTCGTAAATTGCCTGAAAGATGGGGGAAAGTTGTAGCTGCAGATAGAGCATACTCTCGATAAATAATTCTTTCATTTTCTAAACAACCAAATGTATTTTATTTTAATAAAAAAGAGCGGAGTCATATTCACACATCCAATAGATTAATGAAACCCTTTATTTTAATAAACAAAAATTACAAGACAATGTATTTTATAATTACTATATATATTTTAAATAAATTTGATTCGATCTACTTAATGCTAATAGGACCCGATGATCTTTACGTTATTAATTATCATAATCTTAATTATTATCATTCGTAATTTGCCTAATGGTTAGGGGTCTACTCGTATTTTAATAAGATCACCCTTTTGTTCATGTGTTCAGCTTAAAAATAGAACAAGCTCGAGATTCGACCGATCAAAGGGACATTATGAGAGTATATAAAATTAATTTTACTTGCAATATTAAATATTAATAATAGGCCTCCAGTCATAAAATAGGTTTTTATGGTTCATTTATCAATTTAACTGGGCTCCGTAAAATGCAAAATATCCATAAATGGTAAAACAAATAAAGTGAACAGAAAAATAAATGTTTAACGAAATACAAGGAATACGACATTCTGTTTTAAGTTTCGACAACAACGAAATTCGGCAAAATTAACAAGAATAAAAATAAAAAAATCATCAAATAAATAATGTAAGGTCCGGTAAAATTCCGCCAAGTACAGAATAATTTTGGTTTGCCATGTTCTTCGAATCTCGACGTCAACTAAAGAGAAAGACCGTGAGTGCATATGAAGTGAATGCGCCATCACTTGTGACTATCTCTAAATTGAACGCGTTTCTGTGGAAAACAAACCTTGTAAACGTTGTCCCAAATACTCGATCGACAATATACATGTGAAACCAAAAATTGGCGAATATCCAATGCGTTCCACAAATTTTGAATGATAATCAAAACAGACACGTTGCTAGCTGCTTTAATAAAGTCATAACAATCGCTAGTTCTTAAATTTACTAATATAACCCGGAAGCTAAATATCAGTCTATGGTATTACCAGAAATAAAATTTACTAGTTAAAGCGCGATAACAAAGCACGAGGTAATTATAAAAGCAGCGAACGTTGAAATAGAAGTTTGAAGCGAACATTAAAGTAGAAAGCCGATTTTGAGTTTTAAAAGGTGATTTTACAGGATCCGTATTTGTTTGTCAAGCCACTCACTATGGCAAATTTCAAAACAGCATGTAAAAAACAGGACATCACAAAACAATACATAGTACACTGAAGAACATGATACGGAACAGAACTGATTAAAACAGGAAATGATAAAACAGTAGATCGTACCTACAATAATAAATTATTAGTATAATATACTAGTAGAAATTTGCCTTCAATTAAAGTAATAATAAAATAATTTTAATTGAAGATTGCCTTTTTAAATTAAAATTATTCTTGTTGCAGATAATACTTCAATATAAATCGACCTTTAGATTACTGTGTAGTTTTGTGACACCCTGTTTTAGCCCCTCCTGTTGTGAAATGTGCCGTTCTGTATGAGACCCATTTAGTTATACATAATACGAGTATATGTACAGATAACTCTCCAAGAAAACGGTACTTGAAGAGGAGAGTTTCGAAGAACACGAATACCTTCCCTAGAATTACACGGTTTCAAACTACACGATTTTCGAGCAATTCTTATGAAAAAGAATAAAATATGTATTATAAATGTCTTTTTATTTTGTTATTTGTATACCATAACAAAAAAAAATACAAATTTACAATATAATGAAATAATAAATAATTAATAAATCAATAATAAAAAATTTATAATTTTTAATTAATGTTTTTTTTTATTTTTACACCCCTGTTTTTTGTAGTCTCGAACAACACGTTTCAAAGAACATGGAACATTTGCATGAAAAAAAATCATTATCTAGTTTTAATTGCATGAAAAAAAAATCATTATCTAGTCTAATTTGTAAGAACATACAATTTTTCAGAGTACGGATTTGTTCGAAACCTGGGAATTGAGAGTTGGGAGTTTAGGTGCTGTTTCACAAACCTACTAGGTATCTTTGATGTAAAAAAAAATAAAAATTGTGTTTTACCCCTAGTACGTTTATGAAATAACCACAGAACCGACCAAACGGCACAGTGGTTAAAGCTTTGGCATTTGGATTGGGACGTACCGGGTACGAATCTCGATAGGAGCTGGATGAAAACGGGAATTTTCATCAGCAGATTACGATCTGTGATGAAAAGGAACATAACTATGACCCCCTGTCGAAGTACAGAACTCATGGGCCGACCCAGCTTCCATGCCAGTACTATAAGCTGGCATGAGAAACTATGCAATGTGACCTATAGCCGTACGTCCTTGAATTGGCCGGTAACGGCGTAAAAGTAAGGACGAGAAAAGTGAACCGTGAAAGAGTTGGGAGAGCCTCGGCCCCAGAACAAATTGCAAAGATAATAAAAGAAACGTAACTCCCAACTCTCAAGTCCCGGTATTCGGACAAAAACCAAATCAATAAAGGGCTTAATAAATTGTAAATTTTTTAAGACAATTATTATTTTGGATTAGGTTCGTCCTTAGAATGATAGAAAGTGAATATATTTCTTTGAGCTGCACCGATTTTTCATTTTTTTGTTTATTTGCTATTTTCATCTTATTGGTAATAACTTTAATAAAGTGCTATTAATTAAATAAAAACAAAAGTTAAAGGTCGTAAAACTAAAATTTTTATAAATCAAATATATCCGTTATTTTTCAATGTATGTGAACTAAATTGGTCCTGTAGAACAAAAAACGCTCCTCCATGTACTAAAACAATACCTACTCCGTAGAAGATAACAAACTATTCAACCAAACAAAAATCTATACTTATTATTGTTTTCTATACTTATTACTTATTTTAAATTGTAATGATACTTTGTTCAACATTGCAAAATCTAAGTATCAGCCACAGTAAGCAATTCTGGCTAAATTTTCGATAAGCACCGCCATGAAAGATGGAACCAATGCCAACCCAAATAACCACCAACTGTCTTAATCGGTCAGTTCAGCTTCTAGTATCTTAACGTGGAGTCGCTACAAATAGTAATTCGAATTTCATTACAACAATCTCGAGCCATTCCTGAGATAAGGAATTGAGAAAGAAAACAATTTTTTTATTAATTATCAATTATAAAAAAACATTCAGATCAGCTTTAATTTTTTTTTTTTGTATAAAAACCACGTAGTCTCTTATCGTGTCTTGTTGGACTCTTGTAGTTAGCTTAAAAACTAGGAACGTAATATAAAAATATTCGTTCTCTTTCTTAAAAGCTATTATAGCTGCGTTTTTCTGAAAAACAATCGGGTTGAGTTCGCGATAGCTTTTTTCAAATTTGTCCAATTTAAAATTACAAATTTATTTTATATTAGGTAATTTAGATTTAATAGTAATCTGTACATATTACAAAAAACATCCATCATAAAAGTTGTATAGTTCTTGTAATATTGTTGTTCTGTATAGTTCTGAACAGTTCCGTTATTACACAGAACATCGATATTACAAAAAAACTATACAACTTTTATGTTAGATTTTTTTTATATTATACTATAGATTACTATTAAATCTAAGTTATTTAATAAAAAAAATTGTAATTTTAAATTGGACAAATTTGAAAAAAAATATCGCGAACTCAACTCGATTGTTTTTCAGAAGAAAGCAGCTTATAGAACATAGGATAATAATTCGATTATAATTTTGGGCATAAATATTGAAGTTATTTTTAAATTTCGAAGCCAACACTTTTAACCACATTTGAAATAAATAAAAATATATGTTGGTCCATAAAACAGGTTTCAAAATACTTACAACTATATTTTAAAAATACTAAAATCTTTAGCTTTTACTTACACCCAATTTGAGTAATATATGTAGGCAGAATTAACTTTATTAGTACGAGGAAACGATCACGTATAGTTAAAATGCTTGGGAAATAATAAAGTATAGGTCCATCTGCCTAGTATCATATTTTACCTTACAGTAGCAGTACCTTTTAACATAGTTTGAAAATTTGGAAAGCTTAATGTACTGCGCATAGTGCTTTTTGGATATCCCGAACAGAGGAATAAAACACTTAAGTTGGCAGTGAGCGCATTCAAGTCCCCTAGCATGATTAGTGAAATTATCGCAAATTAGATTTGAAAATTTCAAAGTGCTAAATATTTTCATAACTGTTTCAAACAAGGTAGTTTTATTTTTTCCGAGTTTATTAAATTTAATAAATTTAAATTTTGTTTCTATGCCATTACACCACATCACACAAAACCCAAAAAATTGTAAAAACTGATATTTAAAAACAAAACATAAACTGAACGATATTTTTATATGAACTGAAGAGTACGAATCAAATACACTATTTAATTCAGAATATTCAGGTCATTCAGTACAATCGAATACGGCTATTATTAATACGTTAGCAACAGCAATCATAGATTTATTAAACGTTATTGGAACCAGGTCGAACTGAACATCAAATGTAACAATGTAACACTCTAATTTAGTTAGAATTTTTCTAAATTTGATAAAATATTGTTTTATAGAATTTATAAGAAAATATTATTAAACAGCCAATGGATTTAATGTTCTTTCAATTAATTAGAAATATAAGAATACGTATCGTAATTTCTTCTGAAGAATATAAAGCCATGAAACACTTGTAAAACAAATTTGCGCTAATGAACCGGAAAGAGCTGACAATAAGAAAGCTACCAAGGCTACCGAGTTGAAAATCTCCGATCGCAACTTTTACCAGATGGTCGCATCGGTTGTCAATATTCTTAAAGCATCCATTTCAGCATAGAAATGTGCAGATGGTGCTTTAGTAGTGGATCCATACTTGCAGACCGACACTGGCAAACGTTTTCACATCGAACTTGACCTTAGTTGTTCCCGATGGAGTTACGCTTCCATCAATTCCATATTGTGATTCAAAAATAAACCCCATTAGCATCTCGGAGAAAATTATCTTCAGAAACCTGAAGACAATGGGCGTAAAAAAGGCCATCGGACCAGGCTGAATTCCAGTTCGAATATTGAAGGAGTTTGCCAATGATTTGTTTCCAATATTAACTAAAAAATTTCTCTTTTCCCATAAGCGAGGTAAGCGTCTTGAAGAGTGCGATGGTTCAAGTAGTCTTGAAACGTGGTTGTGATAAACATAACCCCTCAAGTTACCGACCAATATCAATTGTTTCATTAACCAACATCTTGTCAACTATCTTTTCAGGAATATCGGCCTAGAACAACATGGAGAGGTCTCTCCATTCGCTTTGGATATAGGCAAGGCTTTTGAAAAGGTTTGGCATGAGAATCTAATTTGTAAACTTGTGGCATACGGCTTGAATTCGATGACCATCAAGTGAAACCGAAATATCAACGTTGTGTTAAACAGATCATAAACGACTTACTCCTCAAATCTCAAGGAACAGTTTTGTCCTCGACTTTATGTTTGTTATGGTTTTACTGATAACGCCACATTGCACTTTTCTATTTCATTCGAAGTGGTGGCTAATCCTTCAGACCTAAATGGTAATCAAATAGAAGTTGTCACTTCGCTTACAACCGATTTGAGTGTGAAGAAAGAAATCAGGTCAACTTTAACCAGAACAAAACACAAATTTGTATGCACATTCTGGTGTGAAAGATGTCACAATGATACTCTTTATGGTAAAAATCCATGTCCTCATGGGTTATGCCTCAATTCGTCTGCTTGGTGTTCAAATTAACTACAATTTAAAAAAGAAGAAAATACCATCATTCATTACGCCAGGAAGGATAACAAGAGAGATGGTCAATGCACGTAGTTTTAAGATGAGCTGCCGAACTGGCGAAGCCAAGCGGAAATTTATTTATAGAACATCCGAAAAGTAAAATTCGTTAAACGATTAATTTTCATTGCGACTATAAAATACACAAAGTGAAGGCAGCTATCAACCTTTTTTGAAGGATCGCTCGTTGGGTGCAATAGATCTGACAGTTACAAGGAGCTACGACAGTCTAAAAGTCTGGAATGCACCAATTAAAATTAAACGTAAAATGCTAAATATAGTCACCAATCTTAATAAAAATTGTTTTTATAGGCAAAAGTTAAACGATAAATTGACATTTACTTACCACAGTCAATCTCACATACGCGTATCACTAGTTAACTAATGAGGATTTGACGACGGAGAAACGACGGGATAACCGAGCATTGGGAACTTCACAAATGACGTTATATCCAATGCTCCACTACCAAGTTTACTTGTTAGGTTCATAACTGTTACAGAAAGGAGGTTCTAAAACAACGAGTATACCAACATTTAGATAAATAGACCCTAACCGCTTAGGTAAATTAAATTTTTAAATCAAATGCTGGAAGATGGATTTCTTCAGTGAAGAAATAAGCAAACACGCGAAAAAACACATGCAGCGTATTAGTCTACACCAAAATGCTGAGATACGTCGTATGTTGGTGATTCAAACCCAGTAAGACGGCTGCGAAGAAAGAAGCCACATGATCTACTAGATCCAATCAGGATCGACTAAAATATAATAAAATTGTAAAGGGGACTAGCCAAAGGGCTACAACCCTTCAAACAAGAATATAAATTATGAAAGATAAATTACTAGATGATTTGTAAATCAGTTGTAATAAATAAATATATAAAAAAAATGCTGAAGAAATGCTGCTGAAGACGAAATTGGAAGAAAATTAAAAGGCACAGCATAACTTAGCAATGATTTCACTAACCTAAAGACTAATAAAGAAAGCGTCTAATAAAAATAAAGATGCCACCACCAATACAGAGTTCCCGCATAACAGTGATAACGATAGTCTTTGGGGTTTTCACACTAAACTATAACTCATAGAAAATTAGATATATATAGAGCTTTAGCGAAAATACTCTCTGAGGATAAGATACAGAATGGTATATAAAGGGATATAAAAATAACCCAGCAATTAAAGTTTATGACCAGAGGTATACCTCTTACTTGCAAAAAGGACAATATGCAGTGTCCGGTTTGGATCCTAATCCGTTGCGTAGTGATGCCCTCGTTGTCCTTGAAAATTTCGTTTAGGAAAAGGAGAGGTTCCATACCCTCTGAGTTAAGGGCGTTTGGAAATTTTTGTTCCGAAAAAAACATTCATTCGATCATTAAATTCTTAATATTTTCTAACTTCCAAAATAATTAGCGAGAAACAACAAAACATAACACTTATTTAACTCAGTATTGCTTGATTTTATTTTAGTTCTAAATGGTTATTTTATATCTTCAACTGTTTGGGAGCTGATGCTTTAAAATGAAGACATCAAAAAAACATTAAATTGTTTTTAATGTTTTACTTACGATGCTTTAAAAATCTGCAAAATTTTATTTCCACCCACTTGCCATTGTTTTTAACACGTTTACTGCCACCATAGAAAAAAAATGTATTAGAAAAATGCGGCTCACTAAATCACGGTTAAACGTAATTGTTTCTCGTAAATAAAACTTACAATGAGGTCAATGCGAGGGTAATCCAGCACTATGTTTAGAGTGTTTCAATCAAGTGCCGAAAAAATATTGTACGTTAAAAACATATGCATTAGACCCACCGATGGGTCACATCGCAGTAAACGTGTTAAGATATTCTGCATTAATGCAATGCATTTAGAAATTTTTTGTAAGGATTTTTTCTGAACAGTATTTCAGGGTGTGATATGTGAATTATGCTACATGCATTATTTAATGATATGTAGAAAACCAAAAATAAAATGTTTTCTTTGGTTTTGAGATAATATTGTCTGCTTTAAGCTGTAATCTAAGACTAAAAAAGCTAAATAAATTTTCTAATAATGCGTTGTTGCCATTTCAGCACACAAGTATATATAGCACAGTACCAAATCGGCCGAAAATACGTCGATATTCATTTTGATTATACATTTTTAAACCATGAGGTATCGGTGTGAGAGCTGGATATCAATGTAAGTTTCTTTCAAGACGCATTTCTGAAGTAAGAATATTTTAACATTTTTATAGAAAGATTGGTTTCAGTTCACCTTCATACCTTATGTTGGTAACACCATGTTAAATATTTTGGAAGTTATAAATTTAATAAGTGACTATGTTTTTCTGAACAAAACGTTCATAACACTCCGTAACTCAGGGGATGTCAAACGATTATTTTCTAGAGTGAACCAAGAAATCATCCCATGGACAAAACGTTCATAACAATTCGTAACTCAGGAGGTATCAAACGATTATTTTCCAGAGTGAACCAAGAATTCATCCCGTAATGGATTAACATCCCAAACCCAAGCATCTTGTTTATTACCTGTTATGCAAGTAGGATGTATAGTATACCTATGTCCATAAAATTAAGGTTATTTTAGGTTTTATTATTAGCTGGGTTATTTTTACCTTCGTAAACCCAGAATAAGTAAGATAAGGCTGCAAATTATAGAAACCGCAAATATTAAGGATGTGGTAGAAAATTGATAATAATAAAGAAATCGAGGGCGTCCCCTAATTAAGTTTATATTTATTAAAAGTTATAAAATTAAAAATATTTTTAATTTCAAAGTATCTCTCAAAATGAGTTAAAATGAAACCATCTAAAACGCAAGGTTAATATCTCGATACAAAAAATGTTTAAAAATGACTTTAACAATACGAAAAAATACTGATAGAAGCGATAGTGGTAAATACAAACCGAGTTTTTTTCAGTTACAACTAAAAGCCATAATGGTAGAAGAGCTCAGTAGTTCAAAAAATGCAATGTCATCTAATAATACTAGGGAAGTATAGGTAGAACCCATGTACGCCTAGTAGAACAGGAACGGGTCTAAGCAACTCAAAAGGTATAAAATATCGACTGAGATAACACTGCTAATTTAATATCTAAATTAGAGTGCTATTTGAAAGTTTACAATAGAGAGAGGCCACTATTTTATCCATTCGACCGACTCATTCAAATAAGTGAAACAAGTCTACAGTGAGACTACTCAAAATAAGACTCATTGTAGACTTTCAACTAAGCCAATATGCACAAGAAAGTTATAAATTGTTGCAATTTAAATCGAACTGAATTCCGGTCGAGCTTAATTCAAACATTTTCAAAACCTAGGAATTAAAGCAACAAACCAAGTAACAAGTACAGCGATTATCTCAGCACCCAAAAGCAGAAATACGACATACCAAATCAATGGTAAAGTGCCCAAAGATAGAAACTGAGAATAACTAATGCGACATTCTCCATCAAGTAAGCCAATAAATTACTAAATTATATGTGAATTGTTTGCATAAATCTCCTCAAAATATATCAAAGAATAAGATAGATTTTGTAAAAGCAGATTCAGCAATACAGATTTAGCTATTTCATTCGGAGTATTCAGTATTGCAGGGGTTAATCGTAAGGAGATAATTGTAAAAATATTTAAAATTCAAGTCATTGGCCTTCGAGTGCACAGTAAGTAAGGCGCTGACACCTTTGATACTATCCAAATTATTCAGAATCGATTATCTGGGAGTCTTGATTTAATCGATTAAGAATTTATACTTACTGAAAATTCTAATATAAAACTTAAACAATATCAATTATAAATGTTTAAGTGGAGAATTAGTGATTGTACGAGAACAATTTTTCAGTTGTACCTATCCCATAAAACGATCAAAATAAAAAGCAACACCCGATTTATGTTAAGCAAAATATTTTGAACCCAAGTAATATAAACTTAAAGTAGAAATCTTGGAAATTCAAATTTGGATAAACGGAAAATTAAATATTTAATTTATTTTTGTATTAACACATTTTAGGACTTTTTGGGAAATGAAAAGAATGAGCCTGAAACAGAGTACAATGAAGACTGCCCTAAAATGGTCAAGATTTAAGTCGGCTAAAACCGATAACAGAGAGATGCATCGGGATAAAATTCTTTATGATCAGAAAGGATGAAGGTGGAAAAAGAGAAATGCAATGGAGAGGAATACAATGAAAAGAGAATAAGTTTAAAACATACTTATTGAGTAAATATTTATAAAAAGGATGATTGTACTTAGAAAAGTTTGTCAACACTTTTAATTAGACCCTTTAAAGATCTATTAAAAGGTTTAATTAACATAAGTTAGGTGTGTCAATAATTTCGCAATAAAAACGAAGTACGTTTACTATGATATGTCATAGCCTAAATCTAGCTAGATCAAAACAATAAAAAACTTCGTTTAGTTTTTTACGTGGAATAAGCTCGAAGTTATTCTAAAATCTTGAAAAAATATAAACCAATATAGTGAATAATTACCGTTTAAAATGTTCTCGTATTCTGTCCTCCCGTACAGTTTCGGGTAAATTTCCAACCCAAAGGTGTCGAGTCTCGCGTACCATTTTGCCTCAGGTTCTTCATGGAGGCGATTCAGGGGCGTCCTCCAGAAAAATTGTTTATATTCTTTCTTTTTTAATTAAAATCAAAAAACTTAAAACTACACTTTTTACATCACTTTTCTTTTATATTATACAAGATATTTTACTGATTTTTCTTCTTTTAAAACAATATAAAAAAACACTTCCTTTTCCACTTATTTCTTACATTTATATATACGTATGTATATATAAATATTATATAAACATATATATAATATTTCCACAATTTTCTTCTTAAATTTCACTATTTTTATTATTATTATTATTATAAAACACAAAACATATTCCAAAATATAAGGGGTTGTGTATTTCGTAGCATTTAATCCAAATTAAACAAAAAACTATTTAGAACAAGCTTTTCCTTTTTTTCGAAATTAACAAAAAAAAAACCAAAACACTTAAATCACTTAAAAATTATATTAAGAAATGAAAAAAAAGCTCTTAAATTTCACATTTTCCTTTTTTTCATCAAATTTTCTTTTTTTATATAACATTTTCATTTTTTATTTTTATTTTCTTCATTTAAAAACTAACATTTCCACTATAATAAAAAACAACAAAATATATAAAATAAAATAAATTAAAACCAACAACAAAAATTAAAATATATGTACATACATATTTTAATTATATAAGAAATTTTTAAGGGTTGTACATTTTGTAAGTGGTGAATTTTTTTTATGTATGTGTAAAAAAAATTCACCACAATTATATATTCCTGTTATATTTGATTAATTATTATTACATTTGTTTTTATTTTTTATATAAAATCCGTTTTTTATAATCCTCGTGGTTTTGTTTTATTATTTTTAATTATTTTCAATGATTCTTTTAATTGTAATGTTATAATAAATACGCCCTTTCTCCTTGGCAACAGCGCGAAAAACGGCGCTTTACACACACACACACACAATATAATCTTTTTTTGGTTTCCAAAAAAATTATAAGAAAAATTATAGAAAATTATAATAAACTAAATAAATTATTATTTTATTGTGTAATAACGGAATTCAAACATAAAAAATAACTAAATCACTATTTTTAAATTTTGGTTTCTATTTTTATAATTTATATATTTTTTTTATATCTTATAAATATATACTACGCGTGTACAGTAATGATGTTTTCACATCGCGTTTCACTCACTTACTGGGAATCAGTTCATAACGAAAAATTTACGAAGGCCCTATTCGGATTTTATGTTATGATAGGGTGGGTCTACGTAAAATGTACATAAAATTCGTTTATCCATCCAAAAACGAATCAAAAATAAAATTTGTGATACCCTATTCAACGTTATAAAAAAAGGTAAACACGTCTTTTAAAAACATAAAAATTATTGAATACGAGTAGTTTACCATTTTGATGACAATACGAAAAATAGTTTTCTACTAAATGCTTTGGTTTGCAAATAGTTTAATTTGCTATAATTGTATTTTTATACAGAAATAAAATAAATAAAATTTGTTTTTGGAGATTTCGAGTCATTTTTGTGTCGGTGGCGAAAATTGGTACTGGGCAGCTATATATAAATATACTGAGAATGCCAGTAAAAATTAGAATGTTATTTAACAGAGCAACGGACCGGAACGTACACGAAACAAAGACTGCACAAAAGATAATTTTAAATATTACAATGTTTTATTTATTTCACAAAACACCAGTTTTTTAAATGTTACAAAAATATATTCTAAAACCCTACTCCGATTTTGTTTCAATAACTTTCTCCCACGCATAATCAAACGGATAAATCAATGGTTTCAAATTTTCGGGATAATCTTCTTCCTCCATTCGGGTGGCCATGTGCGGTGGAGCCCCCTTCACATGAAGCCTTTCTAACATGGCAGTGTTATGAGCAATAGGATCCAAACCAGTCAAAAATGAGAATAATTCCTCTTTCGTCTTAACATTTTTTACGCCGCGGGACATAAAAAAATTCGAAATATTGCCACAATCACGCATCAAAAATTCTAATGCGGATGGATGTTCTGGTTCCACGGCTTGGGCAACATCAATTATATAACACTTGTTGTTAAACCAGAGTATGTTGTATTCGGATAAATCTGCATGAACTAATCGAGCATCGTTATAGAGTTTCACCATAATACCAAGTACCTCGTGATAAGCCGCCTCCCATTGTTCATCATCTAAATGTGCGTCTTTTAATTTTGGCGCAGCGTAGCTATCAGCTCCAATGAACGACATAATTAGAATATGTTTTTTTATTATGATCACGTCGGGACATAAAATTCCGGCTTTTTGTAATCGCATTAGGTTGTGCATCTCTTTTTCAGCCCACATTTGTATAACCGTACGTTTATTCTGTTTAGAGAATCTATCCTTAAACCGGTAGTCGTCCTTAATGTATCGATCACGTTGCTTGTACTCGTTCAAAGTCGTTGAGAATATTTTAATTGCACATTCCTTAGGAATGATTAATTCACCGGAATAAAGTGGATCAGAATCTGCATGGAGAATGACTGCTTCTTTCCCTGTCGAGATGATTCCATTCACCTTTTCTAAAATTTGATTATTGATCAACTTATAGAGTGAGAGTCGAGATTGATGATCTAGACCCATTTCAGCCGTGGCCACATTCTCTTTCCGATCATGCTGTTTTATGGTCTTCTTGCTTTTCATCGAGTATGAGCGCAATTGATTGAATACTTGATTAGATATTTTCATGTCGAATCCGGCGCTATCGCCCGTTTGAAACTCAGGTGGGAATGACATAATTTTACCAGCATTTCGAACCCCGTTCAATTCCAGATCATGTTTTGTACGTCTTTCGCCATCTTCATCGAGGACCGATCCGCGTTTCGGTATTTTAGCCAACTTTTTATCATTCGTCTCGAAACGATCCCAATCTTTCTTCGTATTCTCTGGTTCATCTTCTGGTTCTGAATCATAGATTAGATCTTCGGGTAGCACGCGGTATTTTGAAAATGATACCGAAACTTTACTGTCCTTGTTTTTAGCCCGTTCTACACGCTTCACCTCATTGTCATGTTCCAAATCAAATTGAGCTTGAAGAATTTGTGCAATCACAGCATCAGACTTGAGTGTCTCTTCGTTTGCACTTAGGGCTCGCAACACATCATCAGGAATATCATCATCGTTTGCAATACTGCTACTGCAACACCCTCCTGTGTCGTTCGACGTGATATCGATATTAGGAGGTTTTATAACTTCACCAAATATCATACGATCGTATTTTTCATTTTCTTTGTTTTGTAGATCCCGTGCGAATTCCTCTGACATAATTTCTTTAAGGTCGACCGTGTCGACTGTTTTTTCTATTTTACCCCAAGCGGACATATTTATTTAATTTACAAACTCTATATTTAAAATATAAAATATCACTATTTAAATTTACTAAAGGACTAACAAGTTTTATATGAAAATTTAGTGTATAAAATACAAATTTATGTATTATTGTGAAATAGGGAAGTCTATTTATGATTGAAAATTTGCTGTCAAACGCAAGACTTTTATAATGTAATTTATGTGTTTACCTGCAGGGGGCAGAGCAAAAGTGCTGTATATAAAATATACTCGGTAAAATATGAACAAAAAAACTGTAATAATTGGCATTTCGCAAAGGTTTTATACAAATAAATTTAGGAAGTTTTTATTTTAAATTAAACAGGTAATGTATTAGTAACTGATGATTTGAACATTTGTCCAAAAAATTTAGCCCCCCTGACACCACCAGGTATTGCAGCAAGCAACATCAAAAGCAAGGTTATAATCTGTGCCGCTGCAAAAACTACAGTAAAAGCAGTGCTTTGTACCCACATTGCAAAGTATAATGTTCCGATCAAACATATCATGTAGCTTAGTGATAAGTATATTCGCTCTTTCGAAAACATTTGTTTTATTAGGCTCAAAAATCCATGTAGGAATGAAAAACTAAAAATAGAAATACGATAACGAAAAATAGCTATTTACAGAAGTGTTCTATTGGATAATACCTTAAAAAGAAGAATAAACTGCCAAGAGTGAATAGCAGTGAAAATTTTCTTGCTTTTAACAACAACACCGGAATATACAGTGTCGACAATCCCATGAAAAATGCACCCAATGCTAAACATATTACAAAGCCAATGATCCTCTGTATTCTCGTCAATTTCGGACAACAAGATTCCTGAGAATCCCGCAACCAACTGTTAGCCTCAGTTTGCTCCGCTTTATTTGTGAAAATTTCATTTAGCTTTGGAACTTTTATGTTCTTCAAATTAAAATCAATTTTAAAATTTTTCTTTTGGTCACTTTGCAATAACAAATATTCGTCTAGATCACGTTTTAAATCAGTCATAGTATATATTATTTTCTAGTTATATTTCTTTTGAAGTTATTAATTAATTAAAATTTTATTTATTTTGTTTCTTTTGTCCATGTGTCAAATATTTACATGTTTGTTTTGGTTTACAAATTCAGCATTTTCTTGCCCTAAAAGCGGTTTTTGTTTTTAGCTAGCAATAAACCATTAAAGACAATGCACATTGGAGACGAGTATCGAGTCGAGAACGATTTGTTAGATTTTACGAAATTATAAAAGAAAATTTACAAAATTGAGTAAACAATAAATTTTAACTAAACGATTTCTTTTAAATCTTACATTTAATTTATAAAAAATAGTTAGTGTTAACTATTTTAATAGTTTTTGTACAAAATTTTTATTTATCGTCAATAATTTTTAATTAATAAGGAGAAATTAAAATTTTGAAAGGAAAAAATTAAAATTTTATATGTTCCTTATATACACTTATAGATTTATAATTTATCGTTCATTTAAAACTAACTGATTACTCAGTCTACTCTTATTTCGTTTGTCAAAAATAATGGTATCGTTCTAATAATGAGGACGAGTAGCCTCAATGTGCACGGGCCTGTAGAAGTTTCAACTGAAGAATTACTATAAATTTGATATTTATTTAATACACAAATATGTTTACATATAATTTTATTAGTTTTCATACAACATTTTTATTTATCATTGATAATTTTCAAATATTTTATAGTACACTTATACCCCATTTGAAAGAGATATAAGATTGACTTTTCGCACATGAGAGACAAGAAAAGAAATACATTCCAACAAAATTTTGCAGAAGATTTTTTGAGCCACTACACCGCTAAAACCACTATAAAAATGGAAATGTTGCCATAAAATATATTCGATACGAGTATTTTTATGGCAACATTTTTAAAATTAACAAAAATAAAATTATAATAAAAAAAATATTAAATATTTATAGGATTTATAGGATTCATAATAAAAACCGACGCCATAGACAAAAATGTAAATTTCGCATTTGAATTAATTAAAAATAAATTAATAATTTTCCTATAATAAAATTATGGCATTACTATATATGTTTATTTCTTTCTCGCAAATTGAATATTTGTATATATCGGATGCTTCTTATTTACCTAAAAAAATTTACAGAAGAAAACAATTTTCTTCAAGTAAAATGTTAATATATAAAAAAATTAAAATCTGTAAGTTATATAAAATAATAATATTGTTATGAATTTCGGGCGTATCGAAGATACGGGTACTTCATTTTACAAAGAAAACATTCAGCATTTAATACAAATTTTATTTACACCAACAGTTATAACTTCAATTCTTCAACAAATCACTATTTCACTTTACACTAGTGATCACTATTTTACTTGTACTGTTCACTGATTAAATTACGACTCTGTCTGCATGACAATTGGATCACGTTTATTAAATACTTGTCTATCGCTGTCCGAGATTATTCTATTTATTGTATCGGGCAATCTGTGCGTATTGGAAATGTAAATCACTGCCATGTTATATTGACGAACATTCCACGTCATTTATTTCCTGTCTTGATGATGATTAACGCCGTTGTTTAATTTTCTGTAATGACTATTGCCGCCGATTATAACTGCTTTCGTAATTTCCATTTCCATGGACATTCTAAAATCCAATTTTCAATCAGTATTGGACGATACTTGATCTATGGTAACATAATGCATGTTAAGAATAATGATCGCCCTATAAAATTACTGTCTTGGGTTGGAATCGATGTATTGGTAACACTTGGTGGTATACACCTTAACCACTCAACCGCCAAGTGTAAAATAACTGTAGAGTAGAATTCGTAACACTTCCCTATCTGTTCGTCCCGCCGTAGTCAACACATCCAATGTCGTATCGCTTCAGCCTAACACCTACCAGCGCGCGACTTCTCGACCACCACCGAGATGTTCTTTATTCGATTCACTTCGTTGCTGACCCTCTTAATAATTTGGTATGGCCTTTTCTAAATGTAGGTGTGAATCTTGACATCTGCTTTTCCTCTTCCTGAAATTGTACAGCCACACTAAACCACCTCGTTTGTTATATCTCTCACGCTGGTCTCGTTGCGTCTCTGATTTATCTCTCTGGCTCATGATGTTGCATTCTTCTACGGTTCCATCTATGTGCATTTTCCGTCGTAGGTTGGCTAGGTGGCATGTACGGCTACGTATTATTTGACTATTACATCGTTTTGACTCGTCTTTCTTGACGCAATCCACTATTATTTGTAATTCTCTGTGACTCAAATTGCTTTGTTTTAGTTGTCTCAAGTCCCCCTTTATTACCACGTTTATTTCCACAATATCCTCGGAATCAAGCGTACACAACTTTGTTGTATCAGTAACTAAACTTAATCTGGCTGTCTCATATTCAACACCTCATAAGCCAACGCCAATACCTGCATTCATAGTTTTATCTCTAGTATTGGTTCTCAAATGAAGTTTTAGATGGTCATCCTTGACAGCACTGGTCATAAATGCATCCACAGTTAATTCATTCAATAAATCTGCAGGCGCGTTGCGGTGACTTGACGGTAGGCTCTCGTCACGTAGTTGCCGCTTGCTTTGGAGTTGTATTTTGCATAGTTCTTTACATAGTTCTTCATACGTGTTGCATAGTTCTTCATACGTGTGACTGTCCACATCTTTTAAAAAAAACTTTAAATTTTTTTATTGGCTTGAACTCTTTTATTGTAAAAATGATTTATTTTGCCTGAGCTTTCGACACCTTTTCTTTGTCATTTTCAAAAGAATAGAGCAAAATTTTTCATATAAAAACAAAAAGTCGATATAGCAAAGTTTCAATTCAGCCATGAATTCAGCTATGAGTTTGCAAGTAATCTGCAGCTTTCCCTTGCGCCCCAACAACTATGCTGTACTGCCACTTGGAATTGTACCTTAAAATTCTCAAATGGGATCTCGCCATCGACTGTCGGAGGCTTTAAAATTTATATTGAGCCTCCGGCAACTGATTCCGTTGAAAACGTTTTGTTTAGCTGGCCATCTCCAATAGTTTGCGAGGTACGAGTATGTGCTTCAGAGCGAGCCTCCTCTTGCTTAATTTCATTTTCAAGCTCCTGCCTGATTTGCCCTTAACTCTTTAACTTGAAGATCTTGGGCGTGCTAAATTTGGTTGAGTTTCTGATCTAGCTCGCCACCCACCTTGTTCTGCTCGTAGTTTTACCAGTTCTGCTCGTAGTGTGCTTTGTTCTTTACATAGCTCAGCAAATTGTCTACTTTGTTCGTCTAAATTTGCGGATTGTTGGTCTAAATTGGCATCGAATTTGGCGCTCATTCATATCTTTTCATTTGAAATAAAGTGCCTTATCATCATATCTCGCATGACCAGGAGTAGGCGAATGTCTTGAAATTGTTTCTTTTGTTTGATCAATCGCTCAGGTTCCCTTGTTGTTTACTTATTCTTCAGAAGGCTGAACCTTTTGCTCATCGTTTGGGGTAACTGGCGTCATCTCTGATGGTTCTGGCGTCAGCGATGAACGTGCCAATCTACGGCCGAGACTCTGGAGCTTATCTCGTTACTGGGACGAATAGATGCTTAGTTTTATGACCATTGCTGGTATTTGTAAAATCCCACTTTTGACACCTAATATTACGAATTTCGGGCGTTCGATACGGATTTTTCCTGGATTTTGCAAAGAAAACATTCAGCGTTTAAGTTACAAATTTTATTTGCACTAACACCTATAACTTCTATTCTTGAACAAATCACATTTCACTTCACACTACTGATACTACTTGTACTGTTTACTGGTTAAATTACAACTGTGTCTGCATGGTAATTTGCTCGAGTTTATATACCTGTCTATCGTTGTTCGAGATTATTTTTTTATTTATTGTATCTGGCAATGTGTGCGTATTGCAATTGTACATCGCTTACATGTTGTTGAAGCGAACAGTCGTATTCGGGAATATTTCACGTCATCTAATCTCTGTCTCGACGATAAATAACGCCGTTGTTAATTCCAGTATTTCCTATGATGACTATTCCCCTCCATATGGAATGCCATTCTAAAATCCAATTACCAACCAGTATTGATATTTCGAATAATGGTCGTCCAATAAAATGACCGTCTCGGGTTGAGCTCGTTCCACCTGCTTTTGGGCTGATAACACTTGGTGGTATACACCTTAACCACTCGACCACTAAGTGTTTGTTATACAACTGTTTAGTAAAATTCGCAACCCAAACAGGATCAATTTTTTTATTCACAACTAACTTCTCCAAACAAATAAAAATTAATTGTTAAAATCTTACGAAATAAAAATAAATTTTAAAAGAATATACTTAATTTTGTTATGTTTGTCAGTTCAATATTGAAATCCACACACATTTTTCAACAACCGTGCTGCAAGCATCAACAATTGCTATAAAACTGTAATCAATAGAGGATAAATTATATATCTATCATTCTTTATTCAATTGGCTGAAAAAATAATTCCGTACAATTCACCCTAATTATCGTTAATTAATCATCAAATAGAAAACGTAAGAAAAAACAATGTAATCTTTGATGAGAGTAAGAGAGATGCGAAAAAAGCATTTAATCGTCTCTCTCTCCCTCTCTCTCCCTCTCTCTCTCTCTCTCTCTTCAATCCATCTTTCTTTCTTGTTGTTGGTGCTACTTCCTATAAATCGGTCGTCTCAATCTTCAGTTAATAAATAGTAAATTTAGTGCTAAAATGGACGAGGCCGAGGTAGAAAAACAAACAATTACAAAAAAGTGTTGGAATTAATTGAGGTTCATTATAATAATTAATGAATAATTAATAATTTAATAAGCCTAATAACCATAATTATATAAGTACAATGTATCACAAAATCTATGAATACCTTTATGTAGATAATCACATAAGAGACAAAATTGTATTAGGTATCAGCGATTTAAAGCTTAAAGCGACTCTTTTGGTTATGGATAACCTAAGTATGGAAAAGGCAATTGAGAAGTGCCGTACGAGTGAAGTAAGCAAAATGCAGACAGCTGAGGTATAGAAGGATAAAAAAGAAAGCTCGGAATACAACAAAAATAGTAGCAAAGGTAACAGTTATAACCAACATAGTTATTATAGCAAAAGTAATTTAAATGGTGTACAAAATTGTCTCCTCCATAAGTGTCAACAGTGTAAACGGTTTGGTCATTTCACTCTTGCATGCTTTCACATAAAAGTTCGCACTTTAAATGAAGTAGAAGAGATAACGGACAATTTTTTATTGAATCAATAAATGTAACTAATTTTAAAAATTTGCAGTTTATTTAAAATCAAAAAATTTATTAGTTTAACATTAACACAATTCAATATAAATTACTAACAGATAATTAATTAGGGCGCAATTTTTCTAAAGATGAAGTATCTTCAGTTACAAAAAGGTTTAAAACTGTGGACACAATTAAAGATAGAACAAATGTGAAAGAATTGCAAAGCATATTGGGCGTACTTTTGTACCGAATATGGCTGAATTAACAGCAGGGATAGGAGATCTTTTAAAAAATAACAAGATATTTAAATGAGAAAATGTTCATTCAATTGCGTTAAATAAAATAAAAGAAATTATTTTTAAAAGCCACAGTGAACCGGTGTTCACAGATAGAAAAAGAGTTACTGGCTATAGTTGTTGCTTGTTAAAAATACCATAATTATATATACGACAGGCAAATTGAAGTGAAAATGGACCACCAACTTTTAGTTAACTTACTTAAGAAATATATAGCTAATTTCACGGAGTCAGGATACAAAGAATGAGGCTGAAGCTATTAATTTAAAAATTTAAAATAACTTACTTGCCAGTTAAATACAAGCTAATGTCAGAGCTATTATCGAGGTCAAAATCAGATGAGCCTATAGGAGAAGAAAATTTAACTGAAATAGTACACACATATAATATGAGCTCAGAAAACGAAAAACTATACAAGGTTGCAATAGATAAAGAATTAGTTTGACATAAATGATAAATGGTTGACCAAAAACAAAAAAGTTAGATGTACTGTTAAATTTTTTTACAAATATCGCTGGATATTCCACATGTTTTGAGAAAAGATATGTTAAATCGCCTACATGAAACAAGCCATCAAGGCGTAAGAAAAATGAAATTTAGGGCCAAAACAATACCGTTTTGGCCAAATACATAAATGCCGTTTTGGCGTCTCAAATCTGTGAGGTTTAAAGAAACTCGAATAGGAAAGCAAACACCACACAACGTTTCTAACACGATTTGCCGAAGACACTTGGCGAAACACACTAACACTTAATAAACATATTTTTTCAAACCAGATACTCCTGATGATGACCTAAAAAGTCGAAATCGATCGAGTGAATTTTAAACTTTTTGATTTTTTTTTTAATATTCAAAAATTTGTTTTTGCGAAACAAAAAACAAGTGATTAAGAAAAATGAGGAGAGACAGAGGGAGCACTAGTATTCCTCATATGATAGAGACACAAGAATTTGCACGAAATTATACAAGCGTTAAGGAAAACTTAAATACCCAAAATAGCATTTTCAATGTTAATACACAGCAAATCAGAAGATCAATACGAGATCGAAAATATCCTGTTAAATTTAGAGGTTATGAAAGATATTAAAATATTAAAAAATTTAGTATATAAGAACTAATATGTTGAGATACGACATTATTGTAAGAATTGTAAACATGTATAACAGCAAACAAAAATGTCTTCAAAAATTCTATTTAAAATTTACGAACAAATTTTGTTTTTAAATGTAACGGGTGTTTTTTTAGGAGGTTTTTTTTTCCGATAGATGTCGTTTTATTTTATGACAGTTGTTTTGACAGCTCAAAGTGGCATTTCTACTCAGTATTGTTTGGCAAATCATTATGAATAGGTTAACTCCAGAACAACGTTTTCAAATCGTGGAAATTTATTTTCAAAATCAGTGTTCAATTAAAAATGTTTATAGAGCACTTCGTGAATTTTATGGTGCACATAATCGTCCGTCAGAGACCACCATAAAGAACGTAATTACCAAATTTCGGTCTACATTCACTCTTTTGGATGCCAAGCCACCGACAAGAATGAGAAGAGTTCGTACAGAAGAAAATATTGCTGTCGTTGAGGCCAGTGTCGAAGAAAACGACAATTTATCGATTCGTCGTCGTGCTCAGCAAATTGGACTTTGTCCATCGACTTTATGGAAAATTTTACGTAAAGATTTGGGTTTGGTGCCATACAAAATTCAATTGGTGCAAGAATTAAAGCCACACGACCATCGTTTGCGCCGTGAATTCAGTGATTGGTCGTTAAATCAATTGAACGAAGATCCATTTTTTTACCGTAAAATTCTCTTCAGTGATGAGGCGCATTTTTGGTTAAATGGATACGTCAACAAACAAAATTGTCGCATTTGGAGCAAAGATAATCCACACGCCGTTCTAGAATTACCAATGCATCCTGATAAATGTACTGTTTGGTGCGGTCTATGGGCTGGTGGGATCATCGGTCCATATTTCTTTAAAAATGAGGAAGGACGACGCGTTACCGTGAATGGAAATCGATACAGAACCATGTTAAATGAGTTTTTGTTGTCAAATCTTGAAGATATGGATATGAATGAAATGTGGTTTCAACAAGATGGTGCCACTTGCCATACAGCACGTGAAACAATCGACTTATTGAAAGAAACTTTCAACGACAACATTATTTCGAGAAATGGTCCGGTGAATTGGCCTCCGCGTTCGTGCGATTTGACGCCACTCGATTACTTTTTGTGGGGATACGTGAAGTCATTGGTTTATGTGGATAAACCTCAATCGATTGACGCTTTGGAAACCAATATTCAACGTGTCATTGCTGACATACGCCCTCAAATGCTTGAAAAAGTGCTGGAAAATTGGACCTCCAGAATGACATTTGTGAAAAATAGTCGTGGTAGCCATATGCCAGAAATTGTGTTTAAATGTTAAATGCCAAAAAATTATCTACCAAATAAAAAAAAATTTTGGTCATTTCATAATTTTATATGTGTTTTATTCAAAAAAAAAAATCGGCAACCTCTTAAAAAAACACCCTTTATAAATGAGTTTATGATTTTTAAAAAAGGAGGTGTTATATAACGAAGTTAGTTGTTATACCAGTATGTATAACAGAATGAAGAATATATTACGTTCAGTGGACGGCAAGAAGGATTCATTCGTTCCGCTCTGATCTAAAATTGTAAGCATCATACAATAACGATAATAAAACTAATCTTAAAACCTGATTTTAATAAACAGCCATCCTTATATAAAACAGTTTCGATCCAATTGAGAGCTGCCTTAAGGATTGTAACAATTTCTGCTCATAGAGCATACCGCTTATGGTTATTTTTAAGGTTTTGGTCAAGTGTTTCCACGCGCAGCAACCAATTTTCACCCAAAATGGGATTTAACGATAAGAGTTTACTTACTTTCCCCTTTGATAATTCTATTTGCCACAAACAATTTATAGCCGTTTAGTTCTCCTTTGATCCAACCTCAGATTGTTGAATCTGAATGTGTTTCATTAATTTTGCTAGTAAAAAAGCAGAATTGATAATTTAATCTTAATCTGCGCTACTCTAATTTATGTTATTAATAAACTATTTGCTACATGACCTATGCTTACTCTAATCTCAAAACCGTGCAATTCTTTCTCGATTGACTGCGTTGTGATTACTCATCTTGCTATTTTAATGTTGTGATAGGTAATAACCAGCCTGCGTAGCAGCTTTTAAGACTAATAAAGACCAACCAAATGGTCTCCTTTTTGTTTGTAGTTTTTCGATATCGAAGTTGGAAGAGCCTGACGAGTTTGTAGCTCGTCTCCTTTTTGTTTGTAGTTTTTCGATATCGAAGTTGGAAGAGCCTTAATACAATCATAAAGCTAAATGATTTAATTTACACGTTGTCTTTGCTTTGCAAATTTGCTGGGAGGGTTTTCTATATTTCTTTGTACTTGACTGACCATTTTCTTAGTTACAAACATACTTGTGCTGTGATCATCCTCAGTTCTCGTATTACTAGAAGGATTGCTTGTATGCTGTCACTCCGGTTAACAGATCATCAAGATAGACGTTCTTCTCGCCTCTAGTGGCAACAGAGCTCTCACAGCTAGAAAAGCTGGCAGCTATGATACACCGTATGTGACGGTATTTAATCTATATACATCTATTGGATTCGCTGGATCAATTGTGCGTGATATTCGTTGATATAATTTCTGTTATCCTCAATAATCCAGATCGGCTGATACATTTTTTCTATATATTGGCTGTCATAACGTATTTGTGTTTGCGTCATCGGAGAAAGATGCCAGCTAAATTTTCTTGTAACTTTGGGTCATCATTATGTGTGATAAACGACGTTCCAGTTGTTGCCTTGGATGAGGCATAAAACACTACTCTAAGATTGGTTGTCGTGCTGTCTTGCACCTAACTCCTTGTGATGTAGATCCAAGTATTGGAATGAATTCATTGTTCAGTTTCTTGAAGGAGGCATTCTTTAAAACATTCTTTCCAGCTGCAGTAAAACCGGGCGGTGGCCCTCCTTCTGGATTCCCCTAATTTATTACTTATTTATATCTTCTGTTCTGCGCTCTACGGTGGACAAGAAATGGCTTTCTAGATGGCATTCTTCTTTGGCAAGTTCTCTCGTCTCAAATACTGTCGGTTTCGAAGAGTTAACTTAGTTGATCTTCAATTGCTTGGTAGTTACCATGGTTGTATTTACTGACAATATAAGGACCCCATATTACCAATTACATTACAATCCACCAAAATTCTGACTTCTCTGTCATATGATCATTAGAACCTCATTAATTATGATGTTGTTGGCGGGTAGTAGTCTGCTCTCAATATAAAAACAATCGGCTGCGAATGGTTAAACAACGAATCTACTAATTGTTTTTTGGAGATGATTCCACGTTGTATCAACGCTAATCTCGGGTGGATGATGATTGAGGTTGTCAAATGCCATAGCTTCGACATTATATTCAATATTCCTTCTAAACTATTTGGTGACAAGGTGATGTGAATGGTGTACCTTCATATGCCGGCTTAATTTACAACAAATTTGATGAGTACCTTTTGTTTGTTTTAGTTGAACCGATTGGCGACCTTTGCCGAAATAAGTGTCGTTTGTGTTTTGAATCTATCGTTCTTGAATCAACAAGAAGTATTTTGAAGGTGTGTTGTAGGTGCACTTGCGCCAAAAGTAATGAATAAGCTTTGAAGGCTGAACGTTTATCTGTATAAAATAAACTTCAGCTATTTTCAATAAAATGGAATGGGAGAACACTGATAATTCTACTTCGCCCGGTTTGTGACATATCTTTAGTGACCCCGCTAAAAAAGAAAAAGATTAAAAATGAAGAATTTCTACGTTTTGGGCATATGTTTCATCCAGATCAATCAGGAAAAATACACATTTGAGTTCCCTCTTTTGCCCAAAGACGGACGATCAGTCAGTTTTTAGCTCCGAATTTTGATTTTCCGGCCTATAAAATCTCTAAACGTTCTAACCAGTTCAGGCGCTCTCGAATGGATGAAAGGTAAGCACAGTCACTCATATTTATTATTACTCGATAGTAATAACCGCGTTGTCAAGAACTCGATAATTGTGATTGACCCGATATTCTACCTGCATTGCAAAAGTTGGGTAGGTTTTAATTTATATGACTTTCGTCTCTATGAGAAACAAATAGATTTATTTTCTTTATGATACTATCTTGCACATGCCATAGTTATGTACTGGCATTTGTACTATCAGACGATGCGATATGGTTCCCCGGAGACTCTTATGTTTCCACTAAATAAAAATTGTTTAAAGAATAATGCAGGTTTATCAATACATCGCTCGCCTAGGTGCCGAAATTCATTGTGTACGGCTGTTTAACCGAACTGACGAGTATCCTAAATTGTGCCACTTCATGTGAAGTAGCAATAGTCGTGTCAGGTCACGTGAACATTAATAACTAGAGCGAGAGAATGTTACATATAGTGAGTACAGTCGTAAGAACTACTACTGCACTTTTTGCTCGTTGATTTTTCTGCGCTATCCACTATCCTGGCTTCTAGTTGTTAAAGCGTTTTTTTATAGTAATTATTCTGCTCTGTCTAAACTCTGAGTATTACACAGAAAGTATTCTTTTATGTAACCAGTGCATACTTCAACAATGTAGTGGTCTATGATTTTGAATTTTGTTTCTTCTATTAATGGATGACCAATAGAACCAACGGAGCCGGCCTTCTTTGCGAAGGAAAGAAACTTATTTACCCACCAAAGTTTTCCAGGCTGATTAACAAATAATTCTGCGTTTAATATTCGCAAAGCTCCAAAACGAGTTTCATGTTTCACCTCAAAATAGGATTCAAAATTTTATCGTCACATAATGAAATTTGCAATCCTCGGAAAATAATTTGAGATTTTCTTTATAAACCTTGTATTTCTTCTTCTGAGACTGATTTGACCAACTGTTAAGTAACTTGGAATTCATTGTTAGCAATGATTAAATTTTCTAGTAAACCAAAACCCTGAAACCCACTCTTAACGGTGTTACGTTGGATCAGTCTGCCATAATGCAGATAATATTCACGAAGTAGTTTACTATTATATTACTTGTACAGCTGAATGGTAAGAGGTGAGGATTAATTCTTTCAGGAGAACTTGTTTAAACTAATCAAAGCATTGGCACAAAAGCAATCACATCTTACAAAAATAAATATTTATAAAAGAACCGTCTGAGATGCCCTTAGCATGAGGAACATACTGATGTGGATTGATTATCAACCCTGCGTTTTACAAAGAGTAACAAACAACAAAATGCAGCTGGACTTACAGCTGCACAAAACTATGGCATGAGCTGAAATAGTTTTAATACCTAATTTTAAAATTCTCTTGTGAAAATGGTTATGAGTGATTTGAAGCAGTAGTATACTCGCACATCTTAATGTTGCTTACTTACGCTGAGATAGATACATCCCAAGTAGCGACAATCTATTTACCGATACATATATATTTCAACAAACGAGTGAGATAATGTTTCATAATAGTGAATTCCCTCTATATGGTTGAGATATTTTTCATGTCTATACCGATAATCTAATTACACTATTAATTACGACGTTTACGTTTGAAATTTAATTATCATTATTTGCGAAATTACAAATTCAACATTGTCTAGAGGTCATTTCTAATGGAACGCGTTTGTCATTGATTTAAGTTAACATTTGCTAGCATTTAATTCACAAGGTAATTAATAACATCATCATCTCACGACTGAATGTGCGTACTTAACTCTTACCGATCATTCTGTTTACACTGTATCACTTATTACTTGGGTGTGTTAATTAATGATTAAGTAACGATTTTCATTGGTACCAAAACTTAAATATTTATTGATAAATAAAATAAAGTTTTATTGTTACATTAAATTACAGTCAGTTAACCAAAAAGGACGGTTGGCGCTAACACTGGAGTTGCAACAGCGACTGGTACGGCATATGGTACTGGATAAACGCCTCCGCCGTAACCACCATAGCCACCATATCCACCATAGCCACCATATCCACCATGCCCTCCTCTGTTATATCTTCCACGTCCATATCCACCACCATAACCTCCAAATCCGCCGCCACCCTTATATATTCCAACATTAATTAATTGGGGCGCTGCACTAACGAGCGATGTCAATCCAATTAACAGCACAATTACAAATTTAAGAAACTCCATAATTTTCTATAGATAAAGATATTCAAACAATTATAAATACAACCAAACAGAAACTTCAATATTATAAATTCGCCTTACTTATCTTTTTAAGATGCCAATCACTATAAAATCAAAACTAATACTGATCTGTGCAGATACATTCTGTAATTTCTAAAATGTTTACAATAAACATCAACATATAATTTCTTTAACAAACAAACTGTCGATCGTTTCGTAAATTGTTAATAATTTTTGCTACAAGTTGGCGGGGATAAGTAATTTTTTATTGATCTAAGAAATACCTCTGAATTTATTTTAACGATCTTTTCCACTGTATATAGTTCCGATATTAGATAAAATTTTATAAATAAACATATTACTGTATCTACTTGTGCGGCTCTACCTTCTTCCAACGAAATAATGAACAGGAGTTCTCCCATAAACCGCGCATGTCGTAATGCACTTTAAACTCTACTTTACGTTGTTGTCTTAATGGAATAATTCCGTTAAACTTTTAAATTCATTCTCCGCAACTCGCATGGAACAACTCCTCACGAATCAGGTGTGATGGAATATATTTTGAAAGCTTGTAGGCCGACATGTAATAATCAGAGGTGATTTAATGGTAACACTCAACGAGCTAGTGATTTTAATTTTTTTTTTATCAGACAGATAATTAATACCTGAAAATCGAATTTTTATTGTTGCTAGCTAGCTTCGGGCCTAAGTCACACCATTGGAACGTTCAAAGTTGCATATAAACAGTGGTTAAATTGTTTTATAACTCAAGAAAGGTGGATATTTTTGATTTTAAGAAATTTAAAAAATTTCATCCGACTTAGCTCGCTCGGCCCAGTCTATTGTTAGAAAAATGAGTATGCATATTAACGTTCTAACGGAAAAATGTATCTAAAGTTATCTCAAAACATGTACGAGAACAAATTTACTTCAAGCATTACTAGTTTCTTGTACAATAAACCAGATTTCATCGATCATAATATATCTTTGTAATACACAACCTTGGACTTATAGAATAGTTAGTAAATTTAAAATACGACAGAGTCTTACTGCCGGCATTCATTGCTATTCAGGTTTTTCATAGACGTAGTTGGGTTTTGTTGTTTTTCTACTACATAGAGGAGAACCGAAAATATTAATCCTAAGAGAACAAATAAAGTCATGCTTATTGTAAACCTCAGAGCTAAACATCGTATCAAATTAAAATCGACGATGACCCCTAAAATAGTTCTAAACGTTCTGCTAAAAATGTATTTAAACAAAATTTTAAAAGTCACAACAACAGCACTAAAGTCAATTATAGATTTGTATCTGTTTTTTTTTCAAAGGTTTAAAGTATTCTTCAGTAGGGTAGGCTTTTCCTTGGTTCACTTTTACTCTACGATTATAAAATTTAGTTATGTATATAGGATAAGACTAAAACTTTTCTTTCGATTCTTAAGAATGCTCGTAAATCGCGAATATACCTCTTGATTATTAAGAAGAGTATAAAACTAAAGAATTTCATTAATTTAATCAAATTTGATTTGATTTTAACTTTTTTTAGTGGTCCAGGGTAGGTTGAAGTGACGTTACCAAAGGACTCATGACCCCTGCCATCTTTTTATACAACTTCAGCAAGTGTTCCCACTGGCTGATTACGGCGGTCCCCAAGCTTCTACTCCTTACTAGTAAGCTAAGTGTGTAAAGGCTGTGGTACTTCTTCAAGGAATTTGAGTTGAATAAACAACCAAACCGAGGAAAACAACCGTTACGAAACCTCAACAAGGGAAATCGGACTCACAACAGCAACTTCGAATACGAAAAATGGAATTTGAAGAGCCTCTATATCACTCTCCGAACAGACGTTTCCTGATAGAGAATAGAATTACTTTTTCAGATATTCCCGCGACTTTAAGTGGATCAAAAATTGTCCGGAAAAATTACCGCACTTTGAAATAGAGTTAGCTGACATTTATCTTAATAAATTATGTAGTATTGACAATTGTAAAAGTTAGAAAAGCGTCGCTGATAGATCAGGTTGCAACTACGAGTAAGTTAACTATAAAATTACATAAAACATATACACAGTTTAATTCATGTGAGTGTTTTTTATAATATAAGCCACAAAACCACTAATTATACAAAACCTTTATCATTGTTTAATCTATTTATTTTATTAATTAATTTATAAGTTTATAAATAGTTTAAACTCATATTAATATTTATAAATTAATGAAGTAATGAATGAAAACTAGAATGAAAATAAACGAGACATCCAAAATAAAATTACCAATTGATGATTGGAGCATAACGGATTCCAACTAGTGGGTTTTCAATAAACTTTGATAACTATAAATTTTGACATGTAAGCGTCAGGCATAAAGAAAGAAAACAATCAACATCATTCGCGATAATTTATTTGTTTTACCGTGCTTTGTTTGGTTTAATTTTGTTTATAATTATAAATTAAAAAAAGATAAAAGTTTTATATAATTAGTGATTTTATGATATATGTAATAAAAAAAATTAATTCTATGTACATTCTTCATTTTATCGGCATATGAATCATACATGTCATTTTTAGTAGTTAAGGTAGTTGCAACTAGAACCACGAGCGGCGCTTTTCTAACTTTTACAATCGTCTATTCGTCAAAACAACAATTAATCAGTATTTCAAAAATATATACAATTATATATATATATATATATATATATATATATATATATATATATATATATATATATATATATATATATATATATATAACTATATACACTAATGGCGGAATCCGAAAATTTATAACATAAATTCAATTTTTGAAGCAAGAAGATGTGATTAACACAGTCAAATACGAAATTTTAGGTTATTCTGGGTAATAGCCAGATAGTGTTTTTACGGTGAGATTACCAAGACGTTGGAAGTTTGGTTTCGGATTACTGAAACATTCAATTTTTTATACATATTAAAAAATTCGGTCCTCTCATCAGACTGCAGGACTAAGGCATTGTGGTCGTTCGCTAAGGCATTGTGATTATACTTTGAATGTAAGTCAAATACATTTGAAAAGTCTAAAAGGACCAAAATAACAATTGTGTTCCACATGAGCGGTAGTAGTGCTATAATTAGATTTGTAACCCGCTTGAATAAATTTGCTGAACCTTTTAGTTTATAATTTTAAAGAAAATTTAACCAATCCAAGAATGAGGCATAAATGTTTAAATTTGTAGTTACCGAAGTTTATTGAAAACCCGCTAGATGAAATCATTGGTGTTTTAATCGTGAATACCCGATATCAAGAGAGGGAGAAACGTATAAAACGTAGATGGTGTTTCAACTGGTTAAAATGCCGTATACACAGTTAAACAATTAAAAATGTATTTGTGGTATTTTTTTAACTTTATATCTGCTTCAATAGGTTAAAAGTTTTTGACAATTGTATGATTGGTTATTTAAGTTATTGTGAACGTAAAGCAAAATTACAAATAAAAAATATGTACAATTTATAATATTTCAAAATATTTATTTCAATTACAATTTTTTACATTTCAATTTTTTTTCAGTTTATAACTATTTCATTGCTTTTTTCAAATTTTATACATGACAAACTTCTTTTTTGTGTCTTAAAGCAGATAAAAAGTTTGACATTTTTATTCACCTTAATTTTGTTAAGGTGAATTGTTTATTTCAGTAATATTTTTTAATAAAAATTTGCTTCTTGGTTTCTGATATCGTACAGAGTGCGAAGCGTAATGCTTACTGGATAAATTCATTCAAGCTATTCCACCAATGCACATAGGTTTTTTGAACCGGTCTCATTCTTCGTTTTTCCCCTTTACTTATAAAACCAGTTTTATAGATAACGGGCGAAAAACGAAGAATGAGACCGAACTCAAAAAACCTACTGTGGATTGGGTGGTTGATTTTCTAAAATAGATAAGTAGTTCTTGATATTTCCCATATGCTCTAAATTGATATCCGCTTTAAATGTATAGTTGGAATATAATAATATATGTAACCTGTTTCGCCTGGAAGATGAATGGAGCGATGTGCCATTCGAATTTTCGGAGATTGGAAAAACAAATTACGAGACTTGGAGTGAAATATCATGAGCAATAACTCATAGTAGAGATTTCCTGTTGAGTTTTTCACGTTTCCTATTTACATAGGATTTTACCAAACTGAAATGAAAAATGAAAAATTCCATTTCTGTTTTCATTTTGTAGTTTTCAGTTCAGCAGCGAAAAAGCCAAGTGTGCCCCACACATCCATGAGGTGGAGCGCATAAACCATTCAAATTATTTTCATATGAAAATAATTGCACTGTTTACAATCCGAGTCAAGTTATCTTCAGGTTAACTTGTAGTTATCTTTTATGTCGTTTATAATGGAGAATTATCTTAGGATGTCTATATGTGGTTAAAAATGTATGATATATGTAATTAATTTAAGGGAAACCTTAATAAAATAAAATTAGAATAAATCTCTAAAATATGCTCAAAATATTGTTAGTTTTAAATCTTTTCCATTTTATTTCGCTATACGGTCACAATAACGTAAATTAAGCAATCATAATTGTCCAAAAATTTCAACCTATTGAAACAGATAAAAGTTAAAAAATTAAAAAAATTACCAATATTTTTTTTAACATTTTAACTTTTTATACGGCCTTTTAACCAATTGAAACACACTAAGAATAAATGTCTCGGCATATTATTTTCACGTGAAATTTCGACATTTGCTGTGTTTGACATAATTTTTTATATATATTTTAATTCAATCAATCAATTTAATTTAATTTATTCACGTAAAATAACTAAATTCATTCTTGTATGTTTACAAATATATACGTTAAAATTAAAAATTCTCCATGGGAAAATAAATAGATCTTTGGAGACCCCGTTAAAATTTAATTTCATTTTGAACTGAGCACTGAATGAGAAACATTTAGTTTTGCTATATCAAATTTATATTAAAACTAACTTATTTTTCTTTTTTATATAAATTGTTTATTATAAAAATTGCGAGAATTGTAGAGGGAAATTTTGCCAAAACAAGCGGGGAATCCGAGGCTATATGTAAACGGTTTTTTCCCATTTCGCTTTTCCCCAACTACATCCACAGCTCTCATTAGTGATGGATGGCTTGTTGGGATTGTTGTATTTTTATTTTCAAGTGCAGTGCGTTTTTGTTTGTCAAATTTTAGATTTAACCTAAAAAATGTTAATACGAAAATTTTTATATCCAAATAATTTTTGTTATATTTTCAATAAAAATGCAGAAGTATTACCAAAGTTATCATTCGCCACGGAAGCAAAGCAGTTAGTAGAAAAACGATGTGATAAACCTTTTCGTAAAATGTACGGTTGGCAAATACATTCGTATGGCGATTTGGAAGAGCTCAACTATTCGGATAAAGTTAGATTACCGATAATTACATCGCCAACTGATGTTTTGGTGAAAGTGCTTACTTCTAGTGTTAATCCAATAGATCTGGCAATGATGCGTTAGTTTATATTGTACTCATTGATTGGTAAATTTGCTGTATTAATTTTCATGATTTTGTAGGCGGATACGGATCGAATCTTCTGAATACTATGCGGTGCAGTGATATCGAGTTCCCGTTAACATTAGGTAGAGATTTTTGTGGTATAGTGACACAAAGAGGATTAGGCGTGAAGAATCTTGAAATAGGTGATAAAGTGATGGGAGTTATTTCAGTGCATAAGCAAGGCTGTCATTCGCAATATGCACTAACTGATTCAAGCAGTGTAAACCACCAATTAACCCGTGCTTTTTATTTATTTCGCTAAAATATAATAATTTCAGGTTATAAAAACACCAAACAGTCTCTCTGAACTGGGAGCTGGTTCTATTCTATATGCTGGATTGACAGCGTGGTCCGGATTATTTTTAAGCGGACTATTAGCCGGAATCCCAGGAACGCTTTCTTCGAAATGTGACACATCTTTAAGTGGTGGTAAAAAGATATTAATTTTAGGAGGATCGGGTGGTGTTGGTCTTCTGGCTGTTCAAATTGCTTTAGCCCAACATTGTCATGTCGTAGTAACATGTTCAGCGAACGCCGTTGGCCTTTTACAAGGAATTGGTGTCACCGACATCATTGATTATAATTCTGAAGATTTCGTTGACCAAATAAATAGTTATGGAGTCTACGATATTATTCTAGATTGCGCTGGCAAAGGAGGAGATTATAGTAAAGAAGTGCCGTGGAATTTTATAAATTACATAACTTTTTCATCACCGTTATTACGCAATATAGATTCACATGGGCTTGCCAGTGGATTAGTCCGCAACATGTGTGATATAGTAAATTCGAATATAAAAAGTGTTTCGGCACAAAGAGGTCTTGTGAAATGGGCATATTTTATCCCAGCGTCACAAGGTATTGAGTACTTAAAGAATTTAGTAGATGATGGGAAATTAAAACCAATTGTCCAAGAAGTTTACAGTATTAAAAATTTGGACCAGGCGTATAAACGGGTGAAAGATGGCCATCTTCGCGGGAAAATTATGTTAGATTTTCAGAATTAGTGGTGTAATAAAATAAAAACCTTTCGATAGAATTCTTTTTTTTTTGTTTTGAAATTTAATCGTATCGTCCGCATTAAAGACATATGGAAGTGGTTTTACTAAAAAACGGTTGCATTTCGGCAACAGCGAACTGGCCTTTCTTAGACGCCCGAATTTTAAAAATACATATAAGTGGTACACATGTACCATCTTCGCAAAACAATGCTACGTAAATCTTAAAAGTGATTGATAAGTTATCAATCCTGGCGATCTAGAGGTCAACTTCACCTGATTTGCTCAATTTTGAGGCTCCTATTTCAATAAACAAATAAATATTGGCAACCTCGACAAATTTGTCTAATAGTTGTGCTTCTTGATGCCTGATCTCGTCCGGTTCAGTTCATGTTTCATAAAACTACGCAAAGCCACTTACTAGATTTCAAATCAAAATTTATGATCTAAAACAAAATTTGGATCAGGTTTTCCTTATAAAATTTGGACTAGGTAATCCGGATCAATGGGTTTCGCGAAAAACGGCAAATATCAACGAGTTTAACATTCGTAGAAACAACATAAGTCATTACCTCTTCGAATATGCAGAACACTTAAAAATTAATCACAGTTACCGCTGACAATTCCAGTCGCCATTCGTTATGCATTCGACGTTTCGTCAACGAATTGGATATCTTAGAGTGAGTTACATTTTCGTGCTAATTCTATATGAAAAGGTAAATCTATGATGCAAGTGATGAATTTGCAAGCCTTATTTTGCAGACGCCTAGTGCCAGTGTATTATAAAAGAGGCTGCCTTTATAAGCAGTAAAATAAAAATTTTGTTACATGGATAATATTCGCAGTCCACCACTGTTTGTCAGGTTATTGACGAGATGTGTAAATAAATACCTGGATTTGGGAAGTAGAGTCAATTTAAACAATTTTAAAAATAATTCAGTACATTCATAATTATGAATTACTTAAGCTTAAATTTTTTAAGTTCGCTTATAATTTCTAAATCAGCTAATTTGTTCTAGCTAACTTCTTACATTTAGGCACGCCCCCCTGAGATTAGCAGCATTACCACAGAATAGAATATTATCCAGAAGCGCCATTGAGTAGACCAAAAAAAAATACCTATGGACCATTTTGCTACCTTATTTCAAATTTAAAACTCAAAAATAACGAATTTTTCCTTTCCTCCTAACGAAGTTTTCCGCAAACAATTTTTCCTACCTTTTTGCGAAACAAAGTCAAAAAAATGAGTCGATATTATTCCTTACAAAATTAGCGTTATGACGTTTCTGACTATTCTGTGGCATTACTAACACCATTAAAAAATAAATTATAAGTACGAGTACTTTTATTCGGTTATGGCCTTATATACGCACAAGCTAGTGTAGTAGCTCAGTTCCACAAGCTACAAAAAATTGTAGCGCCTAATTAATTATTATATTCGCATAATTAACAACAAAATTGGTTGCGAAGCGCTGTGAGAATGGGCCGAATTACCATTGGATCTTTGAGATGACCTCAAAATCTACAAAGCCATCGAGTCAGTCGGCGATGCTAATAAACTACAGGAAGATATTGACAACCTAGCGTTATGGTGCGAGTTTAATTCTCTGAGTCTCCATATTGGAAAGTGCAAATCTCTATTATTTCACCAAAAAGCCAACCCTGTTACACAAGGCTACAAGATAAATGGTGTACTCCTTCAGGTAGTAGTTGAAAGTAAAAACCTAGGGGTGACTTTCGTTGAAAACATGAGCTTTACTAAGTACATTGAGCTGTGCATCGCTAGAGCGAACTCCATGCTCGGTTTTGACAAACCTTGGACGAGTGACATTTTCGTATTGAGAAAATTCCAAAGAAGTTAATACGCTACTTCACCTGGAAAGATGGATGGGTTTATGATCATGACCTACCATACCGTACGTAAACATACAGCGACAACCACCATATTTAACCGGGTTCAAGACATACAACTTGACAACTCTAGAAAAAAGACGCGAATTGCTAAAAAGTACATTTATTGGTATTGGTTCTCCTGCTAGGCCTAATCGACGCACCGGATGTGCTAAAGTCAATTAAAATAAAGGTTCCTGGTAGACAAGTAAGAGATCATGACTTCTTCCACTTAGATAGACACAGAAGCAACTATATGACGATAATGAACCAGTGAAGATGATGTTAAGAGTTTCAATAGAATTATCTATTTATTAGATTTTTGTTTAACTAAAGCTAATTTTAAAAGTAGGTTAAGGCAATTTTATGCCGCTCAGTGATTTTTCTTGTTACTTTACTTTTATATTTCGAATTTAAATTATTTTGTATTTTGTTCAAGTCAAATTTGTAGACTTATTTCAAAATAAATAAATAAATAAATAGATCCACCTGAAAACAGCTCTATATTTAATTGCTGTTAATAATTAAGTCTACTAATAATAATTGCTAATAATAACTAATTAGAGAAGACATTTTGGATTTCAATTCCAACAGTATTTTATAACTTTATTAAATTGAAAACTTTTGATTTTAAATATAAACTGCTAACGGAACGGTTATTTCGGTGATCGTTAAAATATTTGAACGCCAACGATAAAATACCTGAGGGACTTACTTACATATTTACACCATTTGCATGTATCCAACTAAATGTTATCGTATGCATGAACTACACCATTTTTGAATATCGATATAACTTTTCTTATAAACTATTATCGAACTTCGGATTTTAAGCCCACTATTGGCTTATTGCATATAAAAATGTCTAATTGTCGATTAGTCGTGCGCCTGTTAAATATTCTATTTGAAACTTAGTTTTTCAAACTCGATTAAATTTATTTTAACTTTGGAAATATTTAACTTGCTTATGAATATTTAAACTACCTATTTTGATGGATAACTTTTTAACTAACCGTAAAACTTTTACACAAAAAAAATCAAATTTTATCAAGATTGCCCTGAGTTTTTTCTGTCTGCTAAAAAGTTTAATTAGCGCGGGAATAACTAACATCCACTTTTCTGTGGAACCCGGTAACTTCATAAAAGTGTTTTTTATAGTGTAAAGGCACATGATATTGGGCATGATACAACAATTTCTCTGTACAGATAGGTTCAATAGCTTGCATTCAAAATAAACAACTAAATTGGTGGTACTCAAACACATTATAACACTTGAAACAGACAATGAGGGGAATAAAAAAAAATGTAATATTTATCGGTTATACCCGAACTATATATAATTGTGTTAACCTGCTGGTAGCAGTTAGGGAACTTTTAAATGTGTGTTGAAAAAAGTGGTTACGGTAAAACACTTATAGTAATCGGTAACAATCGGTTTTTCTTCAGCCTATCTGACAGAGAAATTTTTTATGTCTATACAATATTATTGAATTTAATAATTAAGTAAATATCACATTCCTTAATCTATTAAACTTCATACCTTGAAGAACAATAACAATAAACACAAATGAAAATAGAACAAACTAAATTGTTAATTAAAGTATCGGTTCAAACCAAAAAATATCTACTCAAAACCAGACAGAAAATTTTTGCGTCACTAAACATTGAGATATCCTCATTTTTGCAATATATCCATGCAGCCCACACGATGAGGCCTACTATTTTTTGGTGAGGCCTGCATGGGCTGGATACACCCATTGTGTTGGTTAAAACATGCCAAATTTTAAACTTTGGGTACTGTTTAGCATAGAGGACGCTTTTGTGAAAACTATTTTAGTGGTGGCTGAAATTTTGCTTTTCCTAATGAAAGTCAACAATATTTCTCATGTTCATGAGTGACCACATCTAGGTAGAAATTTCAATTAGTTTTAAACCAAATTGAATTTTTGTTTCAATTTTTGAACTATTTCTCAGGTCTCGGGAATATCCGGGTTGTCAGACGTACGTATTTAATACGTACAGTACGTAATTTTTATGATCGAATTTATGATGTACGCAATTTTGAATCTTGAATTGACGAATACGAACCAAAGTGTAAGTAATTTCAAATAAATTCCGGATATTGTCAGATTACGTATGATAATCAAACACAACACCAAGTGCAAAACGGAAGAAATTTCGTGGCCAATGTAGATAATTATATTGACCGTTCTATACTATGCCACTGAACTCATGTTGATTTTAATTTAAAATTTCGAATATCTCGGCTTTATAGATCCATTTTTAGACCTCGTCAAATGCAATGAACAAGTATACAAAATTCTAAACACTTACGAGGATTTGTTCTTTATGTAAGTTTTGTGTACATTGTGGCCTTTAATATTACACAAAATGTATTAGCCATTTCTGAATAGTTCTAAATAGATAAAATTGTTATTTGACTATAACTATGCGAGTATACGGGTAAAAACGTATCAATGTACTCAATTGCCTCACCCTTTAATTATTTAAGGCAGGGATTTCTAAAGGAACAATTTTCCTAATCTATTTATAGGTGGATTTATTGTACTTTATACGCAACTGCGGAAGAACTTACTAAAGGTTACTCTGGAGAACTGGGACTCAAAGCTCTTTTGTGTAAAAATATCTCTAAACTTGGTGCAATCCACATCTGAATTCTTTTAGCATTAGAAGACGATATCTTATTTTCTTAAATTCAAAAATATGACGTTCTATAGTCTTGTCTTAGGTCATGGTCACAAGTTTTTTTTACATAACTTGCAGGTAATATTTGCAGGAAATATCCGTCAAAACTCCCAGTTTGGAACCTAGAGTTTTCAAATGGTCGGATGCTTAAAATCCTTTCGATTTTTCAACGGAGAAAGTAGGTAATGTTATCACAGGTGCGTAACCCAAAACGATTGTTCTTAATCGTACTAAAAACAATATTACGCATATAATGAGAATAGATTTGGGTTTGGAATTCAGAGCACATTATGCGTAAACAAGGCAGGACTTCATATCAATGGAGATTATTTATTTTAATGCAAAGTCTGTCTTATGGAAGGTCTTTCCTTGAAGATGAAACACACCAAGCAACAGCAGCGACCATCAAATTTAAAATTGGCTTATTGGCTTGCGTAATGATGGAAAATAATTGGGCATTTCCAATAAAACAAAACAAATATTTTGAAATGTTGGAACTTAAATTATTTTTTGTTAAACTTTTAAACATGTATATGATTAGAAATGCGTTTCATACTTCACTGGTCATAGATTCCACATTTAACGTTTTTATTTGAACACCAATTGGAAATTAAAATACTGAGCTCCTCGTAAAATGGGGAAACGTTTTACTGAATTGCAACTCGACAGAAGAGACAAACGTATGAATTGTGACAGCAACCTATTTACGAGTTTAATATTTTTATAAATAAAATGGGGTACAAATGAGGTATCAATTTATAAAGGAGTAAAACTTAGAAAAAGGAGTTCAACCATCGGCGTTAAAAAGCCAATATAATATGAAAACTTGTTTTTGCGAATTTTATGACATTTTGCTCTAGTTATAAAATATTCAGCCAATATTCTGGCTGCATTAAAATGCGAATAAATAAGACTTTTAATCTTGGCTGGTTCTAAAACTTTCCGAACAAATTCTAACTGTAAAACACAAATTATATATCCATTTAGCACCGAAGATACTGTTAGATTAAGGCCTCCAAGTTCCTGGAAAGAATCGATTCTCTACGTTTGTAAATGGAAATTTTTTATAAAAACGACACCATTTGGTACAATACCATATTATAGTCAAAGCCATTCCAAATTTCCCTTGTTACTTGGAACATAAAAAATTGCTCTCGTCGCCGTTATCATTACCAAACTTATAAGACCACTTCTAATCGAGACAGCCGCAAACTATTAGAATAGTTTTCAATTTCAGCAACTGTAAAAAACTGCGACTATATTCAATTGTATTAAGAAAAGTTTTCCGCCAAATTTTATTTGTAGCATACTGCTATGTCTAATTATGAAAAGGTGACGATCACTGTTTTGGCATAGATCGTAAATTACCGATGCAAGAGCTTATTCATACCCTGTGGTTTTGTATTTGTAAATAAAATATGTACTCGTATATACCGAAAAAAAGAAACATTTCTTATAAATGACACACTACGTGCGCCATCATTTAGTCATTAAGAAAAGACAAAAATTCGTGAATGATTAGTATTAATTTAAAAATTTAAATCATATGCAAAATCGGTGGTAAACAAGTAAATCAATGAACTTGAAGAATTTGCAAAAAATTTTAAGAGGTAAACTCTTGTATATGGAAATCATTATTTTTGTTAAAAATCAATTAATTTGTGATATAGATCGCAAGTCTACTGTATTTCTATTTATTTATTCTTTCGCAAAAATAAGGAGGCGGTTTAGACATAGATCACACTTTGCTCTTAGGTGGGTAATCAAACTCGTTCGAACAATCTTAAATATCAACTAGCAACCTATCCCGAAATTCTTTAAGTAATAGTTGTAGTGTTGAACTTTCCAAATAAACTTGTACAAATCGGTTTAATTGATTTTTGTGATCAATTGAAAGTGATTACAAGTTTTGGGCAAACTAATGTTACTGGCTCATTTGCGACTATAGTTTGGTTTTAGTGTCACTTCACCTCAGCAACGATAAAATTTATAAACAAAACTTGATTTCTTCATGATTTTTGAATATAAAAAAACCGAATTAATGTTTATTCATGATTTTCGCCATAAAAGTTATCAATTCAAAAATTGGTACACTTGCATAACATTCAAACTCTGCATAGTGATTCCATCTTTAAACTCCACGTTCACGTTTATGATTTTCAGGGAATTAATGCTACACAAATTTCTTTTATTGTTGTTATATTTTTTATTGAAATATCAAAGGTCAATAAACTTAATTTAAAGTTGCGCGTTTTGTAGGCTACAGTAAAACTTATACGCAAAACTAAAATCACTTTATTTTGGATACACAACGCAACAGAAACCAGGCATCCTAACTAAATGTAAAGATGGATTTATTGACCTTAAATTGGTCATCTTCTTAATTTGCGATTTTTTTGTTTAAACAAAATCGTTATCACATTTTATGGCTAAAAGGATTTTATTTTTATTTTGTAAAATTTCAATTTGGTATTCATTTCGTTTGGTGTTGTGCGCAATTTGTGCGTATCAGATTATTGAGGTTCGACGCCTACAAAAAATGTTCTCATGGTAAAATAATATTTATATATGCAAAATGCAACTTTGTAATGGAATATTTACGATGATTGGCTTTGAACTTGAAGATTTTATATTTAAAAGAAGATGAAGGTTTTACCCGATAAGACTGATAGCCTTGCTTTTATAAGTGATTAGTAAATTGGGCGTTATGCCAATGTTGTATAAATGTACTCGTTAACTCGAATAAGGTTACGGTATTCGATCGGCAAAGCAAAAATAAAAATTATATAGCAGAATTTGTTGAAACCAGTATGTCCCTCAGGAAGTGGGTTTTTTCATTTCGAGTAGGTCACCTTATTTTGCAGTGTCTTTTGGAGAGAATGATTTAAATTGGTCAGACAAGTTCACAATAAATCTATGCAAATTTACTTTATTTTATATTCAACCATTTCAATTCATTCAATACAATTTCCTAGTTTGACAGCACTTTGATATACTAAATCATAATTTATCTAAAGTGTTTAAAATTTGTAATTTTGTTAATTTTGATTTTGAATTTTCCCTTATGTTTCTCTAATTTTTGTTTATTATATTTTTAACCACTTTGCTATCCACATTTAAAATTTGGTGGAATTCCAAAATTTTTAATTATTTTGTTTAAAGTCACCAGAATTTTGAATATATGTATTTTTTTTCCTACACTATGGTTCAAAATATTGCTTAAATATGGTCATAACATATACGCAGGTCCAGTTATTCAACTTATAATTGGTCTGTATGGTAAATTTAGTTTAAGAACCTTTGGTAAGCCTTATAATTTTGGAATTACTGCGTTATAATTTGTTTATTTTTTCTTCGTATATTTCCTGAATTATACCATGCTTTGGATTCAGCACCTTCATTACATTAATATGTAATTGTATAGGGGCTGTATTAATTTTGGGCACCTGTATATACGTAGTGTCATCGTTCAACAAACTATGCATTTTCCTTAAATATTCACTACGTAAAGTGACAATTGTTGCATTTCCTTTGTCGGCTCGTGTAACCAAAATATTTGGATTATTTTTCAAAAATGATTTAGTCTGTTTTAAATACGATAAAATTTGACTTTCCGAGGGTGTATTATTGTGAATTTTGATTATTTTTGAAATTTGTTAAAATATGTGTAAATCGATTTCGAATATTAAGTTTACCATTTTCTGCAAAATTATAAATTGCACTTCCAATTATAATTATATTCCCCACTTTGGCGGGCAAAACTTATTACCTAAACTTAAAATAAATTTGACAGAAACCGGAGAATATTGCTACTTTGTATATTCTTTTGGTACATGTACCAGATGGCAAAATTTCTTGTGACCATACAAATTTGTGGTCTGGTCACTATCTAAATTTTATGTCATGCCTTCCCATCTCTTATTTATAAAACTCTCGGACACCAAATTTCATTATATACAATTTTAAGTTCTATTCAAAAATTATAATTTCGAAATTATTGGACGCCCATCAACAAATTTTAACAATACCCTTTTTTCGAAATTGAAGATCAAGTTCCATTAAAACATCAATAAAACGTGGTTTACCAACTTTGTTGTGATTGTAATCTGTCTTATGGTGGCCAAACCAAACAATTAATAGAAAACAGATTATACCAACATAAGAATGTAAATAATATCCCAACGAAAATTGTAGTGCACTTACACAACATTTGATAGATAGCGATCATACAATTACTTTAGATAACGTGAAAAATCTCGAAAAAGAAAGAAATTTAAGAAACGATCTGTTTTAGAAATGTTATGTATAAAGAAGAGTACTAATTCGATAAATAGTGTAAGTGATTGTGGCTATATTGGCAATACATATTGTTTTCTGTCTTATTTACATATTCATTTAATTTTATTTGTACAACGTTTTCTCATAGAGTTCTATGTAGTGCACTTTCAAAAATTGATTTTTAAATATTTTTTTTTTGGATTGTGTCTGAGATAGCCGTTTTCCAATAAAAACTCGTTTTATGATTTTTTGTTATATCGACTTTATGCTTTTATATGAAAAATTTTGTTGTATGCTTTTGAAAATGACACCGGAAAGGTACCGAGAGCTCAAGCAAAAATAAGACATTTTTGCAATAAACGAGTTACAACCAATAAACAAATTTAAAATTTATTTTTAACGGTTTGGATAAAGAGTATCCAAATTCATTTTATCATACAGAAGTGCATTTACTTTTACTTCCGGTAAGTAAGGAGTTACATACTACTGATTGACAGGATCCAGCAAAACACTTCATGCTCTTTTACTTCAATATTTAAAAACAAAATATTTATTTTCTTTTCAAAATCATCTTTGCAAATAATCTCAATTACTTATTCAAATATTTACTTAATCTAACTTCAACAATTATCTTATTTTTTTATATAGAACTTTCTTTCCTTAACAGCAAACAACCGATAAAGCTAAAAAGTAAGAATGCATTTATAATAATTTGAGGTACTCCGTGTCGTGTCTCCGCACACCAGTTATAATCCCATTCGATTTTATTTTAGTATTTTGCCATACACATTGTTAGTAATAATAAAATTTATAAAACCGTTTGTCACCAAACAAGTTTAATGTTTACGATATATGAAGAACAAAACTAAAAGAAAAGACGTCTTGAGAATCGTTTGGGTATAAAAGCACGTCGATTGATTAAAATTGAAAACAGTTCTGCATTTTTATTGCTGGTGTTTAGTTGGTTTGTGTAACTTTTGGATATAACACCTTTGAGTGGATTATATAGTGAAATAAAATAATACTTAAGTGAATTTTTGTGATAATTAATTTAAGCGCGTTTTCAAGATACACGTAGACCTTTAGTGATATACATATAAAAGTTCTTTTGGATTAAAACAAAATCAATGGATTAAGTTCGTGGTAAATTTCTTTTAAAATATACACTTTTATAACGGTGTTCTGCTGCTCCTTTGGGATCTTTATGAACATATAGTGAATAATTATAGTTTGTATTGTATTGTTCTGTATGCAAATCGCGTAATGTCGTTACTCTATTGTATATTGTATTGACTATACGTAAATAGAGATACCTTGAGTCAGTTGGCTTGAGGTTTTGTATTCGCGAAGTTTTAATATTTATTAGCTGTGTGTTGGTTAAACGTAAGCATTATCAATTCAGTACACGTTTGACCATTGATTGTATGTGATTTAGATAACATGTGAACTTATATTTCAATTGGAAAATCATTAAAACTTGATTGTTTTGCGCTTTAAATTTATGTACTTACATATTTTTCTAAAATTCTAACAACTTAAAAAAATTTGTAATGTATATAAACTAGAATGAGATGTGTACAGTTCGATTAAGCAGGCACTTTAATCGGATATTGATAGGGTATTGACCTCATATGGTTCTTAGAGGTTATTTACATCGAAGCAATACGATAAATTAACACCCACATGTAAGAGAAAAAGGCTCATTTGCATTTTTTCTTCTTAATCAAGTCTTCTAAAGTGATCTCAGGTTAATAACCAATATCAAAAGATGATAACAAAAAAAATTAACACAGTCAAATTTTATAAGATATAAATAAAAGTTTGAAAGAGAATTCGATCAGATAACATTTCAGTTTTTATCGTTATTGTCATTATTAAAAAAATAATGAGATGGAATTTAAGCGCACGCATTTTGTGCAAGACCTACGAGTAAATCGCAAAACTCGGAAGAATACAGAAGCAACTGGGGATTGAACCACAATACATATTAATACTTCTCATACATACATATGTTATCGGGCATAACAATCTTATGTTTATAAAATCCCGTTATGCAACCAAAATCTATATTCATTCATTTGATTGGTTTTAATTTTTAATCCGATAAAAGCAATAAACAAATTAATGACCTGTTACAGAAAACATGCTGCCTGCATATTTTAAATGCATGTTATTTTATATTTCCCTATCATCGGATTCTCTTCGAAGCTTTTTGAATTATTTAGTATTTTCATGTAAATTAAAAACTTGTTTTATTTTTATTTTAAAAACATTTTAAGATTTGTGTTAAAAAAACCAGCGACAAGAGGCATTGACATTGACACTGTATACCGATTTTACCATACATGAATGATAATATATAGATGTTGCTTTAATGGACTTTCTGTTTTGCCGTCCTTTGAGGCAATTGGACTTCTTTACCGTCGCGCGCATTTTTAACATGACAGACATACACATATTATAAGAAGTTTGTAAGAAGAAGACGTAACGCTTAAAATATTTCATTGATATAAATTTATTTTTTGCTTATATGCTTTTCGACATTATTATATTATACTCGTAGTAGAGTAAGAATATTTATACAAATCTCATCATACCGTTACAACTACGTCAAAGAAAACATAAGTATTATATTAGCACGATCATTAAAAATAATCTCGAGATAATACTTAAAGTCAAGTTCTTTGAATACAACAGTCGCGTGGCTGCATTATTATGAGGTGGATGACTCAATTTAATAAGCACAAATTGTTTAATTTTATATAGTTTCACTTTCAAAATAGGAAATGAATATAAGAAAATGTAGAAGATACAAAAACTCAATAAATAATTACGCGAATTCAAGGTTAATAAAAAATTCTGATGGCAGATTATATGACCGTATGATACGGGTATTATGGATAATATTGTAGAATTGGTGAAAATCTTAAAGTGGGCGTTTTCCCAGTGCCGATCTCGGTTGCACTTTTCGGCACTTTAAATAAAATACTGCGAGTAAGTTAGAGGAGATTGCTCAGTAATTTATCCAAAAGGAGATATTGGATAGCCGCATTAATGAATAGAAATTATTTTAACAAACCCATAACAAGCAACAGTGTGATTCCGAATTGGAATCAGTTGGCATGTTTATATTATTTTAAACTACTTCGTTCGCTCAACATTATGACGGTAATTACCTTTTGTGCCAAGAGCACAAAACTCACCACGAGCCAAAAGTGGCCTAAACTTGCTTCTAATATTTGTTTATCTGTATTGAAATAAGTCTAAAAATTTGACTTGAAAATTTTTTAATGTAAAATACAAAAGTCTGCTTTGGATTTGAAAATTAAAAATATAAAAACAATATAACAGTAAATTCACTGGGGGCATAAAATTGCTCCAATCTACGTTTCAAATTATCTTTATTTAAACAAAAATCAAACAAATGGTTAATTTTATTGAAACTCTTACACATCATGTTCAATGGCTCATTATCGTCATCGTTAGTTCTGTGTCTAATTAAGTGGAGGAAGTTATGACCCCTGTCTACCTGGAAAGCAGCATACGAGTATATCGGTCTTTCCAAGTCAAATAGCGTATACAATTTTGTTTTATTTTTTTCAATACTCTGGATATGTTCTTCGTTTACATATTTACAGCATATTACAGCTGGGTTCGAACGTAAGAATAATACAGGGTCTTAATTGTTTCCAAACCAACGTTACGACCTGTCCAACGTTAGATAAAAATGAGCATGGAGTTAGCTGTAGCCAAACACCGCTTGGCTTTAATTTTTAAAAAAATTTCTTCAAAAAGTTTAGAAATTACTCCTCAGTTTACATCTACGAGTATATCATTGCGTTTTTTTCAAAATTTGTACATGGCAAATTTCTGTTTACAAACAAATATTTTTGTCAGCCAAATGTTTTCCATTCAAATCAATTTTTAGCTTTTTAACTTTTTATGCGGCATTTAAACCAATTGAGTTTGCTATTCACTCTTAGTCGGAAATTTTGATTTAAAATTCGGGGTCAGGCATAGAAATTGTAATCTAATCACGAAAAAAGTTTCTTATTATAGCTTATTAGTTTCCAGTAAATGGAGTGCATGTAAAATATTTGCATTTCACAACCGCAGAAAAAGCGGAAATGGTTCTAGCCTACGGAAAACAAAAATATGTCAAAAATGCTTGTGAATTTTACTTCGATCGATTTCCGATCAAGAATCTTCCAAGTATTATACATTCATACAAGTATCAGAAGGGTCATCGGATCGTCAAAATGTAGAATAATATTCTAAAATCTAGAATTTTAAGTGTCTCACTTTGGCAATTTTACAACAACAATGCCATATATTTCATTCCAATCAGAATAGTTTTATTCCTAGTTTTTGTAGGAATAGGAATAAAATTAATCTACGCAAAAAGTTTTCCTATTCATCACTAGAGCAACTTTTTCTAAAATTATAATTTTATGAGTTGGCATCTTGACAAGAAATTTGTCAACAATGCAAATATCCGATTTTTTACATTTCTTGGACAAGCAACCAAATGAAATAAACCAAATCATAATAAATAAAAGGACTTCAGCGATACCTGGAATTCACAATTAAGAAATAATTACGTCGAAAACGTGTTTTATATTTTTCAAAATTATTTGTTAAGGCATAGAAATACATTGCATGCTTTGCTTGCTTTTATTGAATTTTTGTACCAACCGATAAAGGTAAACAAAAATCGCTTGACTCTTACTTTGAACACAAATCTCATTCCTATTCGAAAAGAAATAATATTTCCCAAAGTAAGACCGCATTTTTCATACAATAATAATATTTTAAGTGGACCCCCCGGTATATTAATCAATAATTTATTCGAGGTAGGTTATAGGCTTCCGCGTTTACGTTTAGCAGTAATACGTCAGTTGGTTACACAAGATGATAAATGCGACGTCCCATAAAGGGATATGACTGCTTCAACAAGCTGTTCCATCCTTAACAATAGGTTTCCAGACAGAATTATCAAGTGATTGAAGGTCCTATTCGATAAGCCCGCAATAGATTCTGTCTCTAATGGTACCAAATCAAGGGCCTCTTTTACGGTACGATTTTGGAAACATGGAGCATATTCCAGCTTAGATGGCTTGATGGCCTTCATGATTTAATTCCTGCAAATATATCGATGTTATCCATATCATTGGAGTAGCATTATACTAGTAGCTTTTGAATGATCCATGTTGTTTGTGTTCAAAACTCGTTACTGAAAGTGATTAATCCTCATATCATCGCTTTGTAGAGGTTCATTTTGTTTTGCGAGCTCGGTACGGTCCGCGATGTAATGTCTATACTAAATTTTGCACATTCACAATCGATACCAAGTATTTTTGCATTGTGTTTTGCCTGTTAGAAATTTTTCACGTGGTTGACTGCTTGCGAAAATCATGTATTTGGTTTTCGCTTCGTTAATATGGAGGCCGGTTTGTTGGACTGTTGTCTGCAACGCCAGCAGAACTGCAGAACTTCTGATGATGATACGTAAACTAATTTTTGGCTTGATTTATTTCATAAGAAGCTGTGCTCTACTACGTTTAGCTGGCCAATAACAGAATTCTAATTTGGGCTAATTAGTCTCCTTGCCGCACTCCTGATTTTATTCAAAAGCCTCTCATAGTATGCCCTCAATCATTACCTTGTTTTAGACCCATCCATTAATACTTTGCACATAATTATCAAATGTGAACGAATCCCTAAATGTGAGAAGACGCTCCATAATGTGTTTTTCCGGATGTTACCATACGCCTGTTGTAATTTATAAATGAAACAACTGGTACACACTGGTATGGTCACCCAAAATACACTAGCTGTAAATTGATGAATTGGCAACAACTACGTTGGTCAAAACCTTGTAGCTGGTGTTGAGCAAAGGTATAAGAAATAATTTCGCCACGCTGTTAGGACTGTGTTTAAGTTGTAACTCTCAAATATGTTACGAATAGCACTACTACTTCGGCCGAAGTTGGTAGCGATTTGTTTAATTCAACGGTATTTACCTCTTAAATTGGCAGTTTTGATGTTAAGCACTTGTTGTTTATGCCATGCCCGGTTCTAGTGTTTCTTCGCGACCTTATCGTCGTTATATGAGTGCGTTGTTGAGTGTGAGAGGTTCGTTTTTGTGCGCAATCTTATTCTATATATTTACGCCACCGATTTTATTATGTTCCACTGTTCTTCTACATATCGGGATAGTGATAGCTAGCTATTCATGGTTTGCGATATGCTAGCTTTGAAGTTATTATTATTATTATTATTATTATTATTATCTTTATTTCAGTTAAAATACAAAATAGTTTATACATACAGTTGATTGTGTAATGAAATAAAGTAAAGCTCCTTTAGATTACAATCTGTGGTGGAGCAACAAAAAAATATTTCTTAAAACTATGTAATACAAAATCTTTAGTTGACAAAATTTACAATATCACATATTTACTAAATATATTAAACTTACACACTATCTTAAAATTATTGATTTGATTCTATAACTAAATATAATGTATTGTAATATTAAAAGTATTGTTCAATGTTTTCTATGGTGAGCAGCCATGATCGAAGTTCGCGCTTAAATTTGTGTTTACGTACAGGGTTTATACCTTTAATGTCGTTTGGTAGCATGTGAAAAAAGAACGGTGCCATATAAAGATAAAATCTTCTAAATTTCTCGCTATAACAACGAACATTGGCAAAGTTATTGGGGTTCCTCGTGTTATATATATGTACAGTGCGATTGTGAAAACTATCACTTCGAATAAAAAATATTTTGAGGACTTGATAAATATAAAGATATCTAAATGGTAGTAAGTTTAGCTCACGAAACAATGGAACTGTTGGTGTTGTATGAGGGCGTTTGTAGATTAATTTAATAATTCTTTTTTGTGCGATATACAGGTCCTCTATGTTAGTAAAATATGTACCACCCCAACTGGATATGCCATACATTACTATTGATTCTATTAGGGCATGGTATAGTTTCCTTAGTGTAGTTCTAGGGCAGACTTTTCTAAGGTTATAAAATTTATGTATGGCCCAAATTACACTCTTCCTTGTGGTATTGATATGAGACTTCCAATTGAGTTTCGAATCAATTATTAAGCCCAAATATTTAAATTCTTGTACAGACTCAAGCACAAAACACTGAGCCGTGCATGGATTTCTATTGCATTTATACATGTGATACGTTTGTGGTTGCGCTAATCTAGTATTCTGTCGCCCAAAATACATGATTTTTGATTTATCGCTGATCATGAGACGATTATGATAAAACCATTGGCTTAAACTATGAAGATCCTTTTCAAGAACAAGACTGATGTCATATGTATTAACAGTCGTTGGCATTCCATAACTTAGGGCTAAATCATCAGCAAAAGCAGTCGGATATCCTATTAGATTAATTTCAAAAATCGAATTAAAGTAAATAAGTTGCCTTGAGTAACTTGGTTTTAAATGTATCAGTACTCCAACGTGAGATTCATCGGAATTGGTTATTATACGTGGTCGATAGACGGACAGCATATTTCGCAACTTCCAAAAAGCACCGCTTTTATTCTTATTATCTTTGATGCAAGAAAAGTGCCGCTTGAACACGAATATGTGTTCGATTGATTGTAACTCCTTGTAATTTCCGTGTGTTATTTCCGTGTTTTATATCATTAGAATAGCCTACAACACTCATTTTTATTTTGTTGCAGAAAACTTCAAATTCAAAGAAATTAAAACCCATTGGTTACCGCTCACAAAAGTAATCAATCAGCCAAAATTAAATAATCTTTAATGCACGGCCAATAGCAGAACAGCAATGGATACGTTTATTTATTACATATTCTTTGCATTGGCCATACTTCATACGCATGGACAACATGAACCACCCCAAAATGCGCCATCCTTCATTCGATCGTCGGTTGAAAGTATGCCACACGAGGATAAACTAAAATACACCGAACCCATTGGATACGGTGAAGAATTCCTTCCACTACGAAGTGCTGTTGAAAGTGAACCTAGTATCGAGTAAGTCTATACCAAAATATGTATTATATAACTTTCTACTGTACATAACGGTAAAATGATTATTAAATTATTCAAATATATTCTAAAATTATTCTAAAGTGCTAAGGTGACGTACGATAAACATAAACGAAACAAATTTAGAAAAGTTCAATAAACTAATGATGCGTCTATTTACTATTGATTGTTGTTTATAGTTTATCGCCGAGAAAACCATTACGTGATGCTGTCGAATATCGCCCAATTGATGATGAACTAGAATTCGGTGCATCTGATGTTGATGAAGTATATCGCGTACTTAATGATAACGAAAAAATAGAATCGGCAGTTGTCGAAAAAATTAGTGAATATAATCCGCCGCCCTTTCGTGTAGATTCGCCATTTCAAGAAATCGTCGACCTAAGTGCGGAGCAACATGTTCATTTAAAGTTGAGTGAACCACTGCGGCAAATAATTAATCATCGTGGTAGCCCATTAAATGATTACAAAATTTTATGTTACATTACAAACTGGTCGTATTACCGCAAGGGTGATGGAAAATTTGTACCCGAAACTATTGATCCACGTCTTTGCACACACGGAATATACGCGTACGCATCGTTAGACGCTAATCTATTAACCATAAAACCATTCGATCCCTGGATAGATGTAACAAATGGGCTATATACCCGAGCCACCTCGATTTCAGATAAGTTACCCTTTCTATTAGGATTAGGAGGATGGACAGATTCAACCGGGGATAAATATTCTCGATTAGTGGGCGATAAAGCGGCACGAGCTAAATTTATTTCAACAGCAATACCATTCTTAAAAGAATTTAATTTCAAAGGTTTGCATATAGATTGGAATTATCCGAAATGCTGGCAAAGCGATTGCAAAAAAGGGTCAGCTTCTGATAAGCCTAACTTCACTAAATTTATACAAGAATTGAGGGCTGCATTCAAAAGTGAGGGATTATTACTTGGTGTTGCTATTTCTGGATACAAAGAAGTTATTGCTGAAGCATACGACGTATCTGCGTTATCTCGAGCTGTTGACTTTATGACTGTGATGACATACGATTATCATGGTGCTTGGGAATCGCAAACTGGCCATGTCAGTCCATTATATGGCAAACCAAATGACCGTTTCCCACAATACAATACGGACTATACTATTCAAAGCCTAATTAAAATGGGGGCTGAGCGCGAGAAACTTATAATGGGAATTCCATTTTACGGACAATCATTCGTTTTAACAAACAGTTATGATGGTGTGTCCGTGGGAGAAGGGGTTTCGTCTTATGCACCTGGAGATGCTGGTGAATTAACAAAACAGCCTGGGATGTTATCGTATGCCGAAATCTGCCTAAGAAGTAACATTTAATAATTTTTTTGATGCCTTTTATTACAGATTATAATTTTTTTTTTCCTTTAGTTAAACAGGAAGGATGGCTTGTTGGACGTGACAACTCCGAAAAAGCAGGACCTCACGCAAATAACCGTAATCAATGGGTTGGATATGATGATCCGAAGTCAATTATTATAAAAGCCAAATATGTCAAAAATTCGGGAATAGGTGGTGTTGCCGCCTGGACTATTGACTTAGACGATTTTACAAATAATTGCTGTTCCGGTGCATTCCCATTATTGCGTGCGATTAACGAAATTTTAGGTTACGTAAAAATACCTGTAGCTAGACCAAATGACTGTACACGTCCAGCAGAACCAGTTACTCCACCAGCTGTAGAAATGACAACGCCAACTGATAATGGAAATCCTGGAATTCCTGGTGGAGGCGATGGCAGTCATCATGAACATACTCAATGGGAATGGTCTAGTACAACTTCAAAACCGTCCAGTTCTACATCATGGTGGTCGTCAACTTTATCAACTACACCAAAACCAACAACTTCAACAACCCAACAAACTTGGTGGCCAACAAAATCTACTACGACAGCAACAACTACCACGACCACAACACCACGTCCGACCACAACACCACGTCCAACCACAACAACCCGCACGACAACAACAACTACGACTACACCCCGTACAACTATAACTACAACACTAAGACCTTCAACTACGCCATCTTGGTCTCAAACCACAGGAACTATTATACCCGGAGCAGTTAATCATCGTCCAACAATTCTTCAAGGTGAAAAATGCGAACTCAACGAATATAGACCCCATCCTGAAAGGTGTAACTCTTACTATCGTTGCATCAATAATGCATTCCATGAAGAGTATTGTGCAGGAGGTTTACACTGGAATTCTGTTATACATAATTGTGATTGGCCAGACGCTGCCAAATGTAAGCCAATGGCGGAGAAACCAACAACTGCAAGAATCCCAACAACTCAGGCGTGGACTACTAGAAGAAGTAGCCCATCAACTTCTACTACAACACGTACAACAGCTACGACTACAACTACTCCACGAACTACAAGATTTACAACCTCTCCATGGACAACTACGGCGAGAACAACCATAACAACTTTTACCACTACTCATAAGCCAAATCGTCCATTTAGAAAGAAGTGCAGCAGTGGACAATATTATCCTCACCCTGAATGTGACTCGTATTATATTTGCGTAAATGGTGTAAAACTAAGACAGCAATGTGACCATGGCAATCAATGGAACCAAGCTGAAAAATTATGTGAAAATAAAAAGAAAGTGCGATGCATCTCGGCCAAACAATATTTACGATGGACCAAGCTACGTGCCACGCTTAATGATCCTTGCAATGGTGAACAATTTGTTCCGTACCCAAGCGATTGTGGCCAATTCTTAAGATGTGTATTTAGTCGTCTTGAAGTTCAAGATTGTCCACCAAAATTACACTGGAATGCCGAGAAAAAGGTTTGTGACTGGCCCGCAGAAGCAAAATGCGAAGCCACGGGAGGTGATGAATCTGGACTAATCGACGAAGAAGAAGGGAACACAGTACAAAGTAACAGCGTTGATCAAGTTGTCGTACAGAAGCCAGTCACTCAAAGACCAACAACCACAACGACAACTACTACGACTACGCAACGAATTCCAATCGATCCAGCCGATATTGTCTCGGATGAAGACAAAAAAATTGATGGGTATTACAAAGTGGTATGCTACTTTACAAATTGGGCATGGTACCGTAAAGGACTTGGCAAATATACCCCAGATCATATAGATTCTAATTTGTGTACTCATATTGCATATGGTTTTGCAGTATTAGATTATTCCGAACTCACAATTCGCACTCACGATTCTTGGGCCGATATTGATAATAAATTCTATACAAGAGTGGCTGCAATGAAAGAAAAGGGATTACGGGTTGTATTAGCGTTAGGAGGATGGAACGATTCACAAGGCGATAAATATAGCCGCTTAGTAAGAAGTCCTACGGCCCGAGCCAAGTTTATAAAACAGGCTATCGGTTTTATTGAGAAGTACGGATTTGAAGGTTTAGATTTAGATTGGGAGTATCCGGTTTGCTGGCAAGTCGACTGTAAAAAAGGATATCCAGATGAGAAGGAAGGATTTGCGGCACTAGTAAAAGAATTGTCAGAAGCATTCAAACCAAAAGGTTTACTTCTGTCATCCGCTGTTTCACCCAGTAAAAAAGTTATTGACGCGGGTTATGATGTACCAATGTTGGCTAAATATTTTGACTGGATCGCTGTCATGACCTACGATTATCATGGTCAATGGGATAAAAAGACTGGCCATGTTGCACCACTGTTCCAACATCCTGATGATGAAATCAGCTATTTTAACGCGAACTACTCAATTAATTATTTTATAGAGAAGGGAGCACCATCACGAAAATTAGTGATGGGTATGCCACTTTATGGCCAATCGTTCACGTTATCGGATGCTAAGAAAACCGGACTTAATTCCCAGGCACCAGGGCCAGGAAAAGCCGGTGAATATACCCGTGCCGCAGGATTTTTAGCTTACTATGAAATTTGCGACCGTATTTACAATAAAGGTTGGCAGATTGTGAACGACGAGCGTGGTCGAATGGGTCCTTATGCTTATAACGGTAACCAGTGGGTTTCGTACGATGATATAAATATGATACGTAAAAAATCACAACTTATCCGTCAGTTGAACCTTGGTGGTGGTATGATTTGGGCACTTGATTTAGATGATTTCAATAACCGATGTGGTCAAGGAAAACACCCACTTCTTAAAACGATTCGTAATATTTTGGCTGATCCGCCTAATAAGAATGATCACCAAACTATAATTGAACCAACGCCACCAGTCGAAGAGGAAATTGAAACTAGCGTTGAAGAGCCACTGGAAGAAAGCAATTTACAAAATATCGAAGACCCAGAGAAGAACGCTGATCATGAAACCTCTGTCGAGGTGATAAATGAGGCGAATGAAGTAGATAGTGCGAACGCAACCGATGGCGACGAGGAAGGAGAGGAAGAAGAAGAGGAGTTCCACGATTATAAAGTGGTGTGTTACTTCACTAATTGGGCTTGGTATAGACAAAGTGGTGGAAAATTCATTCCTGAAGACATAGATGAGAATTTGTGTACACATATCGTCTACGGGTTCGCTGTATTAAACCGAGGTACTTTAACCATTAAACCACACGATTCATGGGCCGATATAGACAATAAGTTCTATGAACGTGTCGTCGCCTACAGAAAGAAAGGTATTAAAGTAACCGTGGCTATCGGAGGATGGAATGATTCAGCAGGTGATAAATATAGTCGCCTTGTAAGAAGTGCAGAAGCACGCGACCGTTTTATCAAAAATGTTGTACAGTTTATCGAGAAATACGAATTTGATGGATTAGATTTAGATTGGGAATATCCAGTTTGTTGGCAAGTTGATTGTAAAAAGGGATATCCAGATGAAAAAGAAGGATTTGCAGCTTTAGTTAAGGAATTAGCGGTAGAATTTAAACCAAGAGGATGGCTTTTGTCTTCAGCAGTCTCGCCAGCTAAGAAAGTGATTGATGCTGGATACGACGTTCCTACTTTATCAAAATATTTTGATTGGATTGCTGTCATGACTTACGATTTTCATGGACAATGGGATAAAAAGACTGGTCATGTTGCTCCAATGTACGAGCATCCAGATGACTTTGATAAGACATTTAATGCGAACTACTCAATCAACTATTGGATTGAAAAGGGTGCAGATAGGAAAAAAATTATCATGGGTATGCCAATGTATGGTCAGTCCTTCTCATTGGCAGACAATGTGAAAAATGATTTGAATTCGCCAACGTACGGTGGAGGGGAAGCCGGGGAAGCCACTCGCGCACGTGGGTTCTTATCATACTATGAGGTAAGATTTATTTAAATTTTTGTGAATTTTTCCTAATCAACGTGTATTTCCAGATATGTCAAAATATTCGCGAGAAAAATTGGAATGTTGTGCGTGATCGTCGCGGTCGTATGGGTCCATACGCCTTTTTACGGGATCAGTGGGTTTCATTTGATGACATTCCAATGATCCGGCACAAAAGTGAGTTTGTTAGAGCTATGGGATTAGGTGGTGCTATGATATGGGCTCTCGATTTGGATGACTTCAAAAACGTGTGCGGTTGCGAACAATACCCACTTTTGAAAACCATAAATCGAGTATTGAGAAATTTACGTTCAAAGCAACCAAAATGCCAACTAGAACGTGAAATATATGGTATGTATATTGATTTAATAAATCAAAGAAGAACGCTGCGTTATTAAAATTTTACTAAATCATGTAGAACGGCCTGAAGAGCCTGCAACAACCACGACGACCACTACAACTAATAAACCATGGGAGTGGTCTCCCTCTACAACATCTTCCACAACACTAAAACCATCCCGAACTACCAAAAAAGCGATAATCACAACAACCACAATCGAACCTTCAACAACGAGAAAGCCAACCTCAAAGAAACCTCATACACCAGAAGTTCATAGTCCCAGTGAAGACAAACAATGCGTTGATGGTGAGCTCTTCAAGGCCCATGAGTCAGATTGTAACAAATATTACATTTGCCAACATGGCTATTATCTTGAACAAAAGTAAGTCGTTTTTATTTATTTTATTTTAATGACTTTATTGGAATTATTATTTTTTACAGTTGTCCAGCAACACTTCACTGGACGAAAGATCATTGCGCTTTGCCAACTACTTGTGTCTCACAACTTGGCGAAGACATGGAAAATGGGGAGGAAGCAATGCCCGAGAAAATGACATCTACAACACGTCGCACCACTGCTAAACCAAGGCCATCTGCTCGACCTCCGGTCTCAACTAATAAACCTAAACCAAACAAGAAACCAGTGAAGCCACCGGTTTCGACCATTAATGACGTATTTGAACGACCGCCAGCCGATTACAAAATGATTTGTTACTTTACAAATTGGGCATGGTACCGTCCTGGCGATGGTAAATACACACCAGACGATATTGATCCAACGCTATGTACTCATATCGTTTATGGTTTTGCCACATTACATCCAACCGAATTGACTATACGAACTCATGATTCATGGGCTGATATCGACAATCGATTCTATGAACGAGTAGCCGAGTTTAAAAACAAAGGCGTTAAAGTTACATTAGCCCTTGGTGGATGGAACGATTCGTTGGGTAGCAAATATGCCACACTTGTGCGGAGTGCCTTGAATCGTGCTAAATTTATTCGGCATGCTGTTGAGTTTATCGAGAAATATGGTTTTCAAGGTTTGGATTTGGATTGGGAGTATCCAGTGTGTTGGCAAGTCGATTGTGATAAAGGACACCCCGATGAAAAGGAAGGATTTGCGGCACTGGTTAGAGAATTGTCTGCTGAATTTAAACCACGCGGTTGGTTCTTAAGTTCGGCCGTATCACCGAGTAAAAAGGTAATTGATGCTGGTTACGATGTGCCAACCTTAGCTAAATATTTCGATTGGATTGCTGTTATGACGTACGATTTCCATGGTCATTGGGACAAACAAACAGGCCACGTGGCGCCTTTATACTATTATCCAGGTGATACGTATGATTACTTTAACGCTAATTTTACTATGCACTATTGGATGAAACTGGGAGCTCCAGCTAAAAAGTTAATTATGGGCATGCCACTTTATGGCCAATCTTTCTCACTAGACGACTCAAACAAACGTGGATTAAATGCAAAAGCCGGTGGCCCTGGCGAGGCGGGAAAATATACTCGAGCTGGCGGTTTCTTAGCATACTATGAAATTTGTGAGAAAGTGAATACCGGTGGATGGAATGTTGTTCGTGATCCAGAAGGTCGCATTGGTCCGTATGCAACGAAGGATAGACAATGGGTTTCTTATGATGATGTTGAAGATATAAGACGAAAGACACGATTCATCAAATCGTTGAGATTAGGAGGTGGTATGGTGTGGGCGCTGGATTTAGATGATTTCCGTGGACGATGCGGATGTGGAAAACATCCATTACTACGAACAATAAATCAAGAATTATTTGGTTTACCAGGTGCTAAGGCACATGATTGTACGTGAGATTTTGTATTCTAATGAGAAAAATATTTTATTTTAATTAATTTTAATTAGATTGATTACGTATTTCTTTTGTAATACTGTTATCAATAGTTTTAAGATGTGAGGTCTGTAATATTTAATTATAAGTAAAAGCCAATAAAAATTACGAGTAACTTTTATAATAAGTTGAGTTCTGCCGTTTTGAAAATATTACCGTAGCGCATGCCTCCGTAAAATGCATTTAAATATTACTATTTACACGAAGAATGCCAATTCCATTAACTACTAGCTTACTAACCATAATTTTCAACGCTTCTACTTTAACATTTTAAAAAGGGATTTCCCATAAATTATGAGTTTTGAAGGGACACTCCAAAGCGTAATATGAGAAGGCAAAACGATTCAAAAGTTTTTTTTTATGAAGTCTGAAATACGAGTATAACTAACTGTCCATCGTAAAGGGATTTTGAAATAATCTTGTTGTATAATTTAGAAATACAACCGACCTAACAGCACCAGTGTTTAAAGCTTTGGCGTTGGGTTGGGGTTTTAAACCCGATACAGACATGATGCAAAAGGGATTTTTCATCAGCAGATTACGATCTGTGATGAAAATGAATACAACTATGACCCCCTGTCGGAGTACAGAACTCATGGGCCGACCCATCTTCCATGCCAGTACTATAATAGGCTGGCATGGAGCTATGCAATGTGTAGATACCTATAGCAGGATCTATAGCTGTACGTCCTCGAATTAGTTGGCAAACTGCGTAAAAGTAGGATGGGAAAAGCGAACTGTGAAAGAGTTGGGAGTGCCTCGGCCCCAGAACAGATGCAAAGATAAATAAAAAAATGATAACTGGTTCCGAAATTTGAATTTAAAATGTCTTCTGTTCAAAGTTTTGGACGAACTGAAAGTGGGATATAACTAAACCATTCATGTGAGTAAAGAAGATAATAAAACGGTGTGTCGATGAAGGTTCTGAAACATGAATATAACTGAAAGCCCTAAGCCGGTTTTCAACAGATTATAGCGAAATTCGGCTGCTTTATTGAACAACACAATTAATGAAACTAAAATTTCCGAGTAGCTGTAGGTAGTTTTGAGAAGGGCTGTGTATTATTCTTTCACATTGAAAAATATTTTTTAGCTAACCTGTTACGGATGGTCGGTCTTTACATTCACGTTAAATATGATTCAAAAATTTGTCCAAAACCGTCTGTTTCATCAGCACCATTCATCAAGACTTCCGAATTCTGTGCAAAACACACTTTACCAATCAACAATTAACGATTGGAGCCGGGATTTTAGACAATTTGTCTGAAATCACAAATGTTAAAATTTTTTGTTGGGTCCACATCTTCAGTTTATTCCGATAGGTAGAGTTTTCTCTACATTAGCATAAACGTCATTTGGAAATTTAGAGAAAACTCTAGAGATGTAAAGATTCCTACTAGCGATGATCACCGTCGCTTACAAAACATGATTATTTTTTCCAAATAATGAAAGAAAATAATAACGAAATGGGGCAATCGGTTAGTTTATAATTAACGATATCTTAAAAATCTTACAAACTATATAAAGAACTAACTAAATTTTAAAATTTCTCTTATATTCTCTGTTATCGTTAATAATTCAAAATTAACAACGACAAATAAACATTTAATCTGAAACTATTAAAATTATATTATAAGTAATCGTTCAGCTAAAATTTATTCTTTGCACAATTATGTAAATTTTCGTTTAGTAAAATTAAACAAATCGTTCTCGCTACTCATCCGAAATGTGCACCGCCCTTAAAAAATGGTATAATTGGCGAAATTGTAAAATTATGTGACCAGTAAAAACATTACTTTAAAATCACGAAGGTGTGCGGTTTTTCGCAGCAGTTTTTTGATATTGTTTCGCTAAACACTGATTCATCAATGTTATATTTACCATAAATATAATTTAAAAAATATTAAAATGATTTGAAATTGACTAGCCGCTACCGTTTACATGCCAACAAATTCCCAACACAACAAACATCAGAAAAAAATAGAAAGAATTCAATCAATCAAAATCTAGATGTAATAAAATTAGTAATCAAACTTAACGGAGGTTAAATTTACTATTTTTCCAGCAGTATGTCCAACGGTGGTTTTAAATTATTTTAAAAATTCTACAAAAATTCCCCATCATTTTGCGTTTCATAATCCTACTCCAAAGTAATAATGTTTAAGTTCAGATGTCGGATTTGTTCTCTACACAAAATTAACACACTTGTCAAAATAGGTATTTTGTTTTTATTTCATTTTCATGTGAAAATCGAGTGGAAATTGTACATTGTTCGTGTGCGAGATACCAAATCCGTGAATAACAAATTATAATTTAGAAACAAAATATAGTTGTATATCATTAAATAATTTTAATAACATAACGAAAATGAATTTTAATAGTGTGCTAATAAAAGTGTTGACACGAAATAAAAATAATATCGGAATGACAAATAAAATGTTAATTTCTTCGATAATCTCATCGCCCTCGTATAGAAATTTAATAACAACTTGTAGTAATATAAATACAATTAATAGACAAAGTAATAATTGTTTTTTACCCATAATAACAAAACGTTTACTATATTCATCAAAAAATGTAAATACATTAAATAAGTGGTATACAACCACGGAAATAAAAACGGAGATGAATGAAGCTGAAATGTACGCGATAATTTCGAATATGACCGAGCAGCAGAGGAATTCATTCACGAGAGCGCTTACTTTGTGGGAATCTAAAAAGGTCAAGGGACAGTTAGAAGGTGGGCGAGATAGATTTTATTATCCTAAATCATAAATATACGATTTCATGATTTTGTTTTCTATCTTTTAAATCCCGTAAAAATTTTGTTAATTCAAATTTTTTACAGAAATTAATTCCAATCTTACATCCGTACCTAAATATATTATATTTACTTAAACCCTTATTTGATTTGCAAATATTTCGAAAGTAATCATTCATGCACGATTTTTTTATCTAATCAATTTCCCTTCAAAATATCAAATCTAAATATCTTTTCACTACACAAGTACCATATGTATGTAGATAGATATTACACCTTCTTATAATATTATGATTATTATTATTCATTCATTATTAGAAAAATATAAGTATATACAACAAATTATATTGTGTGTGATGATGTAAGAAAACATAAATTTTGTCTGTGTGTTTTAGAGGAATTTGCAAATAACGAGTTAAAAGCGGAATTTTTAATTTTAGAATTCCAGCACCACCGACCGATATCGCATTGATTTGTTCTTGTGAAACCTTTTCTTTAATATTAAGTTAGTTTAGGCCAGTGTAATTACATTGGGTTTAAACTAAAACAATTACTTTTCTATTAACCTACAAAACTTATCGAAAAAGATAAATAAACTATCGTTAGGTGATATCATATTCTGAAATTTGTGATAAAAAGTGGTTTAGTCTTGTATTTACATCAATGTTAATGCATGATACTAAAATAGACCTAATGCGTATAGCAGTTTGGTATACAAATTGTGATAGAAATTTTTATGACTTCCGTGTTCAATTCGTAATTTAAGTGACAAGTCTTTATTGGCTAATAATTTTAAATTCCTAACATGTTTATGCTGGGGAAAAATATAACACACCACATGCGAGCATACGGTTATTTGTGTGTAGTAATATAACACTCGTTAGTATACTCCCGATTCAAGAACCATTTTTCATCGACTAAATTATGATATTTTCTCGATTCTTACATACACTTAGATATTGGAAGATTGGGCTTACTAGGAACACTAATCAACGTAATTGTGATCGTTGTTATTGGTTATTTATGCCAAGGCAAGGCTCGGATTAAGCGATTACCAAGTTTTCTGACACCTAGTTTGGCTCCTAGTTTGGTCTACCACTTTATGTAACGAAGATTTTTAAGCGCCTTTTCTACTATTTTTCACAGTTCTAAAAATAGAACTAGATTTCCTTCGCTAGCGGAGAAGAATTTAAATGTTTGGCCAAGTTTAAATTGAAAATTGCGTCCCACCAGGTTGTCGAAAGCATTTGCCTAATTTCTTATTAATTCATAAACAATTTTTCTATAGAAACTTAATTATGGGAAGACGTATTTTACAAAAATATTGTACGACTTTAAAATTTTTTCTGAAGTTTAAATTTGAAGAAGCATTAAATTATAAACAGTACTTACTACACAGTGTCCAAAATAACCAAAACCTGCATCAAACACTTTTAAAGAAAGCTAGTGGTGTCATTTCTTTAATTTCAGACACACTCTAGTTTTTGGAGCCTTCTATAACCTTCAAAAACCCATTTTGGAAAGTTCATCTTATTTTAAATAATGTTCGTATTTTTTATCCGCCTACATGACGTCATCGGGAGCGACGAATGAGCTTATTCTACGACATATACAACTACTTATTTCTTTTGTCTTGCACAAATCACACTTATTTGCTGCGAGTATTCGTGTTAGCCAGCAAGTGATTACGTACTATAAAACGACATTGGTTGCCTGCAACGACACGTCTTTAACACCCTTAGTAGTATTTAATATCGTTGTATGTTGTCGAGAAGTGGCTAGAGGCATAACGCTATTGATAATTAGAAATAATTAATAGCATATTTCTTTACAAGTACCAAATTATTTTTTTGAAATTTCATTAATGAAATTTATCCATCCCGCTAAAGACGGGCTACTACATGTCCTCTAAGAATAATTGCCATGTCTGAAACTACGTGTTAATGTTTCTATTTTACATGCAGTTATAGACGTCTTTGTTATACTCCTATTCAGTATTTGATTATGTAACATATTGTAAACCAATTAATGACCACCATTATTAACGTGTCGCTTCAATAATACCATCTGAACATTAAACCATTAAATTTTTGCTTTAGTAATGCACAAATTGATAACAACATTACATAAACTTAATTATAAAAACCGTTTTGAAAAACCTTCCTATACTTTTGGATTCCTTAGCAGATTCAGAGCGAAACGCTATTAAAATTTGCTTTGCTTAACCATCGACTTTTATTTCGTGAGATTGTTTTTTATTATATCAGAGCGAATAGATAATAGATTCTTTACTTGTTGCGATTTTTCTATCTGAAATTATGCAGCTTTTATAGAGTGCAATTTCATTTGATATTGAAATTTGTATTTAAAATCGGCGAACATACATTGGTATATATTTAGATTTAGTTGTTTTCATTTCCGTTTAAGTCATAAATTGTTTTATGATAAGATTGAGAAATGATATACGACCCCTTCGTATCTTTTAACATTTGTTAGATATTAGCTCTATTTAAAATCACAGTGACACCATATATAAACGGTTAGGCTACCTAATATGGTTTACAACTCACGTTTGATGTATTTTAAGCATCCTAAGAAGCTTATACCAATTAGGGAGCGGAAGAAGACAGTTCGTTCTGGAAGAAATCATATGATATTACAAGAAGGTTTACGAGATATTTTAAGAACAAAAAACTATGGCAAACAAAATGTATAGATTAGCTAGATTAAACGCCATATCGTTAAGAAAATCGTAATTTAACACCTAAAGGAAATATTTTTCGTGCTCATTCAAAAATAAACTTCAGATTGCCACCTAGTTAAATATTCGAATATTTGGTTTACAGAGCACGCTTGTTGTCTGTGCTAAGCAAATAATAAAATTCATCTACATCTAATTTTCCAAATGGGAATTCTATTTTATGGTCAAAACAGTTATGATATGTTTTGTTTTAATTTCCTGTAAAATGATATGAAAACCTATAAAATGGGAATAGAGAAATGTTTTCATTTATCATTGTCATTTTAAGCGCAAATACGGAATGTTTTATTCGCAACCTTTGCCAAAGTAATTAATTGATTAGTTCATCATACATAGAAGACTGTATGTTCATTCTCGATATAAAATTAGCCTTTTATCAAAATAAAATTTTAACATAAATTTTCCTGATATTTTTATGAAGAGTTCTTCAATCTTTGAGCAGAAGAACAAATAAAATAAACTTTAATTTATACCAATTAGTTTTACATTAAAAGTATAAAATTGCCTATTGGAATCGAAATATATTTCGTATCGATTTTTAATTAACAGTTTTTATGTTTTGTGTACTGTAACTAACCAAAAATTGGAAAATTTGCCAACTGAGAGATGCTCAGATCAAAATATATTATGTTATTTATGTTAATCCCAGGTTTATGTAGAACAATATACCGGAGATGTTGTACCGCAATACGCAAATTTGAATTTCCCTTTTAATTGATTTTTAGTTTAGTCCAGCATTAGTCTGTTACAAAGTTAAACCAAGGGAACATAATCTTGACGAATTGAAAATTCATTGCCACTACTTGTCCTTCATACTAATAATAGTCACATGATTTTGAAATTGGAGTGGAATACATTGTACACACAATTTGAGATTCTTTTACATCAGGTCTCTTTGTATTGCAAGATACTCCGTATAATCCTTGCAAAATAATGCTTTAACTTTATTGTGCGAATGGTTAGTATAAAATATTTTACTTTGATTCGTTCCTATTTTTGTTAATAATGTTCCCCGAGCGATTAAGTTTTTTTTCGATTTAAGTTTCCTAGAATAATAAAAAATAAACTGTTATGCTTGAAAATGGTTTAAGACTTTGCAGAGATAGTCTATAGTTTGAAATTGTTTTTGTTTAAAGATATCGATTCTAACTAAATAATAAACTAACAGAACTAATTTCTTGAATAGCATGAATTGTTTGGACGATAAATCTTGTTTATACAAATTAGAGCTGTAGAGAACCGGATTTGTAGAATTGACCTCTTTCATTTATAGGACAAAATAAACCACAACGTTTAAAAATAATTTATTTGTTGCTGTATTATAGGCTTATTTGAATTGTTCTTGGATTTATAAGATCTGTCGTTGGTTTTACATTACATTACAATTCACTACGGTTATATTTATTTTTAAAAGGCAGCACTACGGGTTTTCATATTATCCATGAATCTGCGCTTTTCATTTAGAAAATAATGTGTTCCTTCGAACAGTTGAGTCAATAGTTTAAGAATACGCAGGTGAATTAGTAATACTTTCGGAAATATAGAAATGAGATGCTCGGCAGCTCAGTTTAATTCAAAATATATTAAAATCACTGTTTTATTTTTGGAGTTTGATCTTTTAAGCTTATTTTAATATAATCTGCAATCCTTTAGAACTTCAATTATAATTATTTTCTTCGTACATTTTAGTTATTACAGTTTAGGATGAGTAAAATTAGAATAAGCGAATCCTACCACTTCTCGGTTGTATAATACTAATCCACATTTATGTTAACCAGACGAAATATTTTGTTTTCATTAGGCTATTTTATTATGTACTTAGTTCATTATAGAGATAAAAAATCTGCAGTATACCCAAACCCAATGTATGAATATTTAATATTTATGTTATCTTTTATAACGAAATAGTCTAACAGAACTGTTAAATTTAGCTCCAGTTTTTATTTTCTGAATAAATTTTTTAGTATATTTAATTAATTTTAATGCGAAATATTCAGTAAATTTTATACGAGTACGAGTATAATCTCGCTTGAAAATATGTTGTGTAGTCTCACATATTTTATCCATTTTCATGAATTTAACGTTTCGGTATTGTTATGCAAAAATATTCTTAGTCTTACATTATGCAGGGTTTTTCTAAATTATGTTTCTGACTAATCAAAAAGAATTACATGGCTGTTCTAATTACAGTGTCTTAACTGTATGCAAATTTGGAAAGAAATTAAAGTTTATTGCCTAAATTTTATGTTCTAATTGCACCTTTTTTTGTAGACTGTGTAAATATCAATACTCACAGCAAAATAATCCTGTACGAATCTGTTTTCGGCAAATATTCAATCTTATTGTGATAAATTGAATAATTAATTATATTTTTAAATTTTCATTTATATGAAATGTTTTTCTTTTGTTTAACAAAACGTAAATGGATATTCGATTTAATCGCAGAGAATAAAATATATAAAAACTTTAACAAAGGCGTTGATCTAATTTATATTTCATCATGTAGGAGTATATATTAGAATCATCTTATCAGATCGACCCTAAATCATAAAAAATTAATTAATTTACAATATTCGTTTTCCATGATAATAAAATAAATAGACAACATCTATATACAATTTTGAAACGAATTATTTTTAGAAATAAATGTTGAAAACAATTAAAAGTCAGTAGACTCGTTTGTTTTAGAAAAAATAATTCATCTGATTATAAAAATTTCCAATAAAATTTTGAAATATAAATGTATTTAAGATTTAGATATTCATATGTATAGATCAAAATTAGAAGGAATTGCTTTATCCGATGACGAACTCATGTACGAGATGTATGAAAATTTGATTATATCAACTTGATATGTTATTGATTTAGCATTTGAATGATATCTTGATCTTATAATCAGTTACATCTAATCTAAATTCTAAACAATCTTTTATTTTTTGATAACTTAATATCTAATATATGGATAAGTGAGGTCTGTATTTTAAAAATAATAAATCACCAGTTTCTGGTCACCTTTAAGCTTAATAATGGGATGATTGGAGATTTCTTTGAAAGAGCAATACATTTAAAAGGAATCAAGTAATGATTTGTTTAAGTAATTTAGATTAGGTTTAATACTTTTTCTTTTATAAGTAGTATTCAAAGAACTTAATTTCTACATTAAAATTACACTCTTGGATTGTTCCAATTACTTTGAATGACACGATTTTGTTTAAATGAGCTTAATAGTATTGTTCATTATTATCAAAAATATTTTAATCCCTTCAATGATTTACCTGATTCATGAATTATGCATGAAAAATACTGGGAAGGGGTTAAACAAACTTAATTTGCTCCCGAAATTATTAAATCAATGTGTAACGTAGAGTTGAAGGCATGAAAGATAACCCGATTTTAAACCACGTACCTTATATTGAATCTAGAATTATATTTATCGTTTAAGAATGTTTAGATTAGTAATATTCAACCTTAAATTATTAAACAAAGCAAATTAATTAATTTCAATCTTATGCATTAATGTATTATTTTCGGTTTCTAAGAAAAAGGTTTTTCTTTTTTCTTAATATTTAGGTATGAAGGAAGGAAAAATATTAAAGTGGAATTTGTAAACATTGATTTTGCTTCCTATTGCCTTTCGGTTCTATATGACCCGAATTGACCCGAAGTGCATTTTAGTTGTTTATAAATTGCTTTTTTGAATCGAATACGATTGACTGTTAGCGATTTTTGATCAAAAACATTATTTTACAATAACAGTCAATCGTACTCCATTCAAAAAAGCATTTTATAAACAACTAAAATGCACCTCGGGTCATATAGAACCGAAAGGCAATAGGGATATGCCAAGTATTACATAATATGATGATCATTCGAACTTACTCGTCAAATATCTATTTGGTTATTAGGTTGTCCAGAAAATAATTTTCCAAACGCGTGTACTATCGCAATTATAATCTCTGTGGTTTCATTTTCAATACTAGTAGCAGACGTGTTTTCGACGTATGAAAACTAAGAAACGTGAGTAGTTCTTTTTCGACAGTTAAAAATCGATCTAAGATTTTTTGTCCATATGATGCTGTTCCCATTCAGCCGCCCAATTTTGTACTAACGCAAGCCATCGTTGCTTGACTTGAATGACTTGACTCTCTTTGTCTCGTGCCTCTTAGGGAATATTTTACCGATTAGGGGAATTTTTCACCGATTTTCTTAATTTTTAGTAGAAGGCCACAGGACATTTTTATTGGTCTACGATAATTATTAATGTTAAACTTTAAAGGTAAAACTAACTCTTGGAAATCATATCAATTTGTGAGTGCTTGTCTATTAACTTAAATTCAATATTTATTGGACGATCAATATTTAATATTCAATATTCTTATAACTCCAAATTAAAGTAATAACATACGCAAAATCATAAATTTATTTTATTAAATTGTTGAAACTCCCACACTCACTGCAACTATTGGGCTCATGGTGCAACAAAATACAAATACTTAGTCAATAAAACCGCCCCGTCGATATATATTTTTTGGCACCATCGGGAATCGAACCCACATGTCAAGGCCATCGAGCTTCTTATTGTGCTTCAGGATACAACAAGGAGATCGGTTTAAAAAGTATTATTTTTTGGTCTGTTACCAGTAACCATTCTAAATTATCCTGAGCTGGTTTATTGGTTCTATAGATTTAGATCATATACAATACAAGCAGAAAATCATCACTAAGTGGAGTATCTCCGTCGTATGAACGCGAAATTAGTAAATGGTGGAAATAATTTTTGATTTCCTTCAATCTTTTTTATTTAATAAAAAATAGCCTATGACTGTTTATGTTTCAGCCCTGTATTTTAATCAGTTATTGTTAGTAATATTTAGCAATTCAATTAATTATGTTTCAGAAATTAATTTGTTAAGTTTGAAAAAGAATTTTCCTTGCTCTTGAATCAATCAATCCCCTTATTTAAATTTTTTTGGAGCATCATAATTAACCTTGAAGCTCCGTTGGTTTTGAAGAAAATTAACAACTATACGGTATTCCGTATTATGATATTATGGCTATATATGTATGTATATTCGTTTTTTGTTTAACCGCGATATTATATGGTACTCTTGAGATATAGCCGTACACGTTACAGGTTACAACAGGTAGTCTAGACTTCGTATTTTCATAACAAAGTTCATAAATTAAAAGCATTATTTCCTTAGTATTTTCAAACTAAAATTAATTTTTATGAGGTGCACTAACCTATTGTAAGTTGGGATCTTTTTTATTATAATTTCTAAACGCGTGAGTGACAATCATCGAAAACGCGAAAAAATTATTGATTTTTTGTAGAAAATAATCGTTTTTTTTGTTTTGCTAAAGCCCGATCCACTCGATTGGATTTGTACCAATGCAGAAAAAGGTAAATCTAGATGGACCTGGAAGGATAATGGTTAGTTCTTATAAATAAAACGCGACAACTTATTTTTCAATTACTTGTCAGTTGTCATCATTCGAGTCCCACAAAGCGTTGCTTTGTGCTATGGTAATAATTTTGTTACTTGGTTTTATTTTGGTACGTTTAAAGTGCCCCAACAGTTTTTAAGTTTCGATTGATAGTAGCTCGTCCTTCTATTTGCTGGTATTTTTCGCGCTAATTTGTTTTGTCGGTCCTCCGGTTTCATCGCTCCATAAGTACTTAGATCTCTATAAAACAAACGATAATCGCATGATGGAGGACTAATCTCAGGCCAATTTTATCAAATGAAATACCTTTGTCTAAAAGCGCTTCAATTTTTAAAGTGGTTGTATACTGCGATTCATTTCTATGGCCCCTAGTTTTTTTTTTGCTTTTTTGAATAATCGATTCTAAAAATTTATTCCGAAGATTAGAAAAACTGATTCAATTGGGATTCAATTGGTTTTAGACGCAGTTTTTTCATAATTGTTTTGTTTCATAACTAAAGGGCCTTTCAATAAGAACACTCTAATTTTAAATGCAAATAAAAACTTGTGTGTAAAATATCCAATCAATTTTTTTTATTTGAAAGAATATTTTATGTCACTAAGTATGAAATATAACGTCGTTCAAATGTCTGCGGCTTTGCTTGGTGGCACATATTCGGGATGTAAAATTTTCGATGACTTTGACCAAATCTGATGTGTACATGACATTGGGAGTTAGTTAGGAAAAAATACCATAGTATCGTACTGAAGTCAGTTACTATTGCTTTTGCTCAATACAAAGTGAAAAATATTTCAAATCAAGTATGCAACTAATGGGAGGGACATAAATCATTTCACGAAATTTGATTGGTTTTGAGTTCGGGAATGATGATATTTATTTCCGTCTTGTACGCAGCATAAGGATATCAATTGCTTGTGATTTATTTGTATAGACCTATGATTTTAGATAGCCTCAAAGGAAGAAGTAAAGGCGTTAAATTGCACGATCTCGTTGGCCATTTCACGTCCCCGCTGCGCGATATAACCATGTCCTCAAATCGCTCGTGCAGAATCTCCATCGTGACATGCGCTATGTGGCACGTAGCGCCGTCCTGTTGAAAACATATAGCATCGGTACCCTTATCATCCAGTTAGTGCTCGCCGTTGACGATTATGGCAACGCCAGTTTCTCACACACAACAGCGATGCTTGCAGCAGGCCTTGCGTTTCGGTGACGTTCGGGTACATTTATCTAACCGGTTGACTCGAATTTGGCCAGCAAACGTCCGATAGTCGACTCAGATGGATGGTTGTGGCGATTGTAAAAATCACACGTTTCTCGAACGGAGCACTGATATTGAAAATAAAATTTGATGATTTGCACACGTTGTTTTACGCTATAACCTTCCATGGTGATGATTTGCCATACACTACTGAACAATTCACAACAAAATTGACAGATGTTGCTTTAACAATATGGATGCTTTAGTGTGACAAATTTCGAGTCTCTATTGAAAGTTCCTTTATATAGCTACTTCTTATTTTTCTCTCTCCGGCTAATAAAGGATCAAATTTTTTACTTTATATTGGTTTGTGGAATAGTCAATGTGTTGTACAAATCAACTGACGTGTTGAAAATGTTTATTTAACCTGAGAAAAATCAAAATTGAATCCCTCTTTGACGACGGTTTTTCGTTTCGTTAAAACGGCTTAAGATTATACCGTCACTATGCAATGTAACAAGTTTCATTAGAAGGTTCTTCCTTAGACGGAAGAAATAAACCAGAGATTTATAAAAACCAATGATTTCGCAAACAATTGAGGCACTGGTTAAGGCCGCCGGAATTGTACCATGAACATTAAGGGCCCGAAATCTTAAAACCTTTACTTTCATTCCCAATAATTTACAACAGAATTTTGATGTACATACTATGGAACTTTAAAAACGAGTAAGAACAATGTAAACACAGAAATGGTCGCATGACATGGTCAACAATTGTATCCAGAATGCAATTTTTTACAAAACTGCAGTGGCGAAAGTACAGTAAACATATTTAATTTAAAAGATATCTTTATAAACTAAGTAATTTGATAAATATGGTTGTTCTAGTTTGTTTGGCAGGTAATTTTACGAGATATGCCAACCAATTAAACTTAGTGTTAAGTTTAAACGAATGATAAAATCTCATCTGTTATTATCAGTTAAAGATTATTTGTGATTTATAATGCCATTCATTCTTAAATTATATATATATATTTATATATATATATATATATATATAACAATAAGATGTTTATTATGCGTAATGTAGTTTTAGTTCCTATGACACTATATATATGCTGTATATGTTTTTACATATAAGTGTGAATGACGAACTTTTAAAGGACATTAAATCCACTAGTAGTCATTCACACTTTAATGATTATTATGTATAAAAAATTAATGTTACAAGAATTAGTTAAATAAAATAAAAATAAAAAAACGATCATTAAACAAAAAATTCGCGTGACTTGTCGGCCGCAAAACTGATTGTTTAGTGGTTTTATAGCAAGGTTCGACGATTATATTTCGGCGATTCCCGGATTTAGTTGACAAGTTGTATTAAAAAGGTGTAAAAAGGATTTATATTACAACTTTGGTACCATTGGAGAAACAAAATTGCCGAATAGTTAAATAGCACTCCTTACTCCCACATTGATAGCTGTTCAAGGGTCAAAGAAATTATATACTTTCAGCCATAAATTCTCTCTAGAATTTATCTTATTTTGTGTTGTTCATACCGAATTGTTTGATCTAAATGGTCGATTATGGTTATAGTAGATGCTACTGAAAGATGACATTAATATTCACAAACCAAAATAATATGTATGCTCTGCGATTGGCACCCAATTTTTTGTCTAAATTTTCGACTTACTAAATTTTTAGTTAGTATAATAGTTATTGAAAGATGCCTCTAATGTTCATAAACCAATATGTGCTCTTTACTTAGTTCTAAATTGTAAACGTAGTTCAGATGTATTAATTTTACTTATTTAGTGCTGGCGCTACATGTCATGCAGGGATTTGGCAACTTCAAGTGCTCACACTTCCCCCTCGAGGCGGCCACCGATAAGTATCCCTTAAAATGAGTAGAATTAATTTGTGAGGGCTTTCTCCTTTCGAAGTTGGCGTTTTGCGAGCAACCCAAATTTAGACAAACAAAATTGACGTGAGGCAAGCATCATTGGTTTAAAAATGCAAACTAATTTGTGATATTGATATGTTGTTATATTGAATTCACACGATATGTTTTGCGCTATCTAATAATGACCGGTATGAACTAACCAACCATCCAATTATTCAGAAAGTGAAATGGAAAAGTCGGCGTGAATCATGCAGTATTATTTTTTCCTCTCGTTTAAATTTTAGGTTTTAGGTTTAGGGATTTATTTTAGTTTGGGAAAGGGGTTATGACAAATTAAACCAAAATTAAAAAAAATATAATCCCGATGTTAATCTTGCATGTTAGGACTAGTCGAGTAGCTAAATTACGAATTACTTGCGTGTTAGACAATCAAGTACACTCCTTAAGTCATATTTTTCTCTGATGTAGTATCAAAGCTTTTACGATATGAATTAACGTTTTATTCAATTAAAATATAATTTTGTTTCTTTTTAATTTTGAAAACCTAATCTGTATGTCCAAACAAGTTTTATAAAGACGATATAGTTATAAGCGTAATTTATATCGTTTCTACATTGATTTTCATTAAGAGAAATACATTTGTGTATGCTTGTTTAATTTTCTTTGCAAACCCTGTAGATGTTATCCTTAAGTTAAATATGTATACTGTTATTAAATTATAAAGAAAAATAAACAAGAAATATCACCTTTAATCTTATGTCAAATACATAAGTAAATTTAAGGATAACTTTTCGTAGGTATTTTTTTGTTCCTTGAATTTTGTTTTGTTGGTTAAGATGAGTTGGAGGGCATCTACAAAGGTGAGATGAACATTTTAAAATTAGGATTTCCTTGTGATAAATTTTTTTCAACCCAAAAACCAAGAAAATTATTATTTAAAATTTTATTCTCAAATATTTTATATAAGGCAGTTTAATTTTCCAAAATTCATAGCAGTTTTAAGCCGCAAAATAATTTTATTATGTAATGCGGTATTATAATTCCCGCACTAAGTAATTTCGAATCACGTTTCAAACGATTTGGACATACATACATATCACATAGTTTTCTTACAATATTATGAAAATGTGTAATTAAATTAGTAGTACATTCATATTTTATAATATAATTTAGCCCAGAGATTCTTAATCATTTCATAGAATTTCTAGCAGATATTTAATGAAAAGTGTAACACGCAATGCCGTGGTTTATATTAACAAGGGACAAACAAACTTTTTAAAATGTTTGAATAAAAATTTCGATTTATCATAATTCATAGATATCCTATATATTTTAAAATACATTATTGGGTTTTATGATATAAAAAATCATTTTAAGATTTTCTTAAGCTACGGAATACAGAGTGATATTGATCTATTTTATGATACTCTAAAATGACTTTGGATTACGTTACTTTTTTGTTTTCTGTTTACATATACTATATAGAGCATATTTTATCTTTAGGTACGTGTTCTAGAACATTACATTTTCCCATCAAATGGAACAAATCTCTGTAAAATACGTGTCATCAATTTTGTCGTTACACACTCAACATTTAATGGAAAAGCAAAATTTTCTGGAAATAAATGTACGTATATTTTTTCTTAGATACGAGTATTTATATAGTTCACATCTGCTGTGAACTGGATATCTATCTTTGTATAACACACTAAATGAAATCGGCTTGTAAATTTTAAGTCAACTGATTTGTTCGTTATTGAATGTCAATTTCTTATCAGATAAAGCTAGTTATTGAAACTCAATAATCGATTAGAAAACAATTAAGCTTTTATGGATAGCAAATTCCCTAAAATCACACACAAAATTTTATTATTTCCCGTATGACATTAAATCACACACAAATAATTTAATACAACAATGCAATAAGTATATACCCTTCTATATTTTAATTGTATTTAAATTTATTTTAATTGTTCTTTGTTCGTAACAATAAATAAAATTATAAAACATTTTCCGCTCAGTTTGTTTTTCTTAAGGCAAGCGACACTATACATACACTTTTTTATAATTTATATTTTATTTTATTTTTATTTATCTATATTAAAATGCCATGTTTTAAAAGAAAATTACGATAATAAAATTTTAAATTGAAAATTTAATAATTCAAATGAGACAACGAAAGTACAAACTAAGTTAACATAAAATAGAAGGGATGCGATTAAATGATTCAAAAATTTTAATTGATTTTCACAAATAAGATGAAGTAAATAAAGAATATATGGATTTTTTGGTTTTCTGAGCTTTTTAACATCGTTTGTATATGCATTGAGCTTTTTGCCTCTAAGCGCTGCCACTTATTTAATTATCTACGTTTCCGGGTTTTAATGTTTTCCTGAAGGTTACGCGTTTGACAAATAGGACACATATTTGGTGGTAAGTAAATATATTTGGCCTGAGTGAATTATCATTTAGGCGTAGGACCGAAACACTAATGGGTGTTTTTTATGTTAAATGTTTCGGAAACATGACTTCACTCTGAATATGAATAACTGTAAATAACGAAGATGAGCTAATCTTCCGATATAAAAATTTCAATTCGGTGGTTGTACTCCGACGCCTAAATCAAGGTTGAGAAGCTTTTAAACAATGACGATATGTTTTTTAGTGAAATTCTAGAATTTTAAGAAATAAATATTCCAGTATTTTGCTGTACGGTATTCATGTACAGCATATATTTCACATATTATAGTGTGTGTTTTCTTAAAGTTATTTTTAGATTGGGAATCGATGAAAAGTTATCTCTTACGAAATAAATGTTTATGTTTAGCTGATATTAACAATTTAACATTGGAAAAGATATACAGAATTTATAAAGGTTTCTGTAAATAATAACATTCATGGATCACAACGACAGATATTTGACTTTTATTTTCATAGGTCTAATGGGTTATATTATTTATTTAAACTTTTCAATATATTTGTTATTGGTAAGCGTTAATTGATGTGTTATTTTAAAGTAACTTTTCTTTCAATAAGAAACGGATTGGTCGATGTTAATAACATTTTAAGAGCAACATCAGTTTAAGGATTTGCAAATGACAAATATAAAAACGTTAAGTTAGGTTGTAGTGTGGTTGCTTTTGCATACTTAGACCGGCTAAGGTTCTCTTCTTCTCTAGCTAAACCATTCAGAGCTATACTGATGAAGCGTGAAACGTTCGAGACATTACAGCTTTCGATCGTAGCGGTGTGCTAATGCCGGTGGTCAGAAGCAGATAAATTCAACTTTTGTCTTCTCCTCTTTTTGGTCCTTACAGCTTTTGCAGAATTAGATTCCAAAAAGCCAGTGTCGGGTGGGAGGCCTTGAACCTTCCTTTAGTCTAATCTTCGTAGAGAAATTTAAGTATTGAAATGCCAAAGTTTAGTTTTGACCAATCTTCCAAAGTGCTAATTTTATCGCCGATTTAGGCATCTGTACATCCGTCTGCCCAGTGGCAGAGAGTATATGTCAAATTTTAATTCATCGTTAAAATTTTATTAACAACTCAACGCCATGTTTGATGAAATCGATCCGAAATGATGGCTTTTGTAGGAACATTTTCGTTTTTTGTAAATTCTTTGTTCTCAAAATATAGCATTCATAAGAGAAATGATTATGAACAGAAACATTCTTAATTAAATTTGCAAGAATTCAGTTTTATATACTTCATGCGGAAATTGCGCGTTTTTTGATAAACTGTGTTTTATTAAAAATAATAATAAATAATTATGCAGCGGATTTTTATTATTCATTAAGACCAGGAACTTCTTCTTCGCCAGCGCTACATCCTATTAAGGGATTTATCCACCTCAAAAAAGAGTTTGAAGGTCCTGGTCAATGTCGTCTATTCATCGAACAGCGGACTCTTGCATGGTTCGGTTCTTTTTTCATTTGTGCTGACTCCGAGCCCTGTTTTATGGTACAATTTTGGGAACATGGCTCTTGATGATTTGATTATTCCGATTATGTCGATGTTGTGAAATGATCTCGAGATTCACGCGCCTCCGCTACAGTTCAGTTTCCCTTTTAGGGCCTAGCATCATACGAACTAACTTGTGCTGAAAAACGGCAAGCTTTTGGCTGCCTCGTGTTAGCGTCCAAGATTAGCGACCAAAAATTATTACTGGCCGTATCAGCGGTTTGTAGATATTTAATTTGGTTTTGCGCGATATTGCGAGACTTAAAAATGTTAATGTTTGCGTAGAATACTCGGTAACCTGCCGCGATACGCGATATTATGTCTGCAGATATTGAATTTTGCACATTTACCTTCGATCCCAGGAATTTAAATTCATTCACCTTTTCGTATCGTGTGTCGCTTGTTAAAAAATCTCGTATTTGTTTTCTCGCGATTCTAACGAAACGTTGAATAGAATTTTAGCTATTGGATCTCTTTGCCGCACTCCTGATGTTATTTCGAAAGCCTCCAAGAGCTTGTCTTCGAATATCATCTTAGTTTTAGAGTCATCCATTACTACTTTTCACATGGTTATCAATTTTGAAAGAATGCATGAATGTTAAAAGACACTCCATAATATGTTCCTCTGGATGTTATCATACGCCTGTTGAAAATCTATGGATATAAAATGTACAGAGATATCTTTTCATAGAATTTTTCTCACACAATCTCCAGAGAAAAAGTTTGATCGGTTATCGACCTGCGTGGGCGGAAACCGCAGTGGTAGTCGCTTAAAACGATTCGCTGTAAATTGACAACTTGTCAGCAACACGTTCGCCAGAACCTTGCAGCCGACGTTAGCAAAGCTATGCCGCGGTAGTTCTTACAATTCATCCGGTCTCTCTTTTTATGCAGTGGACAAATTAGGGCTATTTTCCACTCGTTTAGGATTTTCTATGCGAACAAAATCATTGAAACCAGCTCAAACATGCGGTAGAAAAGGCAAATGCCACCGGTCTTGAGCATTTCATTCCAGATGCCGTCCTCACCAGGTGCTTTATAACTTTTCGTTTTTGATATGACGCTTCACACTTCTTCGTAAAATGGAGCGAGTGGAGATATCATGTCTTCATTGATATACGATTGATACAATGATGTTAACGTCTGTCTGTTTAAAAGTGACGAGAAATATTTTCACCGCATTGATAGGACGGCGTTTGTATCCATTTGTAACTCTCCAGATTCACTGCCACAATACCGCTACGACGTGGATGAAAGTCGGTAGCGATAGCGATAGCGATTCGAACAGACCGGGTACTTAAAATAAAAATAATTCAAATAGGCCAGAAAAAAACTTCTTTTACTCATACGTACATACGTATGTTTAACTTAAAACACAATATAGAACCATAAATATATTTAATGTGATTACAGTACTTGAGAAAGTGTCGTCGACAAATACTTGAACCCCTCATTCAAATAGTTGCGATTAAATTTCTTCATCAGCATCGATACATTCCCCGTCGGATGCGTCAAGATCGTCATTACTCGATTCATATGAACTTCCTGTCTTCCTAAGGCCATTTTGAATTGTACATGTTGAGATAACGTTCCAGGCTTTTGATATCCGTTTAAGACTTTCGAAATAAGTCCGTTTCATTGCGCCAGTTTTCATAAAGGTTTTTGAAATAATAGGAATAGTTTTTGAAATCGGTAAAATTGTTCGTGCTTTTCCATATAAAATTTGTATACCCTCTAAAATTTGTGTGTGGCCGCAGTACTAAGCTAATTTTAATGGTAGTAAAGATGATTTGCGAAACTAATTGCTCACAGACTTAGGCTTTACATGAAATTTTAACACAAATATCAATTATAGTTGAACCTGGATTTACTAGAGATTTTCTTCTTAAACTTTGTTTAAATATAAGAGAAACAGAACATTTAATACTGCTTTAGTTGGTGTGTTCGTTTAATACAAAAGTTAAATACCAAAAACCGGCTTTTTGTAAGGGTAATTTAAGGTAATTTTTCCATCCCGTCGTGGTAATTTTTATATTGGAGCTACCATTTTCGGATATTCTAGATTTACTGTGTAAATCGAACCTAACTTGAACCTCGTTCATATTTCCAAAATTTTTAAGTTCTTTCTCCGATTCTCCGATTGGCAACCTTTTCCTCCCAATCTGTTGGTAAATGTTGCCGGATGTAATAGCCCGCAGTACCAGTTCTTTCTTTTCATAAAGTTGTTAATCCATTGTGTTGATCTTTAAAGGTACAATTCATTTTAATTGCTTCTTCACGTGCTTTAAATAAAATTTATGGTTCAGTTTCTTGTGGGCATTTAGATCGAAATGACACAACCCTATCCTTTAGTACGTTTTCTAATATTGACTACTGTGCTCGACGATTTATTTGTTTAGATTTATTTGAAAGCTTAGCAAAATTTCTTCAACTTCCGCCGTGGTCTGAACATCGATTCATCTATTCCAAAATAGACAGCTGCTTTCCGAATTTCAATCGATTCGGTAAATTTATTAGCTTCAAGTTTGAACTAACGCACCTAGCTACAAGCTTCAAGTTTGAACTAACGCTCACTTATGATGTAAATAATTTTCGAATTTTGAAAAATGCGGCTTATATTTGGGATGCGGCTTAATTTTGAGATTAACGGGGAAAAACTGGGTATATACTTCCATTTATGTATTAACGATACCTAGGTTCTATATCAATGGGGTTCCCAATGGATACTAATAAAGTTCTTGAGTTTCAATGAAAAGCCCTAAGGCTTTCCCTTGAAGTTGTCATTAGGTTTAATCTAGTTACTAGGATGTGGTTGAATTTAAAGAGATAATTTTTTAGGCGAAAACTCTCGAAGACTTTCGTTTTTGCCTTCCTCAGAAGTCCCAATGTTGAGCCTCTCTAGTGCTTTTGGCTTTATTGAATTCGTTCTTACAATCTTTCTGTTATATCCTCAGTTCCGTAGTCCAACATTTTAGCTTTTACTTTCGTCTAGGCTTTACGACTTACGTCAGAACAAGTAGTACATCGCATGAGAACAGCGCAGAAGGTAAAGAGAACATTCCTCTCTCCGACATCGCATTATGCCTCATACAGCAGTCCTGGGACCTGGCTAGGATTCAATGGACTAATCAATCTCAATATAACTTCATAATTTTACTTCAGAAATGAGGTGGCCAAATCCCTCTATTGGATGTAGGTCAGCAAAATAAAATAAATAATAAGTTCTATATCTTATTTCTCTCCTCTTCGGAAGCTAGCGCTTTCAAGTTATCCTATGGAGATACCTTATCTCAGACCATATTCGTTAGCACCAGACAAATTTAGATGTCGTCAACCGCAAGCACGCGGTTGTGACACCGTCGCTATATCGGAAGTAGAAACATATTTAAACTTTATTTCCAAGAATATAGGATCTGATTTTCATAGACTTACTCGATCATACAATGATACATATACTCTAATTTCTTTCCACAGACTCTATTGTTGCAGCTTTTGTAAGATGAAGGTTCATTTAAATAATACGGAACATTTTTCGATGCTTACTTCATCATCATCGTTCATACCGCTTATGATAATAGTCTTTATTGGTGAAATGGCATCGCTTTTCTTTTGTAAGTTCGACAAGGTTACTTCGTCGGGCTCAAGAAACATTAGGCCTTTCATCTTTGTGAGTAGCTCCTCAGTCGGCCAATTGCCATTATAAGATGTAGGTCCGCTCTTCCCTGATTTGGGATGATTCCCGTCTCCTCCTTGGTTTTGTTTATTTTATTTGTTTAAAGTTCACAAATAAAATAAACAAAACCAATTATCGTTCCGATAGTGAAGTTGATATCTTCTTCAGTCGTGGCAAGTGGAGCTGGAGATTTTTTGGGTTGCCAGTTTGAGTAATCCTGAGTATTTCGTCCAGACTGACCGGCTCGGTTGGCCACCAATCGCGTGTTCTAGGTCTGCTTGGATTTCGTTCTTGTTGATCGCCGCGAGCTTTTCCCAATGATTTTGGCCCGGCAGATCTGAAGGATGGGTAGATTCCATCTAATCGTTGAAACCTCTATTTTTTCAATATTTTTCTTGGTCCTGCAATCGAATTAGTTGCACCTCGGGAAGCACCGAGAATATACTGGGATTTTGTGAGACTATTTTCTTGCTGTAACCTTATTTGGGAATTGTGTAGACTGCTTACGATGGAAAGTTTGTTGTTTAAGAAAACAAATAAATACGGAAGCTAGTTCCACTGCCTGAAACTGATCTAGAAATTATAGATACTAATAAGTATAAATGTTTTGAAGTTAACAACTATTTTGGTTTAACAATTATGTGTTATTAAAGTTATACTGCAAATCATTAACATTTAAAAAATTTCTCGCAAGTTTTCGGAAAATGGGTATTACGCAAATTAATTCTGAATATGTGCCCGTGGCACATTGAGGCAATACTACGATAAAATGACAAAAAACCTTCTCCACTACACAAGCCACATTTCATCCGAATCGATAAGGGGCCGAAAGTGCAAGCGGTAACTCTTAGTGTTCGCTAAACCTAGTAGAGTGAGTTTAGTAGAGTTTGATAGGCTGTTTAAAGTCAGAGTTTATCAACGGCATTTTTAGCGAACCTCGTCGTATTATTAGCAAAGAATAGTTGATTAATTTTTTGTTAATCCCGTTGCTAATCGATTCCTTTGTTAAACAGCAGGGTCGAATTGAGGCTACATGATAATGAAAACGGAAAATTCGGCAGCCGAATTTTATCAATTTTCAAATAAATTGTCGCATAGTTTTAGTGAAAAATTATGGAAAAGAGGTAGCAGTACGCGTCACGACGAGAATTGTTATGTCGTGTACGAAAAAAATTAAATTTTGAAAAATATCGCCTCTTATTTTAAATTTTTATTGAAAATAGGCGACAATCTAAGAGAAATATTATTTTCTCTAAAATAATCCTATTTCGGATTTTTCCAAGTAGTACTGTGCTCTAATTTTGAATAATAAAAGTTCAATGCCTTTTAATGTAACTAACCTCGTTGAAAGCATGTACCACCAATAAGTTTTTGTTCGTCTCTACAATGTTTCTAGTTGTGGAGCCTACCTATGTGGTCTTTAAATTGGTTTTCATTGTAATTTATAGAATGTTCAAATCGAAATTATGACCGTGAAATGTTGAGGGAAATATGATAGCTGATACTTAATCAAAAAGAGTTCTGGTCTGAAATTCATCGACCCGAACCAGCAGCTCCTTTGATTTTTAATAATGGTAAAAAATCTATTAAGAACTTCGTTCATTTTCAAGCTAAGCGCAAATGGTCTAGATTCCTGTACAAACCGAAGGTCGAAATACTTTATTTTAAACAATAACCTATGTTTTGCTATCTTATCTAGCTTTTTTAATTGACTAGCAACATTAATATATCAGTTAATTAATATATCAGTGTTCTTACGGTTTACGTAAGGATTTATCAAATGATTTGGTGTTGCTATGTATGAGAAACGTATACAAACTAGTTCATTTAAAATATACTTCAAATGCAACTAACTACAAACTGTTTGAATTTAATCAATCAGAGAACCCAAATGGACGTTTAATCCAAAAATACTAAGTTGTGGATTCGAATATCATCAAATACCCGACTAAATATTAATTTAATCCCATAAGGGTGTAAAAACGAAATTAAAATATTTTTACAGCAAAATCGTTTTTCTGTTGGTTCTCAAACCTACAAACATGTATTTGCTGGGTAAGCATAAAGATTTAGAATCATTAGCCCGAATATGTATTAAATTAACTAAACAGAAATTATTTGTTTAGCCCAAAATACCAAAGTCATTGAATGCTCGTCCTTATATCCAATTTGAAGATAACCCAAATGGGGTTTAACGTTAAATAAACATTTATTTTGGAAAATTAATTGTATTTACCTACATATTTTGAAGCCAAACAACAAATGAATTTCGTTTGAAAGAATGGTGATTTAAGGAACGAAAAGATAATTTATCATTTTCTTTCATCTGCAGGTGACGATATGATAAATTATACATACGAGATTAATATATTACAATCATAATGTATACTTGAGATATTAAAAATTTTATTTTCACCGGGTTCTAATATTTAAATTCTTACCCGACAGAAAAATCGATCCAGAATGAATTTTTAATTTTCAAAACGAGGAAAGAAAATCTCTGCTGTTTTGAAAATTGAAATAAATGAATTTATCACATCCCAGCGTTGGCGTTTGTATTTACATATTGAAAAAGTTGACTTGTATAAGTAGGGTCTATAGTTTATTGTTCATATAACTTTTTTCATTTCCATAAAGCATGATTAAATTTCCAGTTAAACATGAATTACCAGCAAAATTGTAATAATGGATTAAAGCTATAAAAGATCAACTTTTTGCTCTACATAATATGTATACATTATATCCACACAAAGTTTTTTCATAAAACTTTATATTGAGAGGCTACTATTTTTTGCATAATTTTTGTCACTGTGTGAAAAATTAGTAAAAAGTGGTTAAAATTTGATTCTTGTTTCTTTTAGAGTTAAACAAATTAATTAAAAGTCTTATAAATTCAAATTTAGGTATTTTTAATTTAAAAACTTCTAAAACTATAAATTTTTGCAACAATCAGCATCAATCCAATTTTCATCTGGATTTATCCTACGATATAGAATACACATACACATACATACCATAAAAAGATCAATAATACCAAAATAAATTGTAAATTCTAATCAACTGTGTTGTATATTTATTGTTGCTATTTAATTTTTAATTTTCTAAATCTATTTACAATTAAGACAAATTTTAATTGATTGAACGTCAAAAGGAAACCAAAAAATTTTAACAAATCAAATTTTACTATCGATTTTATTCATAAAAATGTGTATTTGTGCTATTTATTACGTCATAAACACGTCAGATTGCGGAAAATATTCACGTTTGCATTGATCTTAAGTTTTTGTACATTGAAAGATAAGGAAAGCAGTTGATAAACAAATATTGAAAATGTATTACACATTTTGTTATCAAGTATATGGCGTTCTGTCACAGTACAGTGCCAGCAAAAATTTTACGAATCATTAAATCGCATCCATCACGTAAAAAGAAAATCAATAAATAATCCAAACAAATAAATAAATTGAAATATTTATAAATCAAAATATCAATATGGTTAAAACCTACTTAGGGCAGTTGGCAGCCAATCGATGGCGAACTCGTTTTGGTCGTCCGACAAAACTAACTCCTGTGTTGGGAGCAGTCGATCCATCGGGGTCATATTGTGCAGTACCAGAAGATTGGCTCCAGAAAAAATTTGGTACGATTATTTTGTTTTTGTTGTTTTTTTGTACTAACTTTAATTTTGATTTTATGGTTTAACAAATTAATTTTCTTTAAATTTTTAAGTTTTATACTAACAAAAAAAAAATTAACAACAAGACTAGAGGTAGAGGGTTGGATGTTTGGGTTTTTAATGTTTGTTTTAGGATTATTACTTTGTTGTTTTTTTAGATTTTATTTATAAATAATTACTTTTTATGTTATATATTATTATTTTTTGGTTTATTTTGATAAAAAGGACGAAGCCTTTTTATTTTAATTTTAATTTTCACGATTATCAAGTTTGTTATTTTTTTATATACAGTCAGTTCTATTTTATAATTTATTTTAAATTTATAATTTATTTAACGTAATCTAGCTTGGTGAATTATAACAATATTATAAGTTTTTGTATACATAAGGTGAGTACATATTAACTAACCCAAAAATTGAACTTTCGTCATGGGTTGTGACTTAATCTTAGTGAAACAAACATAAATTATATCGAGATCCATATTTTTTCATTATTCTTGACCCAATTAATCTTATGGTATAAATGACGTTTCTGTTTTTGTATTAGAATCCCCACACCAATCAAACCGAATAGAACTGATTGTATACAAAAAATAAAATAACGTTGGTTAGAGAGTTCTTATTTTTGATAAACGAAAATTGTGTGAAAATCGTACAATGAAAATAAATACAATTTGCCACCTATACGAGAAAAGTAATATACATAATGTATAACTTCGATTCGTTACACATAAATTTATAAGAACTACTCGTATGTAAAATAAAATTTAATGTTAAAGTCTTTGATTTTGGTTATTACAACTTAAACTTTTTATCAACTTTAGGAAAGCTCCGGCACAAATAGCAGGTTAATTTAATTAGCAATTAAGAAATTTTGGTCGAGTTGTTGGTGCTAGATTTGTCTGAATATTGTGAATCATAAATAAGGTAACGTAAAATAATTTAAATGATTTATTAATTTTTGTCTTTAGATAGGTGGACGCTCACCGTTTTTTAGATGGCGAAAACTATAAAACAAACTTTTAATTCGTAAAATACCTTCACGATCCGAATTATTTATCTATTTGATTTTGTCTCTTGCATTGGAAAAGGAATTGTGGGCGTTACATTTAACCTTATTATGTAAATTTGAAAACACAATTTCGACGAAAATTTGTGCTTTGTATATTCTTTATCCGATTACATCCTTACTGTGTATAATGGTAGGCCTATTTACGGTAAGGTTCTTCTTTAAGAATCTGATCCAGCCCAACTTTAGTAAAGAACGGCTCTAGTCTCTATCCAAATTTTTCCCTGAATCTAGCTATGCTATTCTACAATTTTTACGACAACGCCTCACGGCAATAGTGTAACTGGTCTTACTAAAGAAAGATAAATTTCATTATATAAGGGGGCCATTTTTCCTTAACAAATCCTTTTAGGACATATTTTACTCCACTACATATATGCATGTATTAGTCTTTTGCACATAAAGAACTTGTAATGTTATTAAGTTAAATTTTTAACAAACCGAGGATTCTATTGTTCGTACTTCGAATAAGCGTAATGTATTATCAACAAACTGCATAAATTTGAAGCCTGAAGTGAGCGTTTGCCTTGTATCATGCGGCATGCTATATACAAATACTTGTTCAAGATGCCTTAAGATTATTCACGAGTACCTGAACTACATCCAGCGGATTGGGCGGCAGACTACGTTATGAATTCTGAACAAAAGCTACGGATTACAATATCGGATTAATCACAAACAAGACCGCTCGATAGCTACGAAAGAAGACTTCATTTCAAAGTGAACAGCGATAAGACAAAACTCCTATCAACACCTACGAGCATCTCTATGGCACATATTGGCATCGGTGACCTTAATTTAGATGGCGTAGAAGACTTCAAATACCTCGGGTCAATAATAACATCATCAAATGAATTGTAGCAATACATAAAAGCTCGAACTGTGCCCAATCAAGGTTACTGCGATCTAAACATCTATCGCAGTCGTGTAGGCTCGCACTTTATAAAGCACTCATTAGGTCTGTGCTGGCTTTTGGAAGCGAAAGCTGGCCTTTGACCTTAACGACTGTAGAATGTTGTCTACTTTCGAAAGGAAGGCTATTCCTACCATCTTGGGTCCAATTAAAGTGGCGGAAAACGAATATCGGATTCGTATGAGCTACGAGATAAAGCAACTACTCGGATGCAGCGATATCAACGGATTCTTTATCAGATTCTTTATCATTGGAGTTAGATGGCTAAGCCACGTTGCTCCGGTTTCCACAACAACGCATGATACATATATTGTACCAACAACAACCAACCGGCGTGCGTCATAGAGGAAGACCCCGACTATGCTGGCGCGACGACCTCGAACAAACCCTACGCATAAAATCCCTTCATGGGATCTAAAAGCTAGAGAGGGAGAGTGAGCGGGAGAGTGCTACTAAACACACATCTAAACCTAATATAAACCAAAATCTTAATCGGCATTGGAGAAAAATGGGCTCCCAAATTTTTAGGAACTAAAATTCGATTCAGTTCGCAATTCTACGTAAAATACGAAAATCTAGCAAACTAAGTTTTTTCATTAGTTACTGGACGGAATTTTGCTAAATCGGTTTTGATAATCTTCAATTTGTACAGCTCATAATACCGTGGACAGGTAAAAAAATTATCGCGATTATTTCCAATAGCGATTGCACTCCAAATAAATAAAATCGCGATTTAAAAATTATGATAAAACACACAAACACGATTTTATTCAATCATTTATTCACGTTAAATTTAAATTTTATTATTGAAATAATACAATTTTAATACGTATTTACCGACAATCTTACATTTTCCTGTATACATTCCGTAAAAATAACATTCATATTCACTTCCCGCTCCTCATACAATTCTACTGATTTTTTCTAAATTGCACAAATCACATCCTACAACCCGATTGTGGTAATCGCGTTTTATAAACGTAATAATTCTGTTTTAAAAAAAATCGTGGAATGTCAGGCTGGAAAAATATCATAATAATGAAGAATTCACGAATATCTAGTTTGTGTTTGTCGACGTTGATCTTGAGAAAAGTTCCAATAGGCCCTATAATAAATATGTATATGATAACTTGGTTATCAAATAGCAAATATAGCTTTTCTTCAGCGAAATGTTGGTCGTACTTCAATTTTTTTTAAACTGGATTACATTAAGATTTGAATATTTCAATTCAATGTCAAGTGTTAGTAACTTAATTGCTCTCGTATTTGACCTCTTCCGACTATTACATTTTTAGGTACAACTTTAAATAGATAGTACAGATAAATATTTACATATTCTAAGTCAAAAGACGCATAGAAAACATTTGAACTCAATATATCTACGATTGATATTACAAGAAAATAGGTCGATGGAGATGTGATATTAACCTTCTTAAATTATTTTTAAAGTTAAATAATTACAGAATAATATTCATTTTTTTTGTTATTAAAAGTTAATTGGCGAAATTTAACACATTTTAAGATTATAGGGCTGTGGAAGCCTATTAATTTTTTATTATTAAGAAAGCTGTTTGCCTTTTGTGTTAAATTATATTTACTATTTGACAGCTATAAAATTATTCAAGTCAAACGTGTATCGTACTCCATTCTTTCTAAGAAGAAAGGTGTGAGCAAACCGACTGTAAAAACAACCCATTTTATGAGAATTTGAAATTATAAATTCTTTACCACATTTCCGACCTGTGTCATCTGTTTTGGTATGTTGTTTTAAATATTAAATAGCAGAAAATGCAAAAAAAATCCATCTCCTTACCCAACATACAAATTTTGTAATCGACCTTACCTTATGCAAAATAATAAAACAAAGTAAAAGCCGGATGGTTTCATTGTTTTTGATATTTTTCTGTTTTATGTAACAAAACAGATATTAATGAATTTTTTTATGGTAGGATAACCTAATTACGTGAATGTGAAAAATCGATGCTCTAGAAAAGTACTTCCTATTTAGAATTTTAAATGAGAAGTACAGGACATAGCAGAATTTTGCCACTTTTCATTTCTGATTGTATATTACAATACAAATAATTTAATAATGTAAAATTTATGTTTAAAAAAAAGAAAAGCTCCAAGCAAGTTGGTATTTTAAAATGTAAATTTATATTTTTAGTAAGATTAGTTGGGAAATTTTATCACTTGGAAAGTTATCTGAATTGATAGTATTCTGGTTTTAGTAACCTCAAAAAATGCTAATATATAATAAATCAAGATAAAATATTTTGTGGTTAAAGTGGGTATTTTACTAGTTTTGTGTGCTTCGTTCCATGCCATTAGTACAGTAATTATTTCAACAGTTATACTTTAATACTCATCGCCGATGAATCTTATTTCCAATAAATTTAATCATAAAAATCGTAAGAAGCTGTATCGCACTAAACAACATTATACCAGAATTAGTAACCTCATTAAAATTTGTTCATATAAAAAAGTTTCGACATAACTTTTGCGTGATCAGATAACATTAACATTTTTTCCCCGTAATGAAATTAACATTCTTAAATCTTTAATAAATCGAATTAGTCAAATCATAAGCAATAAGAAAAGGATAAAAGTTTGTGGAAAATCGAAAAGGAAAACACTTAAAAACCTATTACTTTAATATTTCTATAATTACGGTTCAGAAATGTATATTGATTTCGAATCTACTTGTTACAACGACGACTTCATCTATTTTTCTATCCGTTTAAGATGGAAGATTTATTTAATCGAGAAAACCTTTACAACCAGGTTTCCTAATTTAATGACGCAATCAAAAATTTTTAAAGTGGCAAAAACATGGTTTTAACCGTAATACATTTTTTTTAGAATTGTTCCCATACGTTGATATAATCGTAGATAATAAAGTACCGTAAAGATGTAAACTTATAAAAACAACAATTTTATTCAGTTTTTTCTTCTGTTCTAATAATTTAATAGAAGTTTTCTGCCAAAATTTCTCTTCTGTTTCCTTTTTTTATCCGCGTATACACGTAATAACTTTTATTTACATTTTGTTGCTGAGATGGGAGATGATTGTGTGGGTTAAGATAAAGTTTTGTTATACAGCGGGAATATAATTTGGTTGTTCACAAAATTGCCTACAACCCTTGCTTTAAAACATTATATTTTGTATACCATGTACTATTTAGAATTGTTTAAAACAGCTTATTTCATTGGATGTGTAATACATATATGTACACTACGGTTCACTTGAATGGGAACAACCGTTTCTTTTTTTGGAATATTTCGAGATTTTTTGTTTTCAAAAGATGTTTGATTTGTTCAAAATCTTTTAACAAAAATAAATTAGTACGCCAGAAGAATTTTTTTAAAGTGTATCTTTTGTTTGTGTCAATAGGGAACAATCAATAAAGCTGTAGTTTTATTAAGTTAAAGTTGTAGTTGACAAGCGGACTATCTTAAGGGTAGCACCTCAGTTTGCAGTGTCTTGTGCAACATTAAAGCTAGATCTGTAGGAGATGAGATAGGGGCGAGTTGAGCTACAGTCCGTGAAGGGTTATTAAACAATGAATTCATCTTATCCGAAGGAAGCTAACGGGTAAATCAAGAGAGGAAGAAATTTAATATTTATTCTCCCGATAGCTTAGAGTATTATATCCGCGACCTTCGAAAGGTGGTAAATTTCTTGCCAAAACACCATACCCTGGAAGAAAACTAATGTGCGGGGAGCTAAATTTGGTTTAAGAAATTTGTCATTTTCTGCCGAAAGGCAACTTCCAAGGGGATCGTTGAAAAAACATTTTCATGCTTCAAGGAAGCAAACACATATTCGAGTCATCAAGGACGATTCGAAAGCAAAGAAAGCTTTATTTAGGTGATAAAGCTTTATTTAGGTGATGAACCTTGATTATTAAAAATAAAGCGGACAAAAGATTTAGTTTAAACGGTATATAAGAGAGTAAATCAAAAGTAGTAGTAACTTAATATAAAGTGAGGTATTTTTTCGGTCAATTTGGCACCCTGAATAAAATAAAGAAAAATTCTTCCGGAAAAGATTTATTTGTATTTATAAATATTTTGAGTAAGCGCTCACGCTGCAAAGGAAAATCTTGAGAGGGTTAGACAATTTTCGGAATATTCCAAAAATGATTGTTCCTATTCAAGTGTACTTTAGTGTATATGCCAACATTTTCATTTATCTCCATTGGCATTAAACATGAAGGTGCCAAAAGTCTTGAACTTGTCTATGATAAATTACTCAAAAATATATTGATAACAACCTACAATATATACGAGGTAGTAGGTATTCCTAACGAAAGAGGAAACTCAATAAATTGCAGTGATTAAATTTAGGTGATTTGTAAGTTTTACTTTGGTATTGAGTGAATTAAATCATTGTGCATACCGATCAAATGGCCCAGTGGTTAAAGCTGTGGCGTTTGGATCGGGAGGTACCGGGTTCGAATCCCGATAGATTTTCATTAACAGATTACGATCTGTGATTAAAAGGAACACAACTACGACCCCCTTTTGGCGTGAAAAACTCATGGGCCGACCCATCTTCCATGTCCAGTACACTATATAGGCTGGCATGGAGCTATGCAATGCGCAGATGGTAACTTAAATCGGTCCTATAGTCGGTACGTCTTCGATTTGGCAAGGAATTGCATAAAGTAAGATTGGAAAATCAACCATCATCCGCGAAAGAGCAGGATTAACAAAAAAATCATTCTGCATAAAACAGATACGTACATATATTGTAGTTTGTCTAAAATTTAGAGGAATTTTTCAATTTAACATTTTCGAAGTAGTACTAACACAGATAAGTAGTTGTTTATATATGGATAAGTAGTTACACGGATGAGTAGTTGCTTATGTCGATTGCCGTTTTCTAAGCAACAATTCCATGCAGAAAAAATGTAATCGGAGGCGTGGCGGGTTAAATAAATTTCTTAAGAACATTGGTGAAAATACCCATACTAAAGTGTGGGAACAAGCAGTTCCTTGCCTTTTCTTTATCTGGGTCGTCGGTGAACCAGCCACATGAAGAGAGATATACATTATATTTTATTCCATTTATAAGTATTTTTATTCTGTTAACATAAAAAAATGCAAACCATATTTCTCACTTAAAGTCATATGGTCACAAAGCTAGCTGAGTTGATTTCTCAAAATAATTGATGACCTGGCATAATTTACCCCCCGATTCTGATGCTAAGACTACTAAAATCATCTTAGCTAAGACTTTCTTGTGAAGACTTATTTTTTACTAAAGTCTTCATTGAAATTCTGAAGGCAGTAGTCTTAAATAATATATTAGAAACTCTCCAAAGTCTTTTGTAGAGCTGTCAAAACCAAATGTTCCCCGTATTGTTTCAAATTTATGAACGAAAAGCGACAATTTATGGAAGTTTTTGAACTGTCTTTTAATTTTTCTGTTTGCTTCATCATTGATTATTGTGCTGTTGCTATCTAAGAGTTCTATATTTCGGATAATTGAAATCATTCTTAATATTGAAGCCTGTGTGACGTTTAAGTTTTGATCCGGCCTCCTGGTGCTGAACTAAATCGTATTTATACCTATATCCGGTTTTAGGTAAGCCCTTCGAGCTCGTTACTAGAATTGGAAAATCACGATTGTGCCAAACCTTCAGATTTATTCGCTTTATAAAAATCTCTACTATATGGTACCAACTGTAAATCCCTTATGCGAGGAGCGATTCAAGGAGAATGAAGAGAGTTTATTTAGTATGAAACTGCCCCTAAGATAGGATCAATTATATATATATTTAATTTCTACTATATTCCAGGTGAAATCCATTCCGTTCTCCATTTCATACATTTTGGTAAGGAAACTGACCACTATTTTGCTTTTTGTTGGAATTCTTAGTTTGCACCATGGATCTTTTGAGATATTGAATGTGGTATATTTGATGGTTCCAGCCAACTTAAATAAAAATTAATGCCATTTAGTGTTAATAATTTATCTTAAGTTTATGATATATAACCATTCGTATATTTTAAAATAGCCACTATAAATTCAATTCAGAAATAAACTTTTCTTTTTTGCTTCAACCTGGTTGAAATATTATTAAGTTTTTAAATTTTCGGAAACATGCAAAGTTTTTTTTACAATCCATTAACGAAAACCCCTTTTTTTCTATTATCCCTGCAATCTGTTCTGGGGCCAAAGGCTCTCCCAACTCTTCCGTGGTTTACTTTTTCCGTCCTTACTTTTACGCCAGTTTCAGTTAATTCGAGGACGTACGATTATAATAGGTCCGATTTTATAACCATCTGTACATTGCATAGCTCCATCATGCCAGCCTATACTGGCATGGCAGAAGGGTTGGCCCATGAGTTTCGCACTTCGACCGGGGTCATAGATGTGTTCCATTTCATCACAGATCGTTATCTGTTGAAGAAAATTCCCTTTTACACCAAAGCTTTAACCACTGTGCCATTTGGTCGGTAACGAAAACCCTTCAATATTATAAAATACTTAAGGAAACTTAGCGTTTCCTTCATTGCTTTGTAAACGATTTCATCCAATCCGATGATTATAGAAATTTGAAATTATGATTCTAAATATGTTTTTTGACATTAGTCTGCTAATCGGGTGTTTGAAATCGGATGCTAAGTTGAATCATTTGTGGACCCTTTCGTTATGGACAGAACATCGGTTAAACCGAATAATCGGTACTATTCAAACAAAGAAAAGAATAATCATTTAAAGAGAGAAATCCTTGGCTTCTTCGCAAAATGTGTGTTGTGTAACAGAGGCTAGGTATAATTTGATTTTACTGAACTTCATCAATAATTTTCATGCTTCTGCGTAGCGACCCTTATTAATGTTTTCTCTCGTATTTAGTAGCTTGCTTGCCATTTTACTTCGAAGATAAAAAAGCAATTATGTTTTGGTTTCATCCAAATATATGTTTGCTTTAAGCTTAAAATTTGTATTTTCAGTTGTAACTGTAACGTTGTGAGAACCTAACAAACTCCAAATAAGAATACCGTTACTCCCAAGCTTCGTTGGTATACAATACCATTTTCACGAGTTTAAATTCTGAATTAGTGATTCAACATATGCAATGTTTAGTGGAAAGACTAACTTCAAGCTACTAAACCACTGGTAGATATCCCTTCTGTAAAAATTAAACAGTTTTTGCTTGATGATTTTTTGACTTAATCCGCCCTTATGCCAGAAATCTGTTAATGATACTCAAATTACCGGGTGATTTCCTTGACATTCATAACACTATAAGTGGTTTTAGCGTAAACTTTAATAATAAGGCGTTATATCAATACATCCTGCTTTAAAATGTAAGAAACCGTTAAATAAATTTAATTTGAATTGCCTTTTTACTGGACTGTTTTGCAGAGGATCATTCTAAGTTTTGATACTATAATGCCTTTTGATACTCCGTCACTGCTTAATTAGCAAAGTTTTATAGAAAAACTGGTTAGGTTACTTGACAGAATTTATTCCTATTCAGTTCCCTTTTCTAGACGTAACCCTGACTTGTTTTTCAAACAATAAATATATCTCGTCGGAATCATATTGCATATTGTTAACTTTCGTAGATCTCAACAAGAAGGTTTCAATGTTTTCATCACTCTATTATTTTCTGAACCAGTTGCCAATAGTAGCTACTTTTTTCGAAATTTGGTTGAATGATATTCTGTTGAATTTACTCAATTTCAATGAAAATAAATTCAACTTTAAGCTTATTTAAACCTTTAAATTGAATTAATACATTCTCCAAGCAAATCTCAGAAATACTGATGAATATCACATCAGTTAAGAATAATTGAATTGCTATATCATACATAAATAAAATGTTAGAACGTAATTCTATTGAGAAATCAAATGTTTTATACCCCTGTAGGGGATAAGATAACAATTTGATTAAAATATTAAATTTAGGTTTTGTTTAGGGAGCAATATAGAAATAATTTAGTGACCTTTTATAACACTTTATGAAGAAAATAACTAAACAATTTAATAGTAACGTTTAAAGCACAAAATGGGTAGAAAATCCTTAAATTTCGATGTGACTAAATAATATTTATTGTGAATGATTATATTTATAGAAAGAAAATATCTTTTTCACATTAGAAATACATAAGAAGATTAATTTTAGGCACATTTATAATTTAAATCAACATATTCGTGTTTACAGTATGATGGAGATAACACATATTCAGATCAATTGGCATTCAACCGTACCAAATCATCGTATACAATTTAGCAATTTAATGACTAGTTTAAATTGAGCTTATTTATGGGTTAGGAATTAATTATTTACATTGCGTGATATTAACAAATATTATATCTTTTTAACTAAGACGTTTACTCTATTGAAATTTCGACATCGGTAAGTAATAAAATAATACTAACAAATTAAAAACGTAAAACATAATATTAACAAACATTTAAATAATTGTAATACTCTACTAACATGGCTCTAACCAAAATACCACCAAACACAACTAATCTGTCTTACAACCACTATATCTACTTAACTCTACTAACCTTTTTTGTTTATTGCAATTTAAATTTTTTTTTACTTTTGTGGTAATTCGCTTTTGTTTATTTATAAAATTATTTTCCTATTTATAAGTTTTTCTTTAAGTTTTTGTTATGTTGCATGACTTTCTCTAATTGATACATTTTTTATTGCATGATTATATTTATTGTTAATTAACAAACTTTTATTATTATCAATACACATTTACAAATTATATTGAAAATTATGTATAATAATTTTTCTTTTCTTTTGTTTCCCTTAAAATATTGAAATAATTTTTCAAATATTTGATAATGTAGTGGAAACCACACCGCCACCATCGACAAGGGATTTATTAAAATGTAAGTATAATTTTTAGGTATGCTTTTAAAAATTGCTTTAATATAAGATGATGTTCAAAATGACTTTTCATTCCAAATTTATGTTGTTATTGTTGTTTCGGGTTTTATATTTTTTTATAATCCCTGTTTTACAGGTTATAAGATTTCCATTTTAAATTTTAAGTTAAATTAAATTCACATAGGGTAATTTTATTAAACTACATAATTATATTATATTTTATCCTTTATCGACTTTTCGTCGTAATGAAATGTGTGCACATTATAATTAATGTGAAAAATAATTAGAAATCTATAACATCACAATTCCGATATGATAATCACAATAATATTCCGTTACTTTTCCTAATTTGAACAATATTATCCAAAGACTAATTTTAATAATTGATTACTTTATGCTGTTATTTTAGTGGGATTAGCAAACGCTCTACCTTTCATTGGATTTGGCTTTCTCGATAATGCTACAATGATAATTGCGGTTCGTTGAATATAAAATGAATATTCTATATATAATTTACTAATTGTTCTTTGCTGTTTAATATTGTTACAGGGGGACTATATTGAAAGTTCACTAGGTGTATACATGTGTATATCGACTATGGCCGCTGCCGCATTAGGTAATACAATAAGTGATGTATTAGGAATTGGATCCGCTTACTATGTTGAGCGAGCAGCGGAATCGATTGGCGTTAAGACACCAAAATTAACACCAATTCAATTGGAAATGAATTCGACTAGGCGTTATGCTAATTTCGTAAGTATATAGTCGGTACTAATCTTTGCTTGGGGATGACAAATAAAAACAAATTATCACAATCTCTAGTAAAAATAATCACACCGATTACCCTATTGTTAAGTTCCTCAAACATGCAAAGTCTACATTCGACCAATTTCATTCGACACCTTATTATTCAACAAATGAATGATGTCTGAAATGACTCAATTTTAACTTTAACTCAATTTTATTTTTTCCAACAATTCAATTAAAAGTACAAGTTGTACTTTTACAAGTAAAAGTTTGTTTCACTTCTCTCATGTAATAGGCCCATAAGCATTAACTATATTATTTCGTTATCTTCGTTGGTTACTAATCTACTCTAATCTTTTACACAACAAGCCAAATATTAAATTGAGCTACATTGGCAATGAGTAGTGAGGTAATATTTAATTGCCGTTTAAAAAAATATCTGCCATAATTAAATATTTCAATTTGAAATTGAATATTGGGTGTACAAATGTATTTCCGACCTTTTTTAGTGAAATAAAGGACATTAATTTGTGTAGAAAATGAAAGTGAATATTTTATTCAAAGTATGCTCCTTCGGAAGCTATAACCTTCGCCCATCCATCATTCAGGCAATAAACGGATTCCCCGAAGGAAGAAGACTGGTTGTTTCGAGACGATCCAGTCATCGACTCATTTTTTGACGTTTGGATATGAAGTGAAGTGCTGCTGTGCCAGGGCTCATTGACTCGACCGAAACAAGTGGTAATCAGAGGGAGCAATGCCTGGTGAATACGGCGGGTGGAGTAGAATTTCCCAGTTCTGCCTGTCCAAGTAGTTTTTGACAGGTATAGCAACATGTGGCCTAGCGTTGTCATGTTGCAAAATAATCTTATCGTGCCTTTTGTCCCTTCCGGTCGTTTTGCAGCTAGAGCTCTTTAAAGCCATTGCTTTTGGGGTCGACGGCCCTGATTCACCTGGCTTGACCCACGCTGGTTTGCGCGTTGGATTGTCATAATGGATCCACTTTTCATCCGCAGTGATGATCCGATGCAAAAACCACTTCCTTTGTTGTCGTTGAACCAACAATTCGCACATGGTTTTCCGACGTTCCATGGCCCGTTTTTTCAATTTGCGTGGCACTCAATTTCCCTGCTTTTGAACCAATCCCGAAACACATTGTTGGGTAATATTCAACTCTTCTGCCAATTGTTCTTCGGCCTGACAAGGGTCCACATCAAGCAATTCTTCCAATTCTGTATCTTCACATTTTCTTGGTCCGCCTTCACGTTCTTTGTCTCTTACGTCAAAATCACCAACTTTGAATTGTTGAAACCACTCTGCATATTGTATTCGATGGAGCATGTTCACCGTAAACTTCCATAAGCAAACGATTTCTTTCCGCTGCACTTTTCTTCAACAAAAAATAATGAAGTAAAACTTCTCGCAGATGCTGCTTTTTTGGCAAAAAAATCGACATTTTCAATTACATGAAAATAATTGTTGTTTACGCTTTGAACAAATGTCACTAGTAATTATTTAAACTTGACATCTAACCTCCAAAAAACATGTATTGCCCGATTGAATAAAATGCAAGCAGTGATACTAACGACACCTCTATAAAAAGGTCGGAAATACATTTGTACACCCAATACAACGAAGGCAGACGGTAAGGTGCATCTAAATACAAATTTTAATGCCGTATTTCTTTGAGAGCATACTTATTTCCTTGTCCCAATATAGCACGAATTTTAGCGTTTATTGCATCGATGTAACGATGTATCGATGAACAATCAAATTAGGCCACTAGGCTTAAAAGCTAAATTGAAATTAGTCAATTTTATTTGATTGTATTAGAAAACCAAAAGAAGGTAATATTTAGCAAGTAGTTTAGAAGAAGGTTTAGACCTCACGCGAAACAACAGAAATCCAGTAGTTGGGGTTTGCCCCCCAGCAGACAAGCCATTTGAGAAAGACTAATGACCTATGTATGATTGTCTCGCACGACACGTATATATAATTTTATCAGAGAGCGAGACTATTAATTCGTGATATGTTTGAAATGGTTAGTATACGACAGTTCATAGGTGAATCGTATATGCCACGTCACAACCGATTACTATGTGACTTGACAGTTGTGACGATGGTAGGCCAATTCATATGTGACTTCTTTTGAACTATTCAATAATATTATTGAATAATTGAACTTAAAAATGAAAAAATTATATTTAAATGAAACGGAATATTCACAATTTATATAACCATACAAAGAATTGTAAAAAATTAAATAATTATGTAAATTATAGAAATCATCTATATTTAATGGTTCGGCATATGTCACACTATTAGATTATAATATAGCTATATTTGCAGAATATGAAAAAAATAAAAAATATTAGTTATATGAAAATATGATTAAAAATATTTACGTACCAATTTAATAATATTTAGTGTTTTACAAGCATAAATAAGAGTTGATTTCAAATGAAATCCTTATTGTTGTCATTGTTATTTTAGCCATATTAAAGAGAACGATGGGATCCAAAATTCTTATAAGGAAACTAATTTATGGTAGGCATGGGTAATATCTGGCCTGCTTGTTATAAAATTAGACAACTTGTCGTTTGAGAAGAATATATGACAATTGGCCCATTAGTCAATATATAATCAATTTACGACAAAAAATATTATTTTTCTCTTTCATACATTTGTAAATTGCAAGTTAAAAATAGAAACGCATTTTTATATCAATTCTTTAAATCATAAGCATGTTGATACATTTCCTGCTGCGCCTTTTGCAAACAGATTTATTAAGAAAAAAATAAATAACATACGAGTATACGAAATAAATAAATATAAGAAGTAAACGTAATTAAAATAAGCCTACTTCATTAGAATAAATTGAAATATCCACCCTCCTCCTGATGGTAAAATTCTAGTTTCAGAGATGAGAATATAAAAAATAGTCTAAACAGATAACCATAACACTCCATATTCTAATCACTTTTAGTTTCGGTGATAACAGTGTCAACGTTGATTCTAAAAGTTGGGTTTATTTTATTTAGATCCTAATAGATTTGATTTTAGGAAATTTTAAGTATAACTATATTCTACTATATTCTGAAATATTTGAACCGTTCATACATTACAATTCAGAAATGCGTATCGTTTCATTTCAGCCCGTCATTTTCAAATTTATTATGAAGTTGCGCTTAGCAGCAGTGAACGTTTTTCTTATAGGAATCTTTCCAATATAATTTTGAAAGATTTTTTTAAAGTTCGGATTAATCAAAAAACAAATTATGATTTGTGAAACTGTCTAGTATTCGTAATTTGAGAGCATCGTGTATTATGTTCCACCGTATTATCATTGCTGAGCGCTCTTGGTTTCCCAGCTCGATTTATACTGTGGATGAAGCCATAATTTAAAGAACGCTGCTTTACCCTGATCTTGTGAGTACTCTTATTTCACAGCGACAACAGCAGTACTCAGGACAAACAAGAATCGGAATTTTTCAATCTTGCTATCGATAATTGACGTTGAATGTGTGATTCCGAACTCACTTATTTATATAATATAAAGTGTACAAAAACATTTTATAGAATTTTAGTTTGCTGTGGTTTTATCACTTTAATATTGTTTTCGAGGGGTCAAAATTGACCATTTAACCCAGATCCATTTGAGGGCGGCAGCTACTCTCAAAATCTAATGTGAACAAAGAATTAAAATATCAATTTATGATCGAATTTTGACTAAGGCGTGATTTTTTAAAATCTTGGCCAGATCTCAGTCGACATTCGACGAAAGAATCGTCGTTTAGTTTAGCTTTTCGATTATTATATTCGATATTTTTTTATTGGCTATTTTTTACGATTGAATTTTGCAACATTTAATTATTTCGATGTTTTACAACGGCCCAAACCCCAAATGCCCATACAATAATGTAGTTTGCGATTAATTTGATTTACGATTAACTGTCCCTTCGATTAAATGTTTATTTAAATGGGCGTACAATTATGCTGTTACTAAAATAAGAAGAAATGTACATAAAATGATGTGGTTTGCGATCAACTGCCTTATAATTAACTGGCGTAAGATCAGTATGAATATTCGTACAACTAACGGTACGATTAATCAATCTTACAATTAAGTGTGTATACGTTGATTGGACCGTACGGTTAAATATTCTTACTGGTTAAAAAACTACACTTGAAATTCTCAAATTTTTTTAACAAATTAATAAACGTTTGCGAAGAGTAACCATTATAGTAATAAGTTTAATTTTATCGGAATACCGGTTCGGATATTCTTCATCAGTTCCACTCATTTACACCCCTCTAAAAGAGTAGATTATTATTTTACAAACAGACTCATGTGAATTTCACACTTTTAACAGATTCTAGCCGGTTTCAAAGCAATCATCTCTTAAGGAATCTCAATAATTGAAAGTTTGAAATTTGGATAAAGCTATCGGCATAAATGTATGTCTATATTAGTTATCTAATCATAGAACCTGGCTCGGTACTCAAGGTTAAATGCCAATCAGTTAAATAATATAACTGTTTCAGTTATACTACGAATTATATTTTAATTGTTTCTGGCCTCTCGTCATTTTCTTTGAAACATTATCATTTTTTTAACAGATTTACGAGAAAAATAAATCAACACAATTCTCTTTAATCGACAGATCTCTTTGATCGTAGTATTGTTCTAGTTTGTACATCTCGCTCTAAGTATGTATTTAAAAATGTCTTCCGAATAATTTGAAATGTTAAATAAGGAAGTTTAGGCAGTATTGAGTCTCGTGCCTTATTCGAAAAGAAACTAATTCTAAATGCTTTTGGTTACCTTACCGATCGTCTGTAAAGTTTGGAATAATATTGACACAAATTATGAAAGATTGAAAATTTGTGGTTCCGGAATGGTTACCTAGCAAAAACTGACAATTTATATCGTTAATTAAACATCGTAGAATATATCTTACATTAAATCTGAAAAGGTGTTATATCTATAACACCTAGGAATATAAACTAATTGAATTTAATAAATTTATTTCATTTTCATTTTTATTTCATTTTCATTTTATTAGATAAAACTTCATTTTTCTCGCTTATTAAAAACAATTTTTTTAAACCATGTACTCGTATCAATCACTAAATAACAACTTCTTGAATATCTCTATGCATACAACTTTTACAGATGTTTTGGTAAAGTAGTGTCATAATAAATTATGATAGATAAAATAGCGCAAATTAGGCAAGATAATAGATAGCCCCCTGTTGTTTTCACTGATCCATGTGTTATTAATTTACCTTAATCCTTACTTAGTATTTTAATTATTTATTAGAAGCCGTATTTAATGTATAAGCAACACCATTCGAAACTAAAACTTACATTTTAGTTTTAATTTACTCAACTCGAATGGTCTACACAAAATCGACGCGCGTTATAAAACAACCACATATAAAATCAAAGCAATCGTTTAGAAGAATTTGTACTTGGCGCACGTAATTTCGCGCGAAATAGTACCATAAAGCTGCTTGGCCATAAAGTAGTCGTCTCTGCGACACATTTTATGACATGGCCAAACCGTAATAATTAAGCAGTACATCATATTTAATATTAGGTGTTTGCTGTCTCTTAAAACACCGTTTCAAACCACACGTCGCCCCACATAATAGAGTTTTCATTTTGGTTGTTTTATAATCTACGAATATTTCAATGTTTATTTTAGCGAAAAGAACACGCTTGTTTCCTTAACTTTAACCGCCGGTTTTCGACTTTATTCAAATTCTAACCTCGAAAATTGTTATTTGAATCATTTCCCTGCTATCTGAAAGGGTTAATTAGTTTTTTCAAATATAATTGCGTGAATATAGTCAGCTAAAAATAAGGTTATATCTGACCCGGTCTCATACATTTTTTGTGTTCATTCAATGTGAGTTTGAAATATAAATATTAATGTTTTTACTACCAATTTTTGCTAGAAACGCATTTTTTTATTGTTAATACAAATAAGTATAAACTATAATTAGAATCAAATTTAATAACATTTGATTGTGTATATTTCCAATAAAATGTGAAGTACTTTGTGGCAACATTTGTTACCATTCCGAGTGAAGTATTGCAAATTATTAATTTTTTGGCAGATTGAACTTGTCGCGTAAATTTTTGGTATCCATACAAGGTGTGTTTGAAGTATAAATATTGATGTTTTTATTATGAATTTTCTCTAAAAATGCGATTTTTATTGTTCATATAAATACGAATTATAATTCGTATCAAATGCAGTAACAGTTAATTGCATATTATTTCAGTTTATGTGAATTACTTTACGGCAACATTTAATGCCATTCCACAAAATATTTGTTGACTTGTGCAGATGGCCGATCTAATTATGCTTGAAAATTTTGATATAGAGGACTTAGAAGAGTCTAATGTGCCAACGGCCGGTAATGTAGTAAAGAATTTGTTGGAACAACATTCAGAGGTACAGGTCATCCAACCAATATCGACAATCCATGATCAGCTGAAATTGTTATGAACTATGATGATATAGCCCTAGTACAATAAAATGGTTATGACGTTGGGACGAGCGTTGAGCTCATTGATGCAAAATATTCAGTAACAAATAAAAAATTATAAAATGGGGAAATCGTCAATTTGATGGTTCACCATTTCAAAATTCAACTGAATTTTATTCATCAGATTCAATAGGGATTCCGTTCCAAATATTCAGCCGTTACATTCCATTTGAATTGTATGGACCAACGGCGTTCATCTACTGATGAAGATTTTACAAAATAATGTTGATAATATCAGAATAGAATTTATATACCTATGTGAGATATATCCCCTCGCCCCACGACTGCAATATATGAAAGGTAAGCTATCTCCATGGGGCATAAAGGTATTCCTATTATGTGAGAAAACCGAGCACCCTTATGACTTGTCCTTTGTCAAGGAAATACTGCCGAAATTGGTTTGAACGCTCGAACAAATTTGGGGTTTGGTGCAGCTGTCGTTAAGCATTTGATTCAACGCGTCAGTGCCGAAGGACATCTTCTCTTTGATAATTATTTTAGCACCTTCCAAATATTTGAGATATTGAGCTCAAATAAAATAAATGCAGCAGGCACAATTCGTGTTAACCGTTTTAATAGCCCATGTTTTAGCACAGTTGCTACGATGAAAAGTAATAACGTCGAACATCTGAAGAAATCACAAGTCGTGATGGCAATATTGTACTAGTCAAATGGCAAGAGCAGTTCATCTGGCATCCAATTTTATTGGAAAGGGAACCGAATGTATCGTAGATCGCTGGTACAAAAATGCCAAAGCTCAGCTCACGTGAAGATAAAATAACCTGAAATTATCTCCAGATACAATAAATGTATGGGCTGAGTTGATTTAGTAGATCAATATATGAGCCACTACAGAATTTGTATTAAATCTTGCAAGTGGACACAAGTGGCTCTATGCGCCAGTTATTTGGAGTAAAAACAAAATTGTGGTTTTCATGAACTGCCAAAACGAGATATATTGACATTGAAGGATTTTAAATTAAAACTAGGATGGTGTCTAACTAAGATCGACGCATTTCAGTCCACACAAACACAAAGGAAAGAGAAGTTGCCCAGAAGTAAATTTGGAACAACCAGGACGTGATATACGACCAGAAAAAGATGTCCGTTTTGATAGAGTTAACCATTTACCACAATTTCAAGCATCTCATTTAAATGTGGATTCAAAAATCTGGGATGTATCGATGCTATACAACAACTGCTTTTACGATTTTATAACAAATGAGCAATCAAAATAACAATGAAGTTAATTTTTATTTAATTTTTTTTTTAAATTATTTTATTTTATATTATATGATATATTCGCATGTTCGTGTGCACATGCAAAATACTGAAGTAAACTGTGATAAAATGAAACTAACTGAACTGCAATGTATATATCTGAAAATAAATTTGTTAAAGGGTTAATAATATTTTATTTTCTTATTTTTGTTTTAGGGACGTGTAATTGGTATTACAATTGGATGTATTGTGGGTATGGTCCCATTATTATTTATGAACGAACCAAACAAGAAAGATAAAGAGAAAAAAGCTGCTGCTGTGGCTACTACTGCGGCCACTGCCAGTGAAGATGTAAGCAACACGGTTGGTAATGTTACGGAAAATAAGTTAGATTTAGTGTTAGCTAAATAAAATAAAAATTATATTCTATAAGAAAAAAAATTGTTGAAAGTTTCTTTTCATTCCTTGTTATCTATTTATCTAAAAGAGAATATTATGAAAAATTTAAAACTCCAATATCTTTTATGGAACTTGTACATAGAAAATCAATTAAATGGCCTTCTACTATAAAACTATTATATTAAAATTTCTAATTTAATTACTTATTGTGAATTGAACAGTTCATTTATTTATTTATAAAAGTAATTGTGATCTATTTATAAAAAATTAAAATATTATGACTTCCGTAAAATAAATATTATAATACAAGCACCCTAGTTCTCTAAAAACCAAGATAATATGTAAACGTGAAAACTTACTATAGTTCTACTTTACAAAAATTACAACTATCCATTGTGGTATTGTTTATTTTTGCGTCAAAATTATCGATTTAGAGAATTAGGGTGAAGTAGTGACCAAAAATAAATATCTTCCAAAATCGAAATTTAATTTCATTTTTTTAATTCGAATTTAGATTATAAGAATTTTTAGCATTAAAGTTTAATAAATAGTCTATTGATGATATTGTTTTCCTTGTGTAATATCGGCCTAAAATGCAATAGAAATTCTAATAATTTTATTTGGCTTGTTTGTAATTGGTGGTACAGTTGCCAAACTTGATTGCGTATGGTTTAATGATTTGCATTGACATTATAAAACTATATGTAAAATATTCCGCCCAGAAAATTAAGCGGTACTCTATTTATTGATAGATATTTTTAGAAGACCGCGTCTAAATCACGCGTAGTAAATTTGATATAATTTTCGACCATATTGCTTAATTAATTTATCAATTGTGGTTTTAGGCCCTTTTGGAAACGGTTACTTTACTTATGTCAAACTTATTTACTTATGTGCGGCCTTCTTAAATAAATAAGCAGACTCGTTCGAATTAAGTTTGCATGCCTATTTTGACAGCAACATTAAAACGTTGATTGTTTTCAACGTATTTTAAAATTCTTCAACGAATAATTTGTTCGTATTTTTATTAATTAAATGCTCATTTAGTACATTAAAATGTATGTTTATGAAGTTAAAATGACTAGCGGCAAGTTAATAAAATAAAAACAATGTTTAAATCTGTGTGTTTATTTGATGTTCAGATGGGATTCCGTTCGATTCTTTAATACTCGAAATTTCTCTTTAGGTGAAGAAGTTCGTATTTGGCTAAACCTAATTATTAGAAAAAGGATTTTTTATGTGGTATCGCTTAATCAGTACCAATCGGTATCGTATAGCCTGAATCACCCGCATCGTACATCGATCGAATATCATTTTACGTGGCTGTTTCATCTTTATTACGCTACTTTTGTGTATTTCTCCTGTGATTTTCATCCGCTTATATAAATTTGTTATCTAAACATTTTTTCCAAATCCTAAAACATCAACAAATTGACAAATAAGTAATACAAAGATTTGACAACCAATTTAGAATTTTCTGTAAGAACGAGACAGAAAATAAACCACCTCCCCAACAAACTTAACGATGAAGCACCAAGCAGCAGAAGCGAGCATATTTAAATATTAGCTTATTCGCTTATGCAACGATACAAAACCATAGTTTGAGTATAAATATAAGATTTCCAACAAAATAAATCAAATATTTTCTAGTTTTAATCGAAAAATTTAGATTTAAAGAAATTATATTAATCACAAAAATTAAAATTGAAATCGTGATCAGTGATAATCGCGATAATTTTTGTGTCTATAAACAACCATTGTTTTCAAGTGGCTGTCACAATAAATATGCAAACTTAATTCGAACATTTTTGCTTACTTATTTAAGATGGCGACAAATAAGTAAATAAGTTGGAAATAAGTATCCGTTTCGAAAAGGGCCTTAGTAATATATTTTTGTATTCTTGATTTTAATAATTCAGCAATTCAATATTCTTCTTTTCTACTGCAATAGTAATCACACCTGAAAATACCTGACGCTATAAGATGAAGATATTCTGTTACATACAAGGAATTCTGATGTATCTAGGATAATATTATCAGAAAAAATGCAGATTGTAGATAGAACAAAATTTAAAAAAAAATCTGCCTGTGTTATAACACACAGTCGATCTATACATTTCTAATTTAGATAACGTCAAGTAATTTAAAAACTAGTATGCACACATTTTAATACAAACATATTTTCATTATTTATTTAATCAGAAATAGTTTTCGTTGCCATAATATAAATAAAATAAGAAATTATAAACGATTTAATAAGCAATAGTATGTAGGGGAAAATACATACCTTAAAATAAGTGTTGAGGTAAGATTATACTGCCCATTTGAAATCGTCTATATATTATATATCGCTGAACAAACACGTATATATAAATAATTTTATAAAGTACAAATATAATTGTTATCATATAATAAGAAAAATACATTTATGCCACGTAAACTATAATTCTTTCCGTGCTCATATATGTATTAGAGTATTTTTGGCTATTAAGTTATTTAACATTTTTCTCATCATATAGAGTTCAACCATTTGTTTTATTCAATATTCCTATTCCCGAATTACAATTTACGGCATACCGTTAATGATCCTATAAAAAGATTGTTCAAATTTTAAATTTAGTAGATGTTCAATGTCGTGTACAATTATTATTAGAATTAACCAAATTGGCAAATATAAAACATTTATTTACAATTTATATAAAAAAAATCTAAATACCTAAATAATATTGATTTCTATAACATAGTGAAAAAATACCATTTTAGTATTGTTATAAAAAATAATTAAACTGATACAGAAAAAAATTATATTAACATACAACTAAGAAGCTTTAAATCAAAATAAATATTAATAAACTTTGTATAAGAAGAAGGAATTGTCCATTTAATAAATAAAAGTTAATTGAATTTAATACCAGAAAATTGAAAATTGAAAATCTTATGAATATAGAGAGCTTTTATTTAAATAATAATTAAATTAATAATAATTAGTAAATAATAAATAATTTTTTTGAACAATATAAATTATGATTTAAAATAAGAATTTTAAACGAATTTTTATTTTATTTTTTACTTTATATTTAACTGTTTTTCTGTAACTATAATTATTTTGTTTGTTTAATTTAATTAACAATTTGTAGTGCTTATTTTAAATAAAATATTTCTATGAAATGGTTTTGTTTGCGTGTTTAAAAAACGAAAAATGAATGCTTTGAACAATTAATGGTGATAATAATTCAAAACCAACCAAGATAAGTAAAACTATAGGCTTAGACCTAAAAATGATGTTTTCCCTAAATGCACGCTTCGCACGCAACATCCTCGTCCACGAAATCGATTTCATTATTTCGTAAAAATTTCTTCACGTGTGCGACATTTTCTTGATCGCCACATTTGCGAAGACCTCATCGACCTCCGATGATTCCTAAACTTTGAATAGCATTTGAAACAGCCTGTCGCAACTACGATATTGCTTGCTATTCGATTGCACTCGATAGCCACGATCCATGACCTTTCTCGACGAAAATAAATTTATAAGAATTTCCAGTACATACAGCACATCCAACTTGCGTCGTTATGTGTGACGATATCTTCAAAAAGTTCTTGGACCATTCACGTCGATGACACAGGTGGTCCCTAGCTTCTGAGTCTAACAACCAAGTATTCTTGCCCCCATTTGATGTCGAGCCATGACACAGAAATGCATCGTATACAACATTTCTGTTTCTTGTCATCTGAATTGTTCTTTCTATTATACTGTGTACAGCCGAGTTTCCAATGGCCACTCTCGCCACAATGAAAACAATTTCCTTTTGGCTTACTACTACCGCCCTTAGCTTTTCGAAGCTACCGCCCTTAGCTTCGAAGAATGACACTTTTGAATTGGAATTCTTCTAAAAAATCAGGTTGGCCTTTGTTCTGTCAATCTAACCCTGCGTCTTCAATCGAAGCCCTTCTGCCATTAATCACGCACGTAAATTTATTATACTTTGGTTGTCCGCACTCGTTGATTTTGATTCCCATGCACTATGAAAATGGCTATATTCAGCTGGCAAAAACCACAATCCTTTAATTGTTGCACGACTTCTATGAGTTTTGCCATACATATTGCACTATCATTGCCCGGCTCCTTTGTGAAACTGTAGTACCACTGTTGCACGTACATAATGTTTGCCGTCGATGTTTGTTCATACATACTTTTGAGTTTCACCCAGGCAGCCGTGACTGCAGCCAGCAATGACTGCTTTTTGCACGTCTTAATATTCATCGCATAATCTACATCTGCAATAGTTGTTTTTTGATTGGTGCCATCCACTACATCGAGCAATTCACTGCCCTCTAGAATTTGATGCCCCTGAAATTTCCATGTTAACCAATTTCCACCACCTTCCAATTTTTCAATGTTTTCCCGATCGCCTTCCAATTTGTTTTGCTTCGAAAGTTGTACCGAAACCGAAATGAATAAAAATCGCACAAATAAAAATTTACGCTTAACGTCGTCTTCCGATACTTCTTTTCACACGATGATGATTTCGACGCTTCTCAAACAATTTCACAACACTCGCGGGTATTGTAACCTCAATTTTCTTAAACACAATGTGCAGTAAAACAAAATTTTATTTCTAACCAAGAAAAACTATTTCAGCGTGATTCTTGTTCGCTGACAAAAATACAACAAGACTCTTGCAATTGTAGAGTACACGAGTCTAAAACCATGATGCACACTATTACGCCGTTCTACACTTTGATTTTTTTCGTTGTTTCCTCCCCCTTCACTTACGAACTAACAACAGTTTGTTGGTGAAGGGGAAAGATTCAAAGTGTGGAACGACGGATTGCATATAGCAAATAAGATAAATGAAGCTTATTTTGGATCTAATATTTCATTAATTGTGTTAATTTAGTTGAACAAGCAATCATTTATAACAATGAAATGATACAACAATTATTTCAGTTATATCAAAAATTATTACGCATAGCCGGTGCAATAATTTGGTTGCATTCAGAATTATTACGATAGAAATAATTATCACAGTATTCGGACGGGACGGTCCCAAGTAAATTACACCAGAGAGTTGCGTTCAATAATTTGAATAGGAATATGTAAGACGAAGTTAAATTTCTGACGGCAGTCTGTTATAAAAAGTAATAAAAAATAATTATAATAAGAGTCGCCCTATATGGCACACCGCATTCGCACAGGTTTCAATCGATGAAAACTTAATTTTCACAAAGTAAAAGTTGTTTTAAAAACAAAATAAACAAATAAATACTTTTTAGAACACGTTTCTATATTAAGTCACTTGTATCCCATGTACTGATGCCAGTCACTTTACTTTGACGGTGTTGGTTCTAGGGCTTGAGACTTTATGGGTAGTTTAATTGGCATAATTTTCGCTAAAGTCAATGCTAGAGTGTATAAGCTGTTTCGTTCTGTTAGTATCAAATGCTTCTAATCTTCCAACCAGGTTAGAGTGAAGACACCTTATCTGAAAAACTGAAGGATTGTTAGCATTGTCAAGCAGAACTAACTGTTTGTCAGGTAATAACGGTTTATCTATGTAGGTTTGCTAACTAAGAGATTAATAAAAAACCACCACCACACTGCCTAAACAATATGTTTTGCACATAATTTTAAAAATTCGGGCTCAACCGGGATTTGAACCCGGGACCTCTCGCACCCAAAGCGAGAATCATACCCCTAGACCATTGAGCCGCACGAACTTATAAAAATAATCATTAATCAAATGGTTTTTTCCTCTATTAAACGACAAGAATTAGGTTAGATTTAATGTATATAATTTAGTATAAGTTCTGGGGTTAATTAAGAAAATTTATTTCAATGAAAATTCGTGTTTTACGAGGAAAATAATATAATTTTATTAATTCAAATCAAATATCAGTATGTTGTTTCAACCAATTCGAAACAGCTGCAACTCGAGAGTATACTCCCGGATAACTCGGTTGTGCGCATCCATAACCCCATGATACGACACCAATTAGTTTTTTATCTAAAACTAATGGACCACCGGAATCACCTTGACAAGAATCTTTACCGCCCTCATTATATCCAGCACAAATCATGCGCGGCGTTATGCCACCAAACGACTGATAGGCATCATTACAAATCTCTTGATTAACGATTGGTACATCAACTCGTCGCAATACATCACGCGATTGACTAGAATTTTTGGTTGCCCCCCAACCCGATACTTGACACGGTGTACCAACTTTAATTTGCTCATCTTGTTCTGCAATCGCAATGGCACTGGCATTTTCGTTTAACTCAATTCCACCGTCCACCTCTAGCAGTGAAAAATCAAAATCTATAGCTTGCATACTAAAATTTTCGTGTTGCACGATTGATTTGATTTTGTAAAGAATGCCGCCTTTACCATGATGTGATGAACCAACTCGGACTTGGAAAGATTTTGGTTGACCGCCACTATAAGTTTAAATGTAGATCAAATTATTATTTAGTTTAGAATCCAACGAGAGATTATAGATTACTTTGTACAATGTGCGGCTGTTAGCACCCAATTTTTGTTCAATATCGAACCACCACAAATATGTGCACCTCTTTGTACCGAAACCTGATGGGGTGCATCTATTATACTAATCTCAACGCCACCAACAATTCGGCCATCCAACATCGGCTTGAATGAGTTCTTGATTTGGTATCCGCACACAAACACTACTAATAGTACACTAGAACTTATTAATTTTAAGAACACCATTCTAATGTTGTAACGGTTTTGAATTACTGTTTTATTATTGATACGTTTTGAATTCTGTCGTCTCTTATAGAAAAGCCTAACAATTTATATAAACCTATCGAGTGGTTTTTTACGTGTGCAATTTATAATAACACTACACATATGTAAATAGTTTTAAATTTATCTTATCACTTAGAAAATTATAGGGCATGAGCTGAATTAATAAAATTGTTTTAGCGCAGTTTGTATTCTACTAAATGTATGTTGAGTACGTTAATACGCACAGCTTGGTATGCAGGTATGTGGCGTATTGTGTCTAAATTTATTAATTATACTCTCTTCAAACAACAGTATACCATACCCGCCCAAGTTGTTGCTTTTGATCCAATAATACTAATAAATAAAAAGTTATAGCAGAGCGTAGTTTCGATCTACGGACCTCTGGGTTATGGGCCCAGCACGCTTCCACTGCGCCACTCTGCTCATGCTAAATTGTGTTTTTAATGTTAATTAAAAGCCATACTCTGATGATGTAATATGCATTTTATTTACTCATTACATACATTAAATATACATAGAAAATATAACTTATACGTAAGAATTCCTTTAACTCGTTTTCAAATTTTAGCCATTTCAAATAAATATGCGGCCAACATTTTTTTCCCTTCAGTAAAATTCCTTAATGTAATACATTCATTTGCCTGATGTTCATTCATTTCGTTATTGCCCAGGGGCAACAGTAAGATATCCTTGTGGATCAGCCCTTTTAAAATGTTGATTACTGGAATTTGGTTCATGTCCCGAATAAAATTCGGTTCTAGTTTGTAAACTGCGCGAATTGCGTTTCGTGCCGCATGGAAAGGTTTAGAGGACAAATCCTCTTCCCAAGGCCTAGAAGAACATGGATTGTAACACGTTATTTTATTTTCTAGATTTCCATTTTTCCTTATCTCAATGGTAAGTTTTAAACCATTTTTGGAAACGTTCGACACAATCTCGTTTTTGCATCCAAATCTTTGGAATATTATATATTTTATGCGGTCCCAGATAAATTGTCGGCTTCGTTCTGGAGTAAGTGCTGATACTAGCTTCAGGACAAATCGTTGTTTAATTCCATCCTCATTCTCATCCTCTTCAATATTTTCAAATGTAAGGCTTGGTTGGCGCCACAGTCTCATAAGAATTTTTCTTTTACACCAATTTTGCATGTAATCGGGCAGTGTTTGTTTTAACTGGTCCAGATCTAATTGAACGAGTTCCATTGTTTGTTCGATTAAAGGATTTACATTTTTTACCTCATCATTGATATTTTGGATTAATATATTTCCATTTTGGTCAACCAAACTCGCTGTTATAAAATTTAAAAGATCTTTGCCTTTCCCAGAGCACATTATTTCGTAGTTGCAGATACCAACCATTCCAAAAACTATGCATGGTACTTTTTCGGAGAGCCACTCAGATTCACAGAGGGTTACGTAATCGATGTTACGCAAAAAAAATAAACGTTGGCTATATAAAAATTTTTCTAGGCCTATGCTGCCCGATTCGAACATACCTTCAATGATAAACTTTAAATTCACTGGTAATTCAATTTTTAGCTTTTGAAACGCTTCGATACAGTGGAACCAACTTAAAAGTGCGCCCTTGCCTTTCAATGCGCCTCGTCCGTATAAGCGCCGATTTCTATTCTGTAGCTTCCAGGGATCAGAGATCCATTTTTTATTGACGCCTGCCACATCATAATGACAATATACACAAAGTGTTTTCTTTTCTGGATCCTTACCAAATGTTGCTAATATAACCCATGGTATATCAATCAGTTTCCCATTCAATTCATATTTTCCGAGCTCGTGGCAGTCATGGCGTCCGCCAATTTTTTTAATCCACCCCTCAATCCAACGAATAGTTTTTAAAACTTCCATGTTGTGTTTTAACGAACCCGTGATCGATTTAATCGAAACAGCTTTTTCTAGATCGACGATTTTTCGCTCCCGACACGTATCCAACAAGTGCAAAATTTTTACTAAATTTTCTTCGATCATCACGATTAGGATGGCTTAAACGGGTTGAGGTTTTTGGTTATAACGGAGTACGAGTACACGATGTTATTGGAATGAATACGCAGAGAAATCTAATTTATTTTTCAATTTATTTTTTGAGATTACTACGATAAACAAAAATTTAATTTTACAAAAATTTAACTGGGCTGACTGTGTTTAAATGCGGTTTAAATTAAAGTCTGGATCCAATCCCTGATGAGATCAGTTTTAGCAAATATCATGTACTTTCTGCCATGTTCGTCGCCGCCTTCGGTTAACAAACCCCACAAAAAGTAATGGCAAACAAGCGGATTGCCTTCTTCAATAGGAAGTTCTAGATCATCATTGTAAATTGCACAATATGCGTGAGTCAAATCAAAATCGATTATTTGACCAACAACATAAAGAGGTCGACAATGTCTCAATAAATCCGTTGAGTTGACGATTGATATATTAGTTCGAACTAATTCAGGATTAACTGTGTGAAATGTGTTTATTAACCATCCGGTAACTGAACAATCTAAGCCCCTCTGTTTGCCTGGGATTGGTAACAGTATTATAGTAATATTTGGCCCAGATGCCAATGTTTTTTCCAGTTGTAATGCTGCAAAATTATATTTAAGACGCTCGGGTAAATATTCAGGATGATGCTCGACGCGGTCGATTTTCAATCGCAAGCCGCCTTTTAAGGAGAGCGTAGCCAAGTGAACGCGTAATCTTTTAAAGTTACCATTGTTATCTATACAAGTTCCAGTTGTTAAAACCCAAATTGTTGATATTAGAACACCGGAGCAAACATGGTTGTGGATCAATAGTCCCTTTATCATTTGAGGTCGTTGTATTGAAACATGGTATCGTACCTCCTGAAAGGGGGGCACGCGTTGAGCTGCACACCAATTGAAATTTAGGTAATTCAAATGTATTTTCTATTTTTGCGCTTACTACTAAGTTGTTTTTTACTTACGGGTACTTTGAGCAATTAAGTTAAAAATTACCGCTCCACAAAACAATCCGTACAACAGCATGGTTATTGTATTATTAATGAACAAATAAAAGTCAAGTTAACATATATTGAGTACACAACTAATTAATTAAGCGAGGAGAATTTGTGCAATTTAATAAGTTATGGTGTACAGGCACATAATTAATTTTCTCAATTATATTTTTTAACTACGGTAACGAAGCTACCGCCAAATTTACAAAAATGAGAAGAAATCGTACCATTGTTATTAAGCTTTATAACCAATTTGTAAAGGTTTGAGTCTGTACTGTATTATACTGGAAGTCTACATTTGGGCAAACAAATCCATCACTATTTGAACGAATCTATTAAATTTTTATTATTACTATCATAAACATTTTATAATTTATAAATTAAATATTTTTTTTAAACCTATACTTATACAAGACAATATACATACATATATAAAATATAGTTTTTTTAACTTAAATGTTTTTTAAACAAAACTTTCATAACGTTTTTTAGTGATCGTTAAATGATTATCATTCGATATATTTGTCACTGTAATTATGTTGTTACTATCGATTAGGTTACTGCTATTGGATGATTTGTACACCAGTTGGTGGTTATTTTTATATGTTAAACTTTCATTGAGCTTTTTATTCAAAAATTGAATGTCACTTGAATACATTTGATTATTTTCACCGCCGCTGTAATGATCACCGAACTTTTGTTGAGCTTCAACTTTCTGGAAAATGGGAAGTACATCATTCTCTAGAATTTCTGGATTTATTATCGACTCGTGAATTAAGTGCGATATTATGTAGAGAATATTTTTAATTGTTTTCTTCTGCGAGCCCGATTCGGATGCCGATTGATATTTCTCGTAGAATTTCGTTTGAAATATTTTGGTTATAAAGTTGATAATGACTTTGTTGCTCAGATGGTTATGGCACTTTTTATTTGATGCCATATTCAAAAGCATCGATGTAATTTGCTCCTGAAAATAAAATAAAATATTTGTTAGCATTCACGGAAAACTGTAACGTTACTCAGAAATTTAAAATTATTGCAAAATTGAATTGAAGAAATGAGTTCAATAGTTTTCGAATTGAACAACAAGTGTGTTAATTAAATTGAAAAAACCTCGATCTTGTAAACAGAAAAACAAAATTAGCGTAGAATTACGCGATCACGAAATCCGCAAAAATTAAAAAATTTGCGTTCGTTAAGTTCGGCAAGAATTAGGACTCGGGATAATTTCAATTTTTGAGCTCAGTTTAAAAATCGAACGGTATACGTGTCTTAAATCGATACATCGTTAAGACCCAACGCATCTTGGCTAGAGTCTTTTTTTTTTATTTTCCTGAATCTATAATCTAGGCTCAGGTTGTTCTCACATACCTGAAGTGCAAATAAAACATGCAATGCTGTTAGTGCACTAATAAATTACGGCACCGATAAATTCTTAACAATTACAAATCATTGATTCTAGAAATCAGTATGGATAATTTTAGACTGTTACATGGATTAATCTTTTATCAATCGTTGTCGATAGTTTAAGTACGATTAATTTGGAACGTAATATTCGTTGCTTCGTCATAAATCATCAGGCAGATCATTTTTGTGCTGTTTTGCAAGCTGGGATAAGAACAGCTTGGAAACAAAAAATCTTTTGGAACGGCTCTTAGACTGTGCTCAATTCATTGGATAACTTTCCAAACCTACCAAAGAGTATACGACCTCTTCAAGTCTCTAGTAAACACTAATTTGGGAGTCAGCTCATTGTTAACGAATGAACCCAGTGTACTTTCGTCTTTTAAAACGGTCAAAAATGCAATTGAAAACGCGTTCTTTGCATGCTCAGGCATGTGTGACTGGATACTTTTAGCTGTCGCACGGTCAATTATTATAATAGGGAACCTAACACTAATCTAGCTAAATAACCGTTTAGAATTTTTATTCTTTAGAAAGGACAAAGTGCGAATTCTTATTGAAATTCTAATTGACATATGATCTCTATAAAGATTATCTGCATCACATTGGTCTCACTCGGACTAAAGGAAGATATTGGTGATGACTGCATATTTAACGGGTGCCACTGCTCAGCTTTTAACGGCATTCAACGTTTTCAGTGTCAAACCATGGATGTAGATTAACTATCAAGATAGTTTCATCGGAAATTGTACAGTTTGCTAAGACTGCTAAGTGCTGCTGAACGTGAATTTTATGATGGAATTACTGATTTGCTCGGAGAGCAAAGGCTGTGAGTGTGAATCCGTTTGGGTTCCAAAAAGTTTAATAAAATTAAAAATAAAAACGTTCCGATAGAATTGTAAGTTTTGTAAACTTCCATTTTCATAACCGTATTGGTTTTTCCACTTTTAGCGTATTACTTTTAATGTATATTTTGGTAGTACTTTTGAGCTTTTGCTTATGTAGAATTCATTTGTAAGCATTTCATCAAAACTATTTTTACAGGATTACTTTCTAATGTATACCGAAATTTCTTGTGTTTTGGATGAAAAGATCATGACTAGAATCATTTGGGCCTCTATGTTTTTCCAACCCACCCAACCCACAACCTAACCCAACCCACTCCTATCACAGTGAAATCGCAATCGAAATTTGATCCCCATCGCGACTAATCCGAGATACAGCTTCCACAATAAAACCCAGTACGGTAAAAGGTAAAGTATCGGATACTTAAATTTTAAACACTGGTTAAATAACAAAAATAAAGTTCTTAAGGTAACGGCCATACTCATCCATGGGTATTTCATTTCAATTATTTAGGAGTAAATTACGTGTACTTTACTCTTGCCAGCTTAAGTTTAGTTTGAACTGCTACCAAAGGTTGTTCTCGGATTGCCAGATTATCATCGAAAACAGGCCTTATTATTAAAATTGTCCACTCACGTTATAAAACGACCCATAAATTTTAACATACCTAAGTATATTTAGCTGGCGGGCACCAAGGTGAAAGTGATATAAATAATTTTCTTTAAAATTGTCCCAAACCACGGTTACCTTAATAGAACAAATTTGGTGTTGTAAACTTGTTCCATTAGTAAATTATTGAAAAGCAAATTTAGGGTATTTTGTTTTCATCGTTTAATGAATAAAAATGATTGACGTTAATAAAAAACACAAAGTTCGTTTACTATGCATCAATAATTGATAAATTAATATTTTCTGTACTTTGTGCTAAATCTTTTAATTTTAACAATTTTTGTTCAATTAAACATAAATTTTACACCTAAATGTTATGTGCTAACCACGTTCGTGAAGCTTGAAATACTTACAAATAAAAATATTGATGCTCCAGGTCCACGTTTCTCTACCGCTGTATTTAGCTTGCACACGGTTTCGTGCGACATTAACGAATATATGGACGTTGGTTCAACTTTTGAGAAATTGTTTAGACATGCCGCGCTCAACAGCAGCGTTTGGCAGCAACTAGTTGTCGATAATAAATCTGTTATAGCCTCTACGAAACACTCGACACAATCTTTTAATCCTTTAATTTTATGATCATCCCCGTGCCATGGTGCCGTCAATTGTGTTAAAACTGATACAGTTTCTCGAAGTTCTGGTTCGCATCGAACAGGTTTTTGGTCCGTCATTATCTCCTTCAAAATTTCTAATCCGCCACACTGTTCAAACTGCTTGATAGCCTCTTGTGTAGAACAAACTGTCGCTAACGATCTAAGTGCCAATGCTCGTATCGACGACTGTTTACAATCGAGTATCTGTATGAGGAGTAATTTTACCGTCTCATTAGCCAAAAATGCTGAGTTTAATGAAGCAAAGCCATTATACTCAATATTCGATAACATCGATAGTGTGCTTAAACTCGATCGTAGCATTAATTCACACTGATTATCTTCAATTGAGTTGACTATGATTTTAATTAATTTTTCAAATATTTGGCGTACCGTAATTAAAACATACCGTTTTAACACTATCACATCCTCCCGAATTAAATCAAAATCGAATTCATCGAATTTGATTGCGGCACATCGTAAATCAATAGACATTTCAATAACGTTAACGATATTCTCGCTAAATTTTTTAAGTTCATGTTTATCTTCACAGTAGATTTGTGATCGCAATTTTTGTTTTTCCATGAACTCAATTAGGGATGTTGCCAAAATTTGGAGCGCCGCCGAAATTTCAAATATCTCGATATTTGTTTGTAACATTTTTTCTAGCTTCTCGAAATCTTGTTGCAGCGTCATGACACGTGTTTGTGTGTTGCGTATTAGTTTAGCTGCGATCGATGCGGTAACTTTAAGATTTCGACTGGCCTCGATCGCAATAGATTTGGTTTGTAGGGTGGACAGAACTTCATGGTGATAAGAATTTCTCAACTCTGAAAGCCATTTTTGTACACATTTAGGTATTTCGTCGTGCTCATTCTCAAGATCGTATGGTTTTGGTGTGGAGGTACGAAATGGTTGATCCGTATCATCCAGCGAACAAACCGTTGCATTACTATCCGTTATAAGACTTGTTTTTTTTAATATGCTTTTACGTGGTTGGAATGTTGTCTGTTCGTTATTATTTTGATCGTCATCACTATCGTCACTAGTGACGTCATTTTCTAAATAATTTTTCTTTCTAATTTCGGGCACACTTCGATTGGTAAATTTGGATGATGATCTCGAAATTGTGCGACCGCGTTTAATCGAACGATCCTTATCACATTTACATAATGTCGTATTCGACTGAGATTCATTTAATGTATTTTCATTACGAATATTATTATCTTCATGACTAGAATTGGATAATTTAATGTCGTTATTATTGTTGTCGTCGACTGGTGAGGTTGTACTGTAGTTTAAACTGTCGATCTGTTGATTGAAATTATTTTCATCGTCGGGCGTTTCATTGAACGAAATGCGACGTGAAACACAATTTTCACGGTTTACTGTATGGCCATCCGTTGTGCGACGGATTACTGTAGGTGGTGTTACGGGCGTATCACATACTGAGGATGGCGTTAATCTTTGGCTTTCGTCATTATTTATAAGAAGTTTCTTTGGTGTTAGTTTGTCAGGCGATTTATTCTCACTGTTCAGCAAATTTATTGATTCGTTTATGGTTTCGATTTTGGATTTAGTGTTGTTGTTGAAATATGATGGTGGTGATGTTTCTGTATCACTAAATCCAGAATCTTGACTTTTATGACTAGACGGACTACCTTGTCGCATCCAGGTAAAATTAGTTGTGGTTTTGCGTTCCTGTATCGTTTCGAAATCGGACCACCATACCTTACTTTGGCTACGCTGGAAGTTTGATGCGTGCATTTGTGTATGGGAATTCTGTGATTTATATTTTACATCCATAATATGTGCTTGGTTTATATTTTGCTTTTGCTGTTTGTCGCAAATCTGAAAAAATTAAAGACAAAATATAATTATTACAATATATTCATTCTGAGTCCATTTTGATTTATATTTATTGCAAATTGTGTATGACCTTAGCATAACTGATTACAAAAATGCTAAAATCTTATACAATGTAGTAAGCATTAGTAAATTGTTGAATATAACAGAATTTAAGCCAATAAACGGCGCTTAAAATGATTAAATCAGATCGTGTTACGCTGTTTATCAGAAATTTGCATATTGCAGTTCAGTAACACCAGACTATGGCGCATGTTAAAAACTTTAAATTCGTTTTAATTACCTATATACAAAAACGATTTCCGGTGTAAAATCGGTGATTTACATTGCATCAACAGTAACAGAAATATCACGTTTCAATTGGATTAATGTTTATTTTTTATTCAAATGCAATGTGAAGCTCTATAAGTGTCAATGATTTATATTCTACTGAAATTATGAAATAACCAGCAGAAAATCAAATAACCTCTCGCACCCGTGCACAGAATATTCGAAATTTCTTTCAATTTAATTAATTTCGCGCTTAAGCCGAAACAATAAAACAAACATTAGACAAATTAGTCTAAGAAAGAATTATAATAACTATTATCACGTTAAGCACGGAAGATTGTTTGCGCTGATAAAATTTCTAAAGAACCGGGTGGTATTATTAGTATTACATTTAAGACATTCAATAACAAAACTATTCTGTTTTCTGTATAAACTGCTTAACTCCGAAAATACCTGGTTATATTCAATTTGTGATGATTTAAACGCGAAAATGATAAAGGTGCGGCCGATTTAGTTTTATTTTTATGATTGTATGTAGTTCTCGTTCTACAATTATTGTTGAAGATAGTTTACGTTTATCACAAAATGTATTGATGAAATATTTCACACAAAGCAGGTGCCTACTGCCGATCTCTAAGGGAGGGAACAATAACAATCAAACCTCTTCTTTCAACTCGCTTAGCACAGTCTGGATATAGAAAAATAAATTAAATTTATAAAAATAATTAAACAGTTTGTTACGAGTTATGTCACTTGTGTGGTTTGATTTATAATCGATAATGTATTTTACACGATGTTACAAACGTTAAAGTCTAACTATAATTACATTTTGTGTAAACAATTAAATCGGGATTGTGACTCATTTAATTAGAATTAGTATAACTAGTTTGTAATACGAGTAGTGGTGATTAAATGAATATTAAAAATAAATGTGGCTACCGATTTTTATCTACAAATGATTTCAGTGTACTACTCTTGATTTTAAAGGACAGCCCAGTTCCGAACTAATTTTTTATTTTAACTATCAGCGACTGGCCTTTTTAAAAACTATAGTGCGTAAATAAGAGGTGGAAGTGTGGTCTTGACCTTAACAAATGGAAATTCAATCAATATAAAAAAAATTTGCAGCAAGAAAGACAAGTCAAAAGATAGTTGCAGATATAATTCACTATAATCAACATTTTAGAAAAACAAAACAAATGCTGTCAAGGCGATATTTTACCACCCTTCAGTGGTTTGACAGAGGTAAATAGTTGGATTAAAGGCCGACAAGAATATAGTTGACAGCTGCATAATACTGGTACGATCCCGCCTATTGGTCTGGTGAGCGTTAATACAGGGTGGATTGGTCACTTAAGCAGGACATTAATTCAGTGTATAAATTAGTTAGCTGAATGTTAAGAATTTAATGATATTTTTGAAATAATGACATTTAGATTTAAGCATTAGAAGTATTTTGATAGCAGATTAGTGCATAACTGAATCGTTGCGAATGTTCGAAAGTAATCTGAAATACTCAGCGCGATATATACTCCTAAATACGGGTGTGATGAACACAATAAAGTGAACAGTACGAGAAATTATTAGTGGCGTTTAAAGTGAAATAAATTGTGGAAAGTGAAATAATCATAAATAATAGTCAAAATTATTGTTGGTGTGTTTTAAGTGTTGGGTGTGTATTTGGAGAGCTGTTCTGAGATTATTTTCAGAAATATTGAGTGGGAACTGAATTGCGAGAGCTGTTGTTATAAACAATCGATATCCGAGGCAGGAATCAGAAATCGATAAATCAGATATGATGGATTCCTTGCAATTTTGGTAAAGGAACTAAAACTAAATTGAGTTTTTTATTCGAAAATTCATGGCTCTGCAAGCGGATAGTCGCGCTTTCAATCAATTTTTCCGGGTAAAGTTAAATATGCTTCGACGAAAAAGATAGAATCGACGACACATTTAAATTATTATAGTAGTACTTCCTTTTCTGGATATCCTTTCAAATCTTCCGACTATCAAGGAAGGCAAACTGAAATTCCTACGATTTTTTACTAGATTTTAATAGGGTACTAGAATCTTATTCAAAATGAAATAGGAGTCTGGTACTGTAGTTCGTACAGTATTTCTAAATAGTGCCCAATGCGTTTCCGTAATATTTTCTTAAAATCCGATTAAACTCAAGCTGTGAAATTCTTTCTGTGGAAGAATTGGGGGAAAATCCAAATGGATTAATATAACTTGAGATGTGTTCAATGCCAGCAAAGGCCCAAAGATGCACTTACAAAGAATTAACTTATACTATCTTTAACTACAGCACCCAGAAACCATAAGCGTTCTGTACAACATCTGTTCATCGATTGAACGATCGTGTTCATGTTTCGGAAAACGTAAGTAAACCTCAAAATGGGATTTTATTACTAAACTTCGAAAAAGCAATAAATATGTGGCAGCAATAATTGCGGCCGACACGTCTCAGTCTCAATTGCTTAACAAACCCAAGTACGACGATGCAGCTAAGGTAAACGCCGACATAGTTAACTGTATTAAATAAGATTTGGAAATAACGGGTGTCCGCCGGGAAGGTATACTACTTTGTTTGTTTATGATTTTTGATTAAATGAAAGAGAATGGATCTTATATTGATAAATGTTTTATTTAATGTCGGCAATTATGTATGGAATACAATATCAGATAAATGTCCGCCTCCGTTAGCCTCACAAATGCGAGCCCTTTTGAGCACATTTTTCATTACATTCTCACACATTTCACGCGGTATTTCATTAATTTCATCACGAATATTTTGTTTGAGTTGCTCAAGCGTTTCTGGTTTGTTTGCATAAGCCTTGCTTTTTAGATATCCCCACAAAAAGAAGTCCGGAGCAGTCAAATCAGGCGACCGTGGAGGCCAATCAACATCACCATTTTTTGAAATAACTTGTTGTGGAAAGAGTTCTCGCAGTAATTCCATTGTAATCCTGGCTGTATGCGATGTGGCACCGTCTTGTTGATACCACATGTTAATCAAGCCCAAAGTATGCAGTTGTGGCGTTAAAATGTTTTCAATCATATCACGATATCGCTCCCCATTCACAGTTACCGTTACGCCGTTTTCATTTTCAAAGAAGTAAGGTCCAATGATTCCTCCTGACCAAATTGCACACCAGACTGTCACTTTTAATGGATGTAAAGGTGACTGATGAATAATGTGAGGGTTTTTCATTGCCCAGAACCGACTATTCTGTTTATTCACATATCCATTTAAATGAAAATGTGCCTCGTCACTCATTATGATTTTTTCATGAAAATCGGGGTTGTCATGGGCGAGCTGTAACATCCTATTGGCATATGTACGGCGGCGTAAATGGTCTTGTGGAAGAATTTGCCACGTGTCTACATCACGACTGTCAAGTATGAACTGTCAATACTAATATTCGCCTAAATGGCGGCAAATCAAAGTAGTATACCTTCCCGGCGGACACCTTGTATTTCAAGTATTCACACAACGTCACAATCAACGGGAACCACTAATTCTAATACCAACGGGAAACCTTTTTCTGACGTCAGGTAACTTAAACTCTATCGTTTTGACTGAGAACTAGCTTTGGAAGATTTTCGGGGGTGCGTTTAAAAATCCACCATTATATGTGCATTTGCTGTTTATAAATTATTTCTCTACATTGTCCCAGTTGTCATTTTCAATGGTAGCGCACTACAGGGTTTCTCAATGTCAAAGCAATATGTTGAAGATGAAAATGTTTTTATTTGCATTAAATTAAGAACATAATCGATTCATTATGAATAATAGTGTTGTTTATGTGTTTAAGCCTAGTGCTTAGTCAAAGTGAAATTAAATTTTACACGTTCGCCAAAAATCTATTTATTCTAGGTCAAACAGAAATAAAATTTTATTAGGAGAATATTAATGTTTGACGTGTGAAAAATTCAAATTTCGCTGGACAAGTGGAAAAAATTTGTCAATTAGGCGGTATTCACACCAAATGCGAATTGCGAACGCGATTAATTCTATTCTCGAAAATAAACAATTTGCGATAGTTAAACACGCGAATTTATGAATTTAGGACGAATAGTACGATCCGTATAATTTACAATAAAACACTTTTGAAAATCATCTATTATGTTGAAATTTAAGTTGATGGCTAAAATCGATATGTCCAAAATTTTATCTTTCAATTCAGCGCAGATAAATTTGCTGCAAAACGGTTGAGATTTTACACTGCCATCTAGATTAGAATCCGTAAACTGTATATTTAGTAGTGAGCAGCATACCGACCAACAAAATCGTAAGCTAAATATATTTAGCTTGCTAAATTTTATATTCAATTTGTATGGACAATTTGGCTTTGCTCAAGCTGCTCAAGCGCCCGTGTTTAAATTTGCGAACTAATTTATAAAATTTCAAATTTAAAAAAACGTTGACAAATGTGAACAGTAGCTAAACATTTATTCGCCTTTCTCTCGTAAAATATATGTTTACTTAATATTTCCGCGAATACCGCCTTATGAAACCATAACCAATAAACGAGACTTTATTTCCATGTGAAAAACTTTACCATGCAATAAATTTTTTATATTCAAATTTAGTAACAGCGGCCAATATGTCAAAAATAACATAAAGTTCCGATGTATATTTTTAGTATTACGTAACAAATTAGTCGGTAAAATCAAGTATAGCGGTTTCGCATACTTAAGATGGCAGCAAGTAAGTAAATAAATTTGAAATAAGTCGGTGTTTGGGAAAACCCGAAGTGAAATTTTCACTTCTGATTTCACTTTGGTACAATCGTATGAAGATTTAAGGTGAAGAAATCGATCAGTGTACTAGGCTTTAATAGTGATATTAGGTAATAAAAATTTTTAATTTGACTATAAATGTGGGAAATTTTGGATATTTTTTTTATTAATAACCATATTTTTTAATCGTTGAAAAATGACATTTGAAATAATATCGATGTAAAAGGAATTCGTTAATTTAAATATGTCAGCTGGAACAATGTTCTACATTGGGCGCGTTCAGGACCGCCAACTGTTGGCATCATGATTAGTGAAATCATCGCCAATTTGATTTCAAAACTTCATAGTACTAAACATTTTCATAACGTTGGCTTTGATTTTACCCAACATGTTCCCAACTGTTGGGCGCCCTGAATGCGCCCATTGCAAAGTTTTGCATAAAATATACCTTACTAACTTTTTTTGAATATTTTTTGAATACTCCTGGCCATCCCACACAATACCTTTATTTAATCTATTCGTTTGACAATATTTAAAAGATTGAATGCGCCATACTGTAACTAGGATATTTTAATACTAAGCCAGCCAGCATGGAATTACTGTTTGGTTACTGTAGTAAGATACTTTTTTAACCTTTATGGGAGTGACAAGGTACCCGGGTACCTTTTGCACTTTTAGACGTTTAGCTTTGTATGTTTCATTCATAATAAAAAAATTTAATTTTATGAGAACTTCTAGATCAATTGTTGAGAAATTTTACAACTTAAACGAACGTGAGAGCAAAAACTAATTTAGTTGTACGAATTAGAGTAACAAAGGTACTCGGATACCTTTACATATTTTACACTATATATTTGAAAGAAATAGTATGCAAATATTGTTTGTATTTCTGCTTATTTATTTCATTTAATTTATGTTTATATTTTTATTTATTTCAGAAAAACTAACCAACATTTTGCATTATTATCGATAATCTTTTTTACTGATGTTACACGTTGGATTATTTGCAGAATGTTCTTCGAAAACCGACACGTTGCAGCTAGTGCAAGATTGTTATTAATTTTTGTAATTTTAACTAAATTCGTTATACATTTCATAATTACAAAAAAAAATTTAAAAAAAATCAGTTTCCACAAAAAGTGCACGTAAGGTACCACCTTAATCACTCAAATTAAGATTTTTTTCTTCACTCACATGAGGGTTAAACACGACGAAGTCAGAAAATCATCCCGAAATAAAGTGTAGTCACCACATAAAAAGTGTAAATATTGAACAATTTAGGTTTATCCCGAAATTCAAATATTATAGACAAATAATGTTTGCCCTAAAAAGTTTAATTAAGAAGCTTAACATTTTATGGAGCCAATACCAGAGCCAAATAACTAAATTTAACTGAAATCTTATATGAAAATATGTCATTTAGGTACGACTATGTTCATAAATAAGACTCAACATTTATATATTATCGCCGAGACATGAATATCGATACTCAGGTTCGTTATAAATTTGTTCGAGAGCAAAGTTAATTCGTGTATTGCACTTTTATTTCGAGATAAAACTACTCTTTATCCGGGCTGGCCACATTTTCGCTCAACAATTTTACTCTCTGTAACTTATTGTAAATTTCCATTAATTTTGTAACCCAAATTTGCAAAATGAAAATAAAATAAAATAAATATTAAAAACAAATCTTAAAAACGAATAAATTCCGTTGAACAATAGGCCACAAAAATGTATACAACCAAATCAACATAAACCGTGGTTTCGTTATTTGGTTACCAAATTGTTATTCCACTGTTAATATACAGTACACATGCATTGATCGTCTTAACATAAACAAATAACAAAACAATAACAATTTGATTTAGATTAGGAAATCTTATAACTTTCAAATGAACGTTGAATACACAACACAAACGATAAAAATAAAAACAAAGTTTGTAGTTTCGATGGCGTTCCAATCCAACTGGCGGCAAATAAATATGTAAAATTTATTGCCATCATACAACAGTTAGTTGTATAAGAAAAAATCGAAGTTAAATTTGTGTTCCATCACCTCGCGATATTGATTAATTTATTCAAGTTTCAGGTTTCTTAAAATACGCCATTACCAATTTATAATGCCTTTATAATATAATCATCAAATTAATTCGTTTAAAATTATTAGAAAACATTTTTTGTTGTAAGTTTAATCAACTTTTCGAAATAGTGTAGCGCTTAAGACTTTATTTATATTGTGGAGGGCATGGTTCTAAATTTGTGTAATCGCGCCTATGTCCGATAAGAACGTCTGCCGTAAAAGTGTCAAGTACAAATCAAACAATTATATTTAGCCATGGAATTCATGGGAACCTAACGATGACTAACTCACCTTATTCTTATCACACATATTTTGTAAATATTAAATTACGATAAGACAGTGCATAACTCATACACTGTTTTTTATCAGGGTAACATATTATGAAAGTTTGTACAAAACAACATAACCACTTGAGATTTAATAATTCAACATTCCATTATTATTAATTATAGATCTAATCTGATTACCAATCCTTTATACTCGTAGTTTTATTGCAATACACACATAACCTTTGACATTTTCAATATTTCGCGTTGCACATGGAAATATTTCATTTTAAAGCGCGAGGATGAAGATGATGGCGATGACAACCTAACAACAAACGCCATCCAATTATTTACATTTTTTGTGTAAATTATAAAATTAAAAAAAAACTTTGTGTTTTATCGTTTTAAGCAATCTTTCGTTTTAAGAGAATTTTCTAAAAACACATAAAATTAATGAGAAACCCTAAGTGCTTATCAGAGTTAGCAGCCTAGCAAATAATAAGAATATATTTTTTCATTTTATATTTTCTTTAAGATATCCGATTAGTAATTTTTTAAATTTATTGCTGTGTGCAGCTTTTCCGTACAGGTACTTAGTTATTAGATAAAATTTCATAATATGTACAATATTTTATAGCCAGATGATTAACGCAGCTGAATCATATCGGTACACAATACAGCGCTGTACACGAACACAGCCCATAAATGGATCAAGTACACTTTCTTACACGTGCATTACATACGTTCAAGGCATAACACATTGTTTATGTAATACTTACTAATAATCGATTGCAATTATAAATTTTAAGCTGAATATTATCGAAAACATAAAAAATGGAAAATTTCACAATTTCCCTTTTTTTAAAATACAACAAAAAGCCATTTTCATTTCATTTTAAATAAAATAACAAGAACAATGAAAATTTATGCTTAAAATGGAATTAAAATTTTATTTAATTAGTTTTTGTTTGTCGTCGTTGTTCTTTTCTTATATACACAAAAATCGACAATGGATATTTCATTACATATTTTCATGGATCGCGGTCGTATCGAAATCGAAACGACAGAAATTAATGTGGTATGTGCTGTGTTCCGGAATATTTATACGTGTACGAATATATAAAATGCACATTAAGAATATTGCGTCACTTAGGTACAAGATTAATAATGCCATGCTTGCAATATGCAGCATTATGACCTCATTTGAACCAATTACACAACGACAACATACACGAGTGTAAACATATCGCACTAATTACATAAACATTACATTTTAAGTGTAGACCAAACAAGTGTTTCTCGTATGGAAAAGAAAAATGTTTTAACAGAAAGACATTTCCATGCACACACACACACACACATATAGACATTTACGCGTATCGGCGTATGCTCACCATACATTAAAAACGAAAGGAACAATAATAATAAAATGCTAAGTGTATGATTCAGAAGTGGCAAACAATAATAATAAATAAATACTTAACGATTTGTATTTGTAATTAAATTGGAATTTAATTACTATAATTGTTTCGAGCCACATGCAAAATTTACATAAATTATTTAGTCTGGATCTGAATCACATTTTTGCAATTTAAAAATTTCGAATGTAGGCTCCATTTTAAGGTATTTTACAGGCTGAATATTATAATAAGGTCACGTGTAAATTGTTCAAATAGAATTTGTCACAAGTTTGAATAATTTATTTCTAATTCAGAAATTCCAGAATATCCAACCTATAAGAGAAATTCAATGAACTACGGCTATGTATCAATAGGCTTAGTTTTGTATGCCAAAACCATCAACTGCTGAACGAAACTATGATCAGAAATGATTTTTTGGAAAATATTCGTCGATTATGAACATTCCACTTGAAGATACTCATATTTTATAAAGCTTCAAGCAACGATGAGCGTGAATCAATCTTATAATTGTGGCAGAAAATGAGCCACAAACACCAATCGAGGTCAAAAAATCATTATTAGTCGCCACTCGCCAATGAAGTAAATACGTTCGATAGGTTGTAGCGATTTCGTTGAAAGATTCGGGTAATTAAATCCATTTTTGCGTTTCGTTTAATAACGATCGCTTATAAGTCGATTGAGAGAATATTTTCGGCATAAATTGTTAAATACCAAAATATGTGATCAAACAGGAGCATATAAACTTATCTATTCTTAATTAATTACCAACAAGTACTATTTGAAATGGATATCATGAAACCTGGCAAAGAATTTCGTTATGACACTTTTCATCTAATCGATGGAATATGCAGATCGAATGTATGATTTTGTGGATCAAAATAGTAATACCAACGGCTGGATTAAATGAGACAGTTGTTGACCAAGGTAGAAATATATCACGGTAGTGGGAAAAGTTATATATTCCACTAATGGTGCCATGCTAGGATATTAGTTTCAATTGCGACCCCTTATTGAATTTACGAATGCTATCCAGAAGTGGTTAACGCCAACTTTTCATCCCACTAACTGATTCAGTTACGGTGTCTTATGATATAGAACTGCCTAACTATCTGCACTGTTATTCCTTTAGAAAAGTACCTTGGGATGAACTTTGACGGGCGATTTTCTCTATATCAAACCTGATTTAGTTGATTTGTATCGTATCCCAATGAGATTGATTAAACTTGTATTTTTCTTATATCCTAAGTATTTTCTGCGCATTATTACTTGCATTATTACTAAGTCCTCGTTTTTCTCTGTCTGGAAAGCTCTTATTAATCCTATTACCGTAAACGGCGATTCTGTGCAAATTACTGACCTAAGACTCACTAACATCCTGCTGGCCTAGCCCATCTTCTATGAGCACCTCAGTAAGGACCAGTTCGTCATGTTTATTGATGGTGGTTGGTGACTATCTCTTTCATAATTATAATGGTTTCAAATAACTACTTAGTACTACTACCTTCATCCAGGACATCACCGAAATATGTCGCAAAATTACGGATGAGAATTATCTGTGTTCTAGAGGGCCGCCGGCCTCTCCGACCGATGCTTGTTTGATTTAATCCTCCGATGGATCCAATTAAGATAAAGAGACAAATAATTATTTTAAATAAATTTGAGGCAATAAAATAAGTTATTAATATAATTATTAATTAATTTTTTATCAGGTTATATTAAGGTATACCATTAAGTCATTTTAGTCCTTCTATTAACTATTCGCATTATTCGAGTTATGGTTGTATGAAATAACATAATATGCGTCAAAAGACCCTATAGGAACAAGTTTGTTTAAAAAAGTAACCTTAGCATATTCCACACGTGCTTAATGGGATTAAGGTCGGGGCTGCGAGCGGGCCAGTTCAATTTCCACGGTCAGATGTTGTCATGCATTAATAATTCAAGTGTCCGAAATTTTTTGACGACCAGTGTCCTACTTGGTGTCTTTTTGAATTATTGCATTTCAAAATTTTTGGAATCCACGTGGCCTCCCTTTGTAAGTTAATCGGGTTTGAAAATTAAATTTACTATGAGCTTCCACTAAACTTTTCAGAGAAAAAATGATTTCGTGAAAAATCAAGTTTTTGACTTAGGGTTATTTTGCACGCTCCGTGCGAATGTGTTTTTATTTGTATAGTTCTGTGTTATGTCTCATCCAGCGAAACAGTAATACGACTTAAATTAACGACGGCTTTTTGTTATGGATAATTTGACACCTTGGCTAGCGAATTCGTATAATAACACAATTTGTCAATTAAATTGTAATTTATGATTTGTATAAACACGATGATTTTATTTTTGATGTGTCATTCAGTTCAGAACGAAATTTTTCGGTCTGTTATGTCGTTAAATTTTCGATAGAAAACAAAAATGGCCCGAACAAAATATTATATTTGACTGTTACTAAGATCTACGTACACACATTGTTATGTCAATTACTCATTAGCATGACAATTAGTAAATTTGGATCTTACTGAAGAGAAATTACTGAAGAGGAAAACAAATCCGTCCGAGTTTCGAGACCAATAAACCTTGGCAGAAGCTATTTGAAAAGATCAACCTAATTTAGCCTAAAATGTTTGCCACTTCTAGCAGATAATCCTAATTTCACTTTTTAATGTGATTACAAATGTGATTCCCAAGATCGAATTTAAAGCCGGTAGACTCGAAGTTTAGAAAAAGCTTTTAAAATTAGAAATTGCACTTTAAAGTTCATTTAGGTACTGATCAAAATGGTACAGATATATTTGAAGCCAGAGAGAGGTAGCTTAAAATCTTTGTAAAGTGTCAAGACCTTTTCTATGTAAAATTAATTAGGATATTTTTGAATGACTATGTGCGCTAAAAAATAAATGGAACTCCAATATTAATGAGGGAACACTTTGAAATAAGGCCGCATAGGAGTTAGTCAATATTGTTGGAAGAATGAATAACAAAATGAGCTATAAATACCAATAAGAGAAGTCTGTTAAGGATTCTGCTATGGAATATTAGATTAATAATAATAATAATAATTAACCGGAACCCGGTGTGAATTTGCAAGAAAAACTTATTCAATCAACATATAAAGTTTTTCCTTGTTGAGATACGATTATAAAGGGGTTACAATTGGAATGATACAATTAAAAAATCAAAAAAAACACATAAATTATTCAGTGAGACCACATTTTTTTATTTGAAAGGTTACATGCCATTATGTATGGAAAATAACATCATTCAAATGACCACCACGTACGGAGAAGTACGTACTGCATTCTGTCAGCCCAATTTATCATCACTTTTTCACATAAATTTCGCTGTATTTCTGTAATGCTCAACTGCAACAACTGTCTTGTTGACACCACATATCTTCCAGATTATTCTCAACAACAGCAGGAAAAAAAATCATTTAACATTGTTCTGTATCGTTCTCCATTGACTGTTACTCTTCGACCATTTTCTTCAAAGAAATATGGGCCAATCACTCCACTAGCATAAATTGCACACCACACAGTGACTTTATCTGGATGTAATGGTGTCTGAATAGTTACGTGTGGATTTTCATCACTCCAAATTCTGCAGTTCTGTTTGTTTAGATAACCATTTAACCAAAAATGAGCTTCATCACTGAATACAATTTTTCGATAAAAATATTCATCATTTTCAAGTTGTTCAAGAGCAAAATCGGAAAATAAACGACGTTTATGGTGGTCTAATGGCGTCAGTTCTTGAACCAGTTGAATCTTATAAGGATGTATGCCCAAATCTTTTCTTAAAATTCTCCATGTAGTTGCTTGAAACCGATAAATTTGGATTTTCTCTTACACTTGCTGCTACCAAATCAATATTGTCTTATGTGCGTGCATTTCATTGTCGTACTGGTACTCTTGTATCGTGTAAAGAAAATTCAATTTCAAATTTGTCTACAATACGACGAATAGCGAGTCGATTAACTGAATAATATCGTCCATGAATTCTTCTTAAATTTCTCTCAGTATTCACAAATGAGCACTGATTTTGATAAAACAATTTAACAATTTCTAAACGTTGTTGAAGCGTGTATCTTTCAATGATTAAATGACATACCGGCTACTGAACACAAATGACATAAGAAATGTCACAAAATAATACGCAGTGTTGACATTATAACCATTTTAAATTATATCATTCCTGTTTGCAATTTGTGCTGAAGGTTTCATTGACTACCATCTTCATTGAAAATATACAGCTTGTTTTAAAACTCCCTTCCTTTTGATGATCCGATGACATGAACGACAGCGTGATAATGATTAATTGGTAGTAACTGTTTTATAGACACAATCAATTCACACGCTTAATTGAAACATTCCAATTCCCAAAATTATTGACAGACACCAACAATTTAATATATTCACTCGAACAAACAGTAATTACATAAAAATTATGATGACATATTTAAAAAATATTTATAAATAAATTTATTGAAGACAGACTTTGTGGAAAAAGCTTGTTTTATAAATTAAATTCAATTGCTTATAGCTTCTACAATTTGATTTATTTATTTCATAGTTTCGAACCTTTTCCTGTACATGTACGCAGATATACTCCGTATGTACATCTTGTAGTGGTCAACTACTGGATTTAAAATGCAAATCAACAGAACCATATTGGAATTCAAGACACGGTTTTATTAATTTTCTTTTTAATTTAAACATGCATACTTACACATGCGGTGCCTGATATGTTAACAACTACATATAAGTAATTTGAGTTTAGTAAATAATTTTTCATATAAAAAGTAAATTGGTGACTGGACAAATGGCGCTTAAACTTAATTTTATGATTGTAATTTCACAAAAATTTGCGCTAAACATTATTTACGTACTCGTATATGTGTGTATATGATACTCGCATATCGATAAAATTAATTTAATTCGCGAATTAGAAATGCGACAGTCCGTTTTGATGATGACTTTTGAATTTTAATTTGATTTTATGTACGCGGCGCGTACATTCTAAACATAATAATCTCAAAATTAGTTATTCAATCGAAGCTTTGGTAAATGAAATAGAAATGTACTCTGGACAATATTCAAAGATACTTTCAGTATCTGCCCCGAAAAGTTCAACTTTCATTTAAATTCTACCCAACTGTAATAACACATGAGCATGGCGTATGCATATAATTAGAAGTATAAAAAACTGTCATAAAAGCAGAAAATGTACATTACACCAGCTTATCAAAATACCATTTACTCGTACATATTATTATTATAAACATTAAATAGAATGAAATATAAATTTTGTATAAAAAGCATTTATATTATTTTTTCAATTATTCATCAAATTTTTAAAATACAAATACAGTGTATTGTTGTTTTGCTGCCATCGCATATATAAAAATACACACGAGTATATGGACGAGTATGTAGAAATTATCATATTATATGCTCGTATACAAAAATTAAATTAAATTTCCCACCGTTACTAAATTCCATTTACCCAGTACTGGTGTATGCAACAACAAACAAAATGACATTTGAAACACTTTGAATTTAGTTTTTGATTCGCAATTAAAGAAAAACATAAAAGTCATCTTAATTACAATGTCTTATTATGTTGTGAAAGTTATTTTTTTTTTTTATTATTTATTGGCAATTAAAGATGATTTTGTTATATGAATCAACGTGTGCTTGAATGCATGGTTAAGAAGTACATAATAGGTATACGTACATAAAAAGTAAATAAATAGATCGATATAAGAGTTGTAGGCTACAGAGGTATTATTAGGCACTCATTAATGCTGATGTTGCTGATAAATATTTCATGATTTATGAAACGTTGTTAGGCTATTTAGTATTTATCTAAGCATCTCCATAGGCATTGAGCAATGGGATGAAACTTCGATTTATGTTATTCATAGAAATTTGTATGAAATACATCCTGAGGATAAGGAAGCACAAAATATTGCGAATACCCATATACATACTCGTATACATAGGAGATCGATCAAGGAGCTACGACGTAGTAGGCAACAGTGTAAAAAAATTCCAAATGGCATTAAAGCCTTCAGCATCTTAGCGTAGTCTCATTGTAAATTGTAGTGGTTGCCATGATAAAGTACTGACTCAAGTGTATGTGACTTGTCCTATAACTGATAGTTAACTTATAACATGGAAAAAAAAAGTATTATATCTATTTATACAGGGTGTCCGCCGGGAAAGTATACTACTTTGTTTGTTTATGATTTTTGATTAAATGAAAGAGAATGGATCTTATATTGATAAATGTTTTATTTAATGTCGGCAATTATGTATGGAATACAATATCAGATAAATGTCCGCCTCTGTTAGCCTCACAAATGCGAGCCCTTTTGAGCACATTTTTCATTACATTCTCACATATTTCACGCGGTATTTCATTAATTTCATCACGAATATTTTGTTTGAGTTGCTCAAGCGTTTCTGGTTTGTTTGCATAAGCCTTGCCTTTTAGATATCCCCACAAAAAGAAGTCCGGAGCAGTCAAATCAGGCGACCGTGGAGGCCAATCAACATCACCATTTTTTGAAATAACTTGTTGTGGAAAGAGTTCTCGCAGTAATTCCATTGTAATCCTGGCTGTATGCGATGTGGCACCGTCTTGTTGATACCACATGTTAATCAAGCCCAAAGTATGCAGTTGTGGCGTTAAAATGTTTTCAATCATATCACGATATCGCTCCCCATAGAAGTAAGGTCCAATGATTTCTCCTGACCAAATTGCACACCAGACTGTCACTTTTAATGGATGTAAAGGTGACTGATGAATAATGTGAGGGTTTTCCATTGCCCAGAACCGACTATTCTGTTTATTCACATATCTATTTAAATGAAAATGTGCCTCGTCACTCATTATGATTTTTTCATGAAAATCGGGGTTGTCATGGGCGAGCTGTAACATCCTATTGGCATATGTACGGCGGCGTAAATGGTCTTGTGGCAGAATTTGCCACGTGTCTACTTCACGACTGCCAAGTATGAACTGTCAATACTAATATTCGCCTAAATGGCGGCAAAACCAAGTAGTATACCTTCCCGGCGGACACCCGTTATTACATATACATATATAATAATAGTAGATTAATTAAAAATTAAGTTAAAATTTCGGGCAATATAGTTTTCAGTAAATACATTTGTCCTACATAAAATACAACAACGAGAAGGTTTTGTGCTGTTATCTAGTTTCCATTGAAAATCCGTTTTGACATATAATTAACTTTGCCTCTGCAACAAGTTGAATGATTTGCATATGATGTTTCATTTTGATTTCATTAAATTTGGAAAATGGACTTATACGCAAAAAAACAAAATATGTTTGATTGTGTGACACTATTACAGAAAATGAAGACGCAGTTCAAATTTTTACGTTTACAAAGGCTGAAATATCTCTTTTAGATTGTCTCTGGTAATAGTACGAGTAACTCACAGTAAGACCTAAGCACATCATTATACAATAGGATGACACTTTGTCTATGCTATAATGATGATATAACGATTTTTGATCAAATGAAGTATTACTTTTGCTCGAAGGAGTAGAAAGGAGTAGAAAAACAATGCAGGTTTTACTTGCGTTACCTGCTCAAATCAAATGCTGGGGTCCAAGAACGCATATTTTTGCTTTAAATGATTACATCTTTGAGACTGCTTGAATGTTACATTTTGTGTTATAAAATAATGTTATACCAGTTTTGAATTAAATTGGAATGTCTCGTCTAATTTTAGATGTAATTAAGAATTTGCTGTAACGAAGTGCTAAGTTACGTTTCAATAAACACGGGGTCAGTCTTAATCTTTGGTGAGTCCTAGTTTAGACGTGGTAAAAGCGAAAAGATTAAATTTGACAAATTTGGTTAAAACCTTACTAGCTAAACAATGTAACAATGTTTTTGGTTCCTATAATTTTTCACGATATAACTTACAGGTCGAAACGAAACGAAAACCATGTGCTTCGATCTTTAATCTGGTCAAATATATCTTTTGGATTACAGACTATCGGCGACTACATTAAAGAACCATTTTCGCTTTTCAATAAATATCTACTTCGGTTGTGATTTCAATGAAAAAGTAAAAATTTTTACTAATCAAGCTGAGAATAACGGAAGATATGTCAAAAAGTTATCATCTTCATTTATTTTGAAAACGAAATCGATGTGGTGTTGTTCTCATTAAGATTGTATCTAGTGTTTTTGGTTACTAAACAGTGAAATACTGCCTTTTCGACATTGCAACTGAAAAAGACGGAATTTTAATCGTAAAAAAGAATGCAAAAATTATTAGTTTTCGAGCAAATCAAATACCAACTAAACATTTATTAAAAGTTGCACATACTAGTAGTAGATCTCTCTCAGTTTTACAACATTAGTGATTTTAACAGTTTGTTCATAATTTCCCGAGAAATCGATAAATCTTTCGAATAATAGACCACCGAGTATGATTTAGAGGAATTTTATTTGTCATTAACCATATCTGTTTCCGGTATTAACGAGTTGTATTGGCTAAGAATTGGTGGCGCCGTGTAATGCTCCTTATATATATTCCAATTCCACGCCCTATTGCAGTATACTGAACAAGCAGCAGAGCAAACCGTACCTAAAATCAAGGTGTGAATCTGACGAAGAAAAACCATCTGCCAAAGCACGGCAATAGTCCTATAGTTGCAATAACCTGTAGGTTTTCAAGTTTCACAACCGAACAATTAATTTAACTACTGACCACTAGATGGGCATAAGCTTGTATGCTGTGTGCCTTATAAATTAACTAAGCTGGTATTGAACCTTTTAACACTATTTTCAAATGACATTATCAATGGTTAAGATTTTAATTTTAATGACATTTATTTTAATATTTTATTAGCTTCTGGCCATATATTAGTTTAGTCAATTTAATCGATTGAATCACGCAGCATTAGCGTGTAAATAAAGTATAATATTTTCGGAGACAATTTCTAAGATTTGACAAAAGCTTTGCGACATTACCAATATACCATCTACAATTGGACATTTATAATCAAGTTGGAAATTTCATTCACATTTTAAAATCCAAGATACAAACTAGATAACTAACGAAATCTGAATCGACAATCAAATTTCAAAAACTTGCTAGTTTTTGAGATAAATACGACTCGACACTCCCCCTGACCGAGACGAGGCCAGCTGGAAATGAATCCAAAGGACACGCAAGTTTGTAAATGGTTTAGTTCATGCTATTTATTTATTATAATAAAATAGCATAAATCCCATCAGGACTATCAGATTTAAACGATGTAAAGGAGAACAAACTCCAAGGCAGGACATGGTATGTATAATTAGCCGACATTTTTCAGTTTCCTGGTACCTTTCCATTTCTTCTTACGCTTAGATAACCATAACTGTTTGTCCATACAGTTATGATCCGATGGCAAAATATCATTTGTTACCCTCCAAATTAGAATTAGATCGATGATGGACATCGAACTCAGCTTATGTCAGTCGAGCTCGACACGAATAGATTTGACAAATGTTGATTCCAACCAACGTTTCAAAATTAGAGGGGCTCAAAGAGTTGAACAGGGATAGTTTAAAATGATATGGTGACCATTCGCATCAAAACCAAATATAACAAGAATTTTCTTTCCAAATTCTTTGACATAAATGCTTCAAGTTCCTCCGCAATTGATCCTGTCGTATATTATTATTGATATTTCTGGGTTTCTATACATAATCTTTTATGAAAAATCTACTGTTACGTTCTATGTAGATGCCATCACATGATCAATAAGATATAATTCATGAATTAGAAAAATATCTCGTAGAGATATAGAAAGCAACTTTTAAAGCTCAAAAGACATGTTTACTGTACTCAAGTTCTTATTGAGGTGCTCAATGTTAGTTTCACATTGAGCATTTAAATGGTAAAACTATAACTATATTATTAACCACCAGAAATGAACTTAAAGAACATTCTGTATAAAAATGCACTGTAACGAGTTTGTGGGACCAGAAATCGCCTTAATGACTTAGTGCTTGATTTCGAGTATGTATAGTAACCTCCCTAGCATCAGTTAAAGCATATACGGATGTTTTAAGTCTATGTGATTATTAACTACGATCCACAGGTATGAATTTATATTTGCAAAACTGGGTTGCAGACTTACATTTCAAAGCTGAGAAATTATCAGGGGCCCAACTATTTTTTTAGAACGACGTTCATTTTCGAAGGCTATCGTTTTCCTATAGTAGACAAAAGAATAAAAATGAAAAATGTATGAAATGCTTACTATTCTTTTCTCTTTTGTTCCTACGCTTGCTGTAGGAAAACGATAGCTGTCGAAAATGAATTCTATAGTAAGGCCCCAGTGGTCTCCTTTAAATTAAAACTTGTTTTAAATTTAAATGAAAACTTTGTCACGTCGTTGTAAACATTTGCATTCATACAGGAAATTTAAAAATGCTTCCTGCTTTAAAGGGCGAACCTCAACAAAACACTTCTATTTCGGTCAGATGCTACTTAAATTTTCCCAAAATTGTTTTATTAAAAAATCAGCAACATAAGATTCTCACAGACACATAAGCTTCAGTAATTTTGTCGAACTGTGCAAACCCAAAGAAGTCTAAGGTCCAATGGGGGGTCTATAACAGTGCTGGGATGTTCTAACTCATCACTTTTCTCGCTTCGGTACGCTTCGATAAGGCCGTAATAAAATACCGAAATTGTATCGAATTGAATCGAAAAAGTGATGGGTTAGAACATCCTAGCACAGAGTGCTTCGGGGTGCTCATGAAAAAATATGATTAACTATTGCGCCTTTAGTACATGCTAAAGCCATACTAAGTGTTTTCCATGCATTTAGGGTCCGATCTAGTGATATTATTGGACTGATTAGACCGTAAGCAGTGTCCTTAGACAGTTACATGATTTTCTAACATGTCTTAAAGAACTTGTCAACTTGAGCACCTCATTAACTAGTTATCCGAAAATCATGATCCTTCGATTTCTGATATTCGAAAATCCGCTTTATACAAATTTTTATCTCATTCGTTTGAACTGAGAAACAAATTAGAAAAATAATTAAGAACCTTATAGTTGATGCTAAATATCTACAAAATACTTAGAATGACTTTGAAATGTTTCTAAGGCCTATTCAAAAACCCTAATTTTTAATCTTATCGAACACCACGTCAAACCCATTAGAAAATCAGATACTCGTTTGGATCTAAGCAGTCCAGTAATATCTCTGAAATTGGTGTTATGTGCCTATAAAATACTAAGAATTTCCGTACTGTATTTCTTGGAAAACTTAAATACTTCTCTTTCGTAAAAGTTTTGCAATATAATTTCGCCTGAGTGTTTACTTTTGTTAATCTATTACAATACATTTATTGTTGTTTGTTGTTAAATAAGTTTGGATACAATCTTAGTTATCTTTCAGATTGTAAATATTAAGTATTAAATTCATAGACATTTCATATGATGACCCTAGATATTGAGTGAGAACTGAAATAGAAAGATTTAAAATCAAACTCTGGCTTCGTAATAGTAAATTGGTTGTTAGGTGGACAAAATGATCTGGAAATTATTTGTCAATATAATCTTTTATGGCACTGGAGTAGAGAAATATTGGTTCAATTTGTAAATTGAGCCTTGCTATTCCACGCGTGGTGGATTAGGAAAATGGGCGATACTCGCGATAATTTGAAATTAAAAGTATTATGGTTATTAACTATCAATGAAACGTGCTTCAGACAGTGCGTGACTGATTCCATCAATTGCTAAACCAATCCAGAAACTAAGAATATAAAATTTAGCTTAATTTTGATAACGATTTCGTATAAAGCCAAATTGAGTGAAATAATTGATTTTTTTTTAAAGTAATAGTGATAAATCCAATTTAGTTGTGTGCCTTTTACATGTATCGTAAACAATACCATTGAAATTTTGAAAATGAATTGAAACATTTTAAATTGGGTTTGTATCGAGCATGCGCCAAATTTTCGCAGTATTCTTTTCAAAGAAACCTGCCGGGGATCAATTTAACAAAAACGCATTAATATCTCTGTCTATGTACGTATGTACCCTTTTGCGATATACTAGAGTAATATTTTATCTTTATGATTAATGGTATTGTAAATTTAAAAAGAAAGGTCAAAGTGAAAATTCCGTTCCATAAATACTTATTAAAACATAAACATTTATCTGAGATTCATCTACGAAAATAAGTTGGTAAGTTCAAGAAAGTTAAAACCCCAAACCTTAATTCATACAAATTTTTTTAAAATTGATACACAAACATCATATACAGTCGTACGACAAGCCGTAAACTGAATGAATTCGCGGTTGCATGCATGAATCATAAACACAAAGAATTTTATTTAGTAGTAGTTTTGTGAATTTTGCTTAATAAATTCGCGGAATTCAAAGGTAACTGAAGGTGAATCAAAATAAAATTATTTTTATTAGCGGAAATAATCTCGAATTGTTAGTTGTTAATCATTAATTTTATGTAGAATTTTAAAAATATTTACATTAAGTAGTTTTATTATCAATTAGCGTTTTGGGTACATATTTATTTAGGAAAATATGTAGCGAATTTTTATATGGGAAGTAGCGATGAGTCGTGTAATTGTATTTTTAAAGGTCATACAAATATTTTGTTGAGCTTTAAGCAGTCTGATATACTCGTATTATCGATATTTTTTAATAGTATATTTCCTTTAAGTAGTTGGATCATACTTTTAAAATGAGTAATACAAATTCGATGAACTAACGGATGTAACAATAATTACTAAATACTTCAACGCGATGTTGTTAATTGTATATAAAAAAGAAATGAAAGTAGTTATACTTTAAATCACACTTAAGTGATGCTCAATAAATACCTCGACTGCCAAAATTGGAATTACATACTCGTATATAAGCATTCATGCAACTTGGATGATCGTTAGCTGATCCGATCCGAATACAGGTTCAGCAATATACGTAATAAGCGAATTTATAAAAATCTTGTCACGTTACAATTTATTAATTTATATGACAAAACAATGGCCAATTATTTAAGATTATAATGCTATTCTGTAAACAGTACTTTATTGACAAATAACTGTGATTAGATATTTAAATAAACACGTGATTTTTGTTTAGTGCGGCTTTGATCAATAATTCAAACGATTCATTGTTTTGTTACAATTTAAAAAATGTAAGTACAACAACTTAAGAATCTTATATTGGGACAAAATGGTAAAATTTAAAATACCAACGGTTTTAATTTAAACCCTTCCTTAGTATCACGATCCGGATCATAAGGTTATCTAATAATCACAAGACCCACAGCACGACACGTTAAACATTATAAATATCAACTTAAAATGTAATAGAAGTTCATTATTTCCATATTTTCACAAAGTATGTGCAGTGCATATTACTCTATAAAAATAGTTAGTTTTAAATATAGACAGGACAACATTCCATAAAATAAAACTGAAGACACGATCATCCTAGACGCACTAGACACCACACATTAATAAATTTAAAAATATCACTAATCCAATATGCTACGTGATGCTATGTGGAAACTCGTTATCGGATGATGTCAGATAATACAAGACTATAAGTAAAAAAATCTTTAATTTCAAGAAATTTATTGATATTCCGAATAGGATTTACCAAAGCAAAACGGATCGCATGAAGAATATTGTATTTATTATTTTGTTCATATGTCTCATATCGATCAATTTCGATCGCGCACTGAAAATAAAAATGACAGTTGAATTTTTTTATCCATAATTCCCCTATATTCAAATAAAATGGGGAAACACGTTTATAAATTGAACTCATCACGGTGCGCTTTACGGAATTTTATGCATTGATAATTTCTAATACATATTTTAAATAAATTAACCAACCCTTAAGGGAAGAATAAATAAAATTGGGTGCCGCCACCACTTCACAGTTGAAAGATTTCTACATACAGAACACTAAAACAATAGGTCACGTGCCACTCATTTTAAATTAAATTTTAATTGCAATAAACATTAAGAGAAAATTATTAACAAGAAATATTTTGTTGTACCTTTGGGCAAAATTTATTTTGGTGTGTGGCTGACCGCAGCACCACTTAAGTTAATTAATAAATTCACAATTTTATTTTTAATGTTCATAATTTTCTTCATAAAATTTTTCACTAATTCACTATTTTGCTTATCACTTATCTATATCCGAAACACTATAAACAGTTCATCTTATTCTTAAGTCCATTCAAACCGGCACAATTTTTTTTCGAAACAAAAAAAATCGAAATTTATACGTTAAGCACGATATGAATAACTCCGATTATATATTCCAGCTGCTTACGCGATGATACTAAAATGCTTACTGTTTGTGTTTTGGATTTTTTCCTTTTGAAAATGTGTTTTGCTCAATGGAAAGTGAATTATACGAAGGAAAGAGATAAGTATATGGCATAATATTAACAAGTTGGTAACCAATGTTATTATACTCGACCGCTAGTTTTTAACATGTTTTCGTTAAAATTTCATAAAAATAATATGCACAAACTTCTTAACTCTAAATAAGATTTATTCATCAAAAATACTCTACCAGCCAACATGTTATCTTGTATGTATATCGTATCATATTATATGACGTAGTAATACGGGTAGATCAACATTTTCAATAAAATTCATATGATTGGAATAATTGGTGAGTCACACTGATTCATGTTTGAAATTGTCTCAGGTGAAAATTGGTTCATGACTAACATCTGAGATGGAATAGAGCTGCCACATGTGTACATGTATAATAAATAATCGTGAGAATTTAACTTCAACGAATGATGCTTTACAAAATTTTGTCATTGAACTGAAGTGATTCAACATTATTTCGTCGCATGTTAAATCTTAAAGTCATGAATCGTTTAAGTGGCATTGAGCTTGAAATTGTTCCGACAAGGACGACGTAAGAACATATAGAATAATTTGCATGATGTACGAATAGAGATGTATTTGGTGTAGTCAAAATCGGGCTGTTTATTCGACATTCCCACGATAACACAACATAAACTTCGAATTCGTGGAAATGGTCATATATCTATAAATTAGGACCGCAAAAAGGGAGGATTAGTATTCTCGTAATTCACCGAATAGATTATCAGGTAGAAATACTAACACTAACTATATTTACTATGAATAATTATTTCAATTGAGTGCATGGCATTACACTGAGACTACGTGATTTAGTTTAGTTATCATTTTAACATTTTCTAATGGTAAAATTGATAATTAATATTACAGCCTGTGTTTTAAAAATCGTTTGTCTTCAATCATGTTCCAAATTATACAGTAATGATATGAAAAAGGGTAAATAAACTGTTATGTAAATTTCTAACAAATACAAATTTTATTTAGAGCGGAAATATCTTTTGAAATGACACAACTAATTTCTAAAAACTAAATCTTTAAATCTTATATGCAATAAAACAAGCGAGGAAATGATTTTGGAACTATGTGACTAGGGACTCTAGTTTATCGTGAAAAAGTATTTATTGATAATTCGATTATTTGCTGTGCATTTAAGTGTATTGTCTGTTCTAAATTTTTAAAATTTATTTGCAAATTATAATCCACTAACCGTGGTATGCAAATAGAAGCTATTACTAAGGTTTGTTCAAACGGATAACAAAATACACTAACTACATATTGTGCCCTCCTCCCCCTCTCTGAAAAATTGCTCAAGGGGTCTGTAGAAAGGTCTTATGATATTTTATCTTGGAGTTTCGAGTTAGAATTTATACAGCTCAATATTTAATATTTTTGAGCCCAAAAGTAATATTTGCTCAAGTACACAAAATGACGTAGGAATGAAAATAGTTGATGCAGTAATGATGTAATATTAACTTGTCATTATCTACCTAACAAATACGAATCAGCGATTGTACACATAGCCTACGCTAAACGAAGCTTAAATGACGACTAATAAAGTTCATTTCCGATTAGGTACTTGAAAAATAACGTGTATGGTTATAAAACCCACCAATACCTCAATATCTGCTACATTTAGAGATTTAGATTAGTCGTAAAATTGAACATCTTCGATGTGACATGGAGGTGAATAGACAAAATGGTAAAATTGTCTCGTTATGAAAATCGATTTGGGTTTTTCACAGGCTTATATGAATTTTCAAAACGTACTCGGCGTGAAGATGAAACAAAGTTGTGCAGAGAATTGCGGGAAAAATAGTTTCAATTCAATCTAATCTACTTGCGATGTTGTGAAGCCCCAATATGGTGCAAAGGCAATAAGTTTAAGACGAATTTTCAAAAAAAGCAAAATCAAATTTTATCTCAATGCAAAGCGAGGTTTGTTGCAAAAGGTTACATACAATTCAAGGTCTGGTGAAACTCACAACATCTATGGAGCGAAATTTGTTGCCGAAAAAGGTAATTGGTGATATAAAATTTAGATCTTTCAATTAATTTATTCGAAGATAATTTGGGCACGAATCATGAAACTTACCGCCGAACCAAATAAACATCATTCTTCTTCGAAAATTGGCTTGAGTTTGAATTATCAAATTTGAACATACAAGCCCATAAGGCAAAATGCTGTATAAGATAGCAGAACAATTCCAACAGAAAAAATGGGGGTTTCCTATTCACAGCTAGAGGCATCGCTATCACAAAAAAGGAATTTTTCTGCTGGTATTTTTTGAAATCAGCAGAAAATTTATCAAATTTTTAATTAATAATACTGAGCTGATAGTTTCATGAAAAATCAAAGAATTTATGAAACAGAAGAGAAAATATAGGTATGTTTAAACGTTTTGAAACGAAGAAAGTTTATTTTGTTTAAAAGACGATTTGCGTATTTATAAGGACTCTCAAAATATACTGAAACTATAATGATCATAACTCAAATACATGGCAAAATAAAAAAATCGGTTGCGTCGGTAGCACTCCTTATGAAATGTTTTCAGTTTTTTAACAAAAGTGTTGGACAAACACCCTGTAACTACCCTCAGCATCAGGGAAAGTTGGCTTCAATTTTCACAAATTATCTATTTTCTCGCCTCTATCTGGTTTGCAACAAGCATTTAAATTTTTTTAAATTTTATGAATTTTCACAATTGCACGAAAAGTTTTTGAGATGGATGAATTGACCTGGCTGTTTCGGACGGAAATACGATTTGCTATCGTAATATTGATAGGAGCGGGCAAAATTCAAAACACAATTTCTTGGTGATGATGCCTGTTATTATATGGCTAAATGGTAATAATTATCTTTATTGAGGGGAATATACGTGTTGAGAACTATTTATAACAACCGAAATTTCTACTTTTGTAATAAACTACTACAAAATGGGCGCTTGGCACAAAGGGAAAAATGCGACTACAACTTCACCATCATCGTCATATAACCATTGCTGGAGTTAGCACAAATTTGGATGACCGCATGGAAACAATAACAACAACAGCATTCAAATCTAGCCAAGACTTTAAGAGGGAAACAGCTTAGATCTTAAAAAAATTACCTAGAAGGGAAAAAACTGGATATTCGCGGTTTAGTGATTGTGTTACTGGGTATTCCAGATTATTCCATTGTGCAACCAAGTTATAAACGATAAAAAAAATTGTAAAAATTGTATACATACACAGAGAAGAATGATCGTCCAATCAAACTCTCCGTCCAGACTGCACCAGAGAGGCTATAATTATGGATTTTAAACAAAATAAACTTCAAATATAAAATACTAAGGATTCCCTAAAAAGTAATCTGAAATGAACAAGTCCCTCTTTTAATAATAAACAAAATGGGTAAAACATCTTCAATATAGGCAATTCTTAACAATAAAGTTAAAAGAGAATGACTGAAAGGAAACACTGGTCTAGTATTACTGAGTAAAAAATGCCTGTGCTTTAATTTAGAGAGCCTAGGAATCTTTGGAAATAAAAATCTAGCATTCCTTGAAAAAATTGAATTATGTTTGTTTTTAAATGCAATAGAGTAAGTGCAATTTGCAACAATACCGGTTCAAGAAGAAATAAGAAAAATTCTCAAGAATAATTGGTCCATAGGGATTGATTGATCGTGAGGAAACTTCATACTTAAGCTTATCCCACTATTTTGGAGATACTCGTGATTGTTGGCCGACATCGGTAAACCGGAAGTTGCAGCTACCAAAGGAGCTGTTTAGTAGTTTGCAAATATTTTGAGAAGTATATAGCATTTTCGAAAAGTTTGATAAAAAAAAACTTATTTTTCCAAAATTCGGCATCTCTACAGTCCAGGCGGAGGACTAGTCGCAAAAAAACTGCATACTTAAACTTTTTCCATTATTTAGGAAATCTAATTAATGCGAAATGTGGTGGAAATCTGTGTGCCGGAAGTGGTAGCTTCAACGGACGCTCATTCAATTTTTGCAATGATGTTGAAAAGGTTACCATTTACAAAAAATGATAAAGAATTAAAAAATGTAAATAAATTTAAAGATTATATTTTCACCCAACAAGGGTTGACCTTGATGCTGTTTGGAAATTGTTTTTTGAATATACAAGACTGTCTTACCCAAAGTCCGGTAAGTTTACCGTTTCGTTTTAGAAATCAAGAGTGGTGTATTGGTGATCTATATACATTCGTGGTAAAATAAAGCCGAGTGATGACCACAACATATTCCCCTTGGATAAATCGAATCATCATTCTTATTTCATTTATTGGTGGAGTACAATTTTAAAACGGCGGCAATTGCAAATTAACTTGACTAAAGGGAGATACCAAATCTTTTAAGAATCGTATAGTAAATTTGGGCTGTTGACTGTGTTAGAACGAGGCATACGAACTAGTACAAGCCACTTTCATGGCTTACTTTATGCCTTTAACTAAATCGAGAATTAATTTTTGGCTTTACAATATCAGTCAGTTATGCCTAAAACGATGCTTCTAATACTATTAGAATAAGTAGTAATCTCTTGGATGGGGAATGTTATTGCTAATCGATGAAGAATTGGAAAGATATAATGTAAGTCATAACATCGGAACCAGTTGGATATCTCGAAATAATAATAATAAAATTTAAATGATTTGAAATATAAAAACTTGATCGTTTGTCATGTGTTGTAATGGAATTTACACTTTAACTTGTAAGGTTCCGTAATATTTTAAAGCTTTGTACTCCTAATTTAAGTTGGCACCGCATTGAGAACGTACAATTATATGGCGCTGACAATCATGCAGTTAGTTTTTCAAGCTTCTCGCCCCGGTTCAGTGGTTAAATGTTGCGCCTGATTATTAGACTTTTATGAATTTTATTCCTTAAGAAGTTGAAAAAATTTGTCTTTAAACTCAAAGCCTTGGTGGTTTTATTTGTGATATATTGGTTATTGAATTCAACTAAGTTACCAATTGATGCTTTTATGAATATGATAAATAATTATTGGACATCATGCAACTTTGTGCTTTATAATCTTTGACTATTATAGTTTATTTGTAAAAATGATTAAACACTCGTTAACTTATTCAATCTATCGATAACTAACGGCGTTTTAGATAGAAGTAGCTAAAGTATAAGGATAAAAACGAAATATATATCGGATAGATCGGAAAATCAAGGATTCTAGAGGAAAATATAGTAGAATGGTTGTCGGATAGTAGATACAAAAACGGTTATAACTTGATCTGCTGAAATATATTTGATCCTTTGTACCAGTAGTTTTAACCATCGATAAATCTCATCAGTCGTCACATAGAATATCTTCTAAAAAGTATTTCAAATTCTGGAACTTACACATAATTCCATACAGAAAGACGAAGACAATTTTAAAAGGTACTTATAAGTTAGAGGTTGTTGAGAAAAAAAATCTACGAATCGCACAAAAATAAATATTCTTCATGGACCAAAAGCCAGGTCCTATATAGATATTCGCTTATTATTATGGCTTCATTCTTTCTCTAAGATCAAAACAGGTATTGCTAAATTATATTTTGATATCTCACATCGTCAGATTCTTTGATTCTACGATTGGTATACTCGAAATTGTCGGTAAAGACATAGAGTCTAATAATGAGACTTGAAATAGGGATTAAACCTTGACATATCAGATTAATTTAAACCAATTGATAATCTTCTTGTATCCTTGTACTTATTTAAATTTTCATAGCGTTTAGGATAGTCGCTGCTGATCTCTTATATCATTTCGATTCAACTACCTTATTTGAGGATACCGCAATCCGGGTCTCTGGGGTATTTAATGGATCGAAGTTTACCTTACGAGTATAGATAGAGAGAATTTAATCAGGTTAGAGGTTAGGTTAAATTAGATTAAGGGGGCTATCTCGCACCTTAAAGCTGTTGAGATTGGAGGTTCACATTTGTGTATAGTTAATTAAGTGTTTGTGACTTCTGTGCGCTAAACGCTAACGCCGCACTGGAGCTGAGATAAAGAACTACAGTCTTCTCCTTTTCTTTCTGCTTACAGCTTCTACAGAAGTGTGGTGACTATTTAAATTAAATTATTGGGGCGTTAAATTCAATTTTAGCAAAAATGTTTTTGCGCACATCATACCAAGCCAGAGTGAAGTTGATTGGGTTAATGACATGTAAACCTAGAGGTAGGTAAGACGGATAAACCTTGGAATGGATAACCGCATTTGATTATACTATTATCAAGTACAACCCTTACCTTTACGATCTTACCTCCTTATTGCTGGCGTTACATCCCATGGAAGGATTTGGCTGTCTCAATAATATTTCTCTAGATAGCTCGGCCTAAAACAAGTTGAAGCAAGATACGATGATCGAGAAAATGCAAAGTCTTCTCTACGTCGTTTATTCATCGACTGGTGTGATCGAACCATTGAGTTATTTTATAGTTTCGACGACTAACTCAAATCGTTGAGCTTTGAACAAATTAGTGTTGGTTCGTTTGCATAATGAGAACTGCAAGCGATGTAGAGGATTTTCATTTTTAGTTTACCTATCATTCTTGTCACCTTCGTATAGCTACCTCTCCAATGTACATTCAGATACATACAGATATTACAGATCATCTGGACTACCTACATCACGATTGATGAGTACGTTGGCATAATACTGTGGGCAAAAATAGTAAGACTTTGTTCATAATTTTAAAATTCATTATTTATTTCTCCAAATCTATTTCGTCCCACTCAAAGTAATCCCTATCGGCCTCAATACACTTGTGCCAACGTTTTTTAAAATCCTCGAAACAGTTGCTAAAGACAATTTCCGGAATAGCCTCCAATGCGCGGAGCGATTCACGTTTAATGTCTTCAATTGACTCAAAACGGTTTTTTGAAGCGGTCGTTTGAGTTTGCTGAACAGCCAGAAGTCACATGGAGCTAAATCAGGCGAATACGGTGGTTGCAGAACGGGTGGAATTTTTGGCGAAAAAATCACGTAAAACCAATGCAGTATGAGAAGATGCATTATCGTGGTGCAAAAACCAAGAGTTGTCGACCCATAATTCCGGCCTCTTTTTACGAATAGCTTCGCGCAAACGACGCATAACACTCAAATAGTATTCCTTGTTGACAGTTTGGCCGGTCGGAAGGAATTCGGAGTGCACCACACCTCGATAACCGAAGAAAACTGTCAACATCACCTAGATTTTTGACTTGCTATGACGTGGTTTTATCGGCTTCGGCTCACCTTTGGCTCGATATTCGGTCGATTGATCGTCTGTTTCTGGGTCATAAGCATAGATCTAAGACTCATCGCCAGTTATAATACGTTTCATGACATCCTGGTAGGCGGAAAGCATTGTTTCACAGACGTCAACGAGACGCTGTTTTTCCAAAAAATTGAGTGATTTTGGAACCAATAGTGCTTTCACTTTTCTTAGGCTCAAATCATCTTTCAAAATAGTTTTCACTGTTCTTTCCCTATATTTCAACGATGTCAGTAAGGTCTCTGACTGTTAATTGCCGATTCTCGAGCACCAATTCCTTGATTTTATTAACGTGTTGATCATCAGTTGATGTTGATGGCCGTCCTAGACGTGGTTCGTCGTCAACACGTTCTCGACCCTCTTTGCACAATTTGTACCAATCAAAAACACTTGCTCGCGACATAAAATTATCACCGAAGACCTTTGGCAACATTCTGAATGTTTCGGCACCACAAAATTGATTCCGCACACAAAATGTAATGGAACTTTTTTGTTGAATAATTTCACTCATTGTAAAAATCGCCGAATGCACTTTTTGTACTTCAGAAAGACAAGCGTATACTAAACACTAATGATTATTTTGATGTGACATTTGGCACAGATGTCACTGACAGTCATACCAACATAGAAAAAAAATATTTCGACGAATGGTTTTCCGCGCGAAATTTAAATTAAAAAGTTTTAATACTTTTTGCCCACAGTAGTATGCTCCTTCGGAACCTATAACCTTCGCTCATCGCTCAGACAATAAACGTATTCCCCGAAGGAAGAAGACTGGTTGTTTCGAGGCGTTCCAGTCATCCACCAATTTTTTGACGTTTTCATTTGAAGTGAAGTGCTGCTGTGCCAGGGCTGATTGCCTCGACCAGAACAAGTGGTAATCAGAGGGAGCAATGTCTGGTGAATACGGCGGGTGGGGTAGAATTTCCCAGTTCTGCCTGTCCAAGTAGTTTTTGACAGGTATAGCAACATGTGGCCTAGCGTTGTCATGTTGCAAACTAATCTTTTCGTGCCTTTTGTCCCATTTCGGTCGTTTTGCAGCTGGAGCTTGCTTTAAAGCCATCAGTTGTCGTCGATAAACTTGTCCCGTAATGGTTTCACGCTCGTTCGGCAGCTCATAATAGACGACACTCTTTATATCCCACCAAATACAAAGCATCGACGGCCCTGGTTCACTTGGCTTGGCCCACGCTGGTTTGTGCTTTAGATTATCCTAATGGATCCACTTTTCATCCGCAGTGATAATCCAAAAACCCCTTCCTTTGTTGTCGTTGAAGCAACAATTCGCACATGGTTTTCCGACGTTTCATGCCCCGTTCTTTCAATTTATGTGGCACCCAATTTCCCTGCTTTTAAACCAATCCCATTGCATGTATACGTTGCGAAACACATTGTAGGGTAATATTCAACTCTTCTGCCAATTGTCTTTCGGTCTGACAAGGATCAAGCAATTTTTCCAATTCTGTATCTTCACATTTTCTTGGTCCGCCTTCACGTTCTTTGTCTCTTACGTCAAAATCACCAACTTTGAATCGTTGAAACCACTCTTTGCATATTGTATTCGATGGAGCATGTTCACCGTAAACTTCCATAAGCAAACGATTTCTTTCCGCTGCACTTTTCTTCAACAAAAAATACTGAAGTAAAACTTCTCGCAGATGCTGTTTTTGGGCAAAAAATTCGACATTTTCAATTACATGAAAATAATTGTTGTTTACGCTTTGAACAAATGTCACTAGTAATTATTCAAGCTTGACATCTAACCTCCAAAAGACATGTATTGCCCGATTGAATAATATGCAAGCAGTGATAATAACTGAGTGTTTTTTCGATCGCTCAGAATAATATAATGATGTGCTACAAATTAATTAGGTCACGGAAATTTAATTACATATATTACAGTAAATAAAGCTACGAATATCAAATTTTTATGAATTCCGTGCAACTATGCTTAAATTTTGAAAAATAAACAAAACAGCTGTGACTTTAATTCATCATCCCTTACTAAAATTTCATCCCTTTTGTAACAGATTTACAATTCTCAACGAATTATATTCTCTTTAAATCATGACGTCACAAATTTTAGGCAGATGTCCATAAATCCAACCATCTATTCATATAACCATTCTGTATCAACACAATACTCGTATTAATGAAAACGACAAACCGCTTTATCAGTTTAGTTTTAAACAAGGTTATCAATGTTATCATTAACATAGAACAAAACAAGATATCAAAACTTCTAACGGTTTTTTGTGTTTTTCGTGTCATCTAAAAGTAAGTAAATTGAAACATAAAAAATCGTAAGTGATTCATACGAGCTACCTAGTTGGAAACAAGTAAAGATTATGTCAAGGTAACTTACGATTCTCGTTCTTATAATCTGATAGTGTTAACGTTATAATATCGACTTTACATTTTTGTATTTACATTGCCTTCGGGTACGCTACATGCAAAACCACGTTACATCAGTAAATTGAATTTTTATGTAAAACAGAAATCAAAACATACGAGTACATATACGAGTATGAGATGATATAGAGATGAAATGGTTTTGATTTTTTCTGTTTATTAGCTTTTTGGTATACACAGACTTCTTTACATATATTACACATGATTACGTATGAGGTATGAACGATAGCAATCAATTTTAAATTTAAATTTTTTACTTTGATGAAATTTTTGTATGTTGTATTTATGATTTATGCTCAATAGTTTGATATGCATTTGTGTACGTTCCTCAAAATGGATTAGTTAGCTATTCAAACGTAAAAATCGTCTTAAGTTTAACATATAAAATAAACCAATTGGGTCAATGATCGCTTATAATGTCTCGAGAGAAATTTGCCAGCGATCATAAAATTTCTTTTATGTGAATTATGATTCGAATGACAATCGAATATTTTACAGCACACATAAACTTTATTTACACAATCCTTGGAAATTTAACGATCAAAATTTATATTTTATGCTTATTGTAGTCTCGTACAACCGATCATGTCATTAAAATGTAAGCGGTGTAACATAAAATATGAGGAATCGAATATGAGGGGACAGATGGTTTATGAAAACAACAACAAACTGAAAGGAAAATTTAGAAAAATAAGCAGAGGGACATAAACTAGCGCATAAATAAAACGTGATGCGAACGTACTTATTATGCCAAAGCTGATTTTCTTAAGAAACAAGAAAAGGAAACAAACGTAATAATAAAAGGTAAGAAGGTGCACATTGAAATTATTTTTAAATTTAAGGAGGTATTGTTTATGTGAAGGTATTTGCTTTATTTCTATCTTCATTTGCATATAAATACGATCCTTTTAAAGGAAAGGATTAAGATATGTATCTACCCGCAAATAGATGAAAAGAAATTCAATTTTGGTATCTTTACATTTATTATTAAGATTAATTTATTTACTTGTTGGCGCATTTTTTTGGTTTTAGGAAATTTGTTTAAGGAACACCAATTAATAGATGTTACATTAGGGGGCGTGTTGTTCATTTTACTTCCAATATTTTATGAATACTAAATAATCAAAGAAGTGTCGAAATATAAGTGTTTTTGAATACACTTAGTTCTGCCCGGAACGGGTTTCAATATGAGCAAGAAGTAATGGCGGGTCTCTTTAAATATCCATGTCAAGAAAAAACTAGAAATAGAAAGGGATAGTAAATTCCGCCAAGCGCAATTTCGTTAGTCTACTGCGCGACGGTTGGTTTATTGAATGTTAAAATAGATAATGAAAGTTGATTCTACATATCGGACAGGCTCGGCTATTAAAATACTGTTCTTGCTTTGCTTGTTTTTGTTGCTAACCACTGTCTGCCTATCACATAAAGCGAGAATTTATTTCCTTGGTAAATGCCCCTAATTCAAGCGAAATAATGAGTGTATTGGTGAGCCAGTGCGAAGAGTAGGCTTCTAGAAAGCAGAATATTTTAAGAGTGTGAGCTTCACATACGAATTCCATATTTTTTCCAAGTCTCCGTTAAACGGACTGTGCCCACTATTGTACCATTCCAAGCCTCACCCCAAGGCATCGTTCCCAACGTGATTCGAAGGTGTTTTTTTATCCAATCCGTAATTCTTCTAGTTAAGTGGCTCTTATAATAGGCAATGCCTTGTTCGGGGGTACTGGAGTTGCTTGGCCTGGAGTCCGTATTAAAGTAATATTGTTTTTCCTGGTCAGTTTAAAGCTGCATGTCAGCTTAGTAAGCTATTTGGCTATTCTAGATTATGAAAATTTCCGATTTCCGGTATCTTCTAATTCATTCATGTGTGCAGACATTTTGCGATAATTTAAACTTGAAATACCGTTGGGAAGTTTCTAATGGTATGCGAGTTGTGCACCGAGGTCCTGTTACTACAGCTGGGGATACTGTTCTTTGGTTAGTTCCGTTCGGGAATCGTGATCAAAAAAATGTTCTGAAAACTCGCTGTTTTTATCATCAATTGGACAATTTCATTTGCCAGATTTACCTTGGTCAAGACTCAAGATACTGCTATGACCTGAATTGTTGGTTGTTGATTAATACTTTTAGTTTCATGGCTCTAGAATTGACCATGTCTTTGATGCGACTGAGTATATCAGACGGGGCAGATTTTCATAACTACTTTTTCACTTAGACAGATTAGTCTCTGAAATTTGTTTAGTGTTGCGTAATTTTTTATTTGTTACTTTTTGATTTGATATATTCTTAGTATCAATTGTGGAGTGATAACTCACGTTTTGCCAAATATTCGATTACAGGTGAAGTATTAAGCTTTCTTTTTCCTACTATTAACACCTTGGTGCATCAGTCGCTTACTGACCTCACATCAAGTAGCATACGCTCCGCTATTGAACACTCAAATTTACCCCGAACCATCAAAACTATTTAATCAGCATAGAAAATGTTCGTAATAAGGTTAATTTTTAATTTGGTGAATAATTGGTCCATCACTAGCATCGACTAAAGAAGCGAGAGGGCTCCTTCTTTGGAACAGTTTCTAGTCGCCACGCTTGATTCTCCTCGCCCTTCAACCTAATAATAGTATATCCTTGGATGGAGTAGAAGACTTCTAGTTTTAGCTTGTGTTTGAATTACTTCGAAATTGGTGCTGTCAAATGCACCTTGGATATTAATAAAGGCATACATCAATATTTCTATATTCTGAAGCATATCTTTGATTTCTGCTGTTGTCAGCTCGTATATAACATAGAGTATAGGGTTCAAATATATCATTGCTGTCTATGGGATCTAATACAGTGGCCAGTATTTTAGATTTGAGAATAAACAGTGCGAGACTAATAGGTCTCTTTCGCTCTCACAATTACATGAATGGGAAAAACACTTTTTCAAGAGTGGTATGCCTTTTTTGTAGAACCATTTTTCTTTACTCTCACAATGGTTGGTTTCGACTATGATGTCAGCATTAGACGCAAATCACTTTCCCTCGAGCATTTTTTTGAGGTCTGCGAACAGGTAGAAGTCGGGAGCCAGATGGAGAGAATACATCGGTGGAAACGACTTGTAACACAGTGCAGTGAAAGAGTTCTTTTATCATTTGCATTTGGGGCATTTCTTCACAAGTTTTTACTTCAAACGCACCAATAACACCAAGTATTATTCGCAGGCGGCGATCTTTCCTTTCTCAAGATAGCCGATGAATAAAATGCCTTGAGCTTCCCAAAATTCGAAAGCCAAAACCTTACCCACCGACATTTAGCGTCTTTAGCCAAAACCTTACCCACCGACATTTAGCGACATTTAGCGCTTTTAGCGTCTTTCACCGGCCACTTTCCACTCAGTTGATTGACGAATTGATTATGCATAGTATAGTTGTGGATCCATGTTTCGTTCATTGACTTGACACTTTGAACAGAGCTTTCGCATGCAAGATATGATATGTTTAAGGTCAGCTAGGTCATGCAGCTTCACTTTTTATCTTTTAACTTCCGAATTCATGCGACTAGAGAGTTCAGCATCATCGGTGTTTTTACGGACACGTTTGAACTAAGTAAACCTACGTTCGACGCTTGCTTTCGAAGGAGCAGAGTTTTTATAACACTTATCAAGCCATTGCTTTGTTTAAATGGAATTTTTTCCATTTTTTTCCATTGTTTTGAAACAAAGACATGTAACAACTAAACACGTAATAAAGTAACAAAATAGGTTAGAAATGAGATGTTATTAGTCAATATATAGACTTGGTACATTGTAATAAATAATTTAATATGAATAAATATAATTAACCAAAAAAAAAGACTGACGACTAATCTTTGTAGATGGCTCCCTTCATTTGAGAGAATGGTGATTCCATTTTTGGGCCAATTAGATAAAATTGATAACAAACATTCAAAGAAATGTGAAAGTTTTTTTAGATAAAATTGATCCACTGATGGTCAGAACTGAATACTTATCATATTTGTCTAAATTTGTATTGTGGAATGCTAACTTCATACACCTCTAAATTCGTTTAGAGCCTGCAACATTACTGAATTCATTAAATTTAACTGAATTATTAGGTGTGCAAGTAGGAACTCGGCTCTGAGGTTGGTTGCAATAAAATATACTTGAATGCATCTAAATCGTCCGCCATTTTGGATATATGTATCTTAGACTTTACTGTTTTTATGGCATAAGTTTCAGTCAATTACAAGCTGTCGTTCCGTGTGCATCAGTTTTATGAGACGGATGTCGATATAAGCAACATTTACGTCATTGCTGCAAATGCTGCTCAAGCTATGGAATTGATTAAATTGATTAATTCGGCTTTGAGTGGACATTCTGCAAATCATTCAACAGTAAAATAGTGGTTTGCAAGGTTTCGTGATGGCAATTTTAGTCTTGAGGACGAGCCACGTCCAGGTACAGTAAAACAAGATGAAGTTCTTAAAGTTTTACTGAATGAAAACCTGTGTCCAACTCAAAAAGAGGTTGCAGAACAGTTAGGAGTTACTCACCACGCAATATCACTTCAATTGCAAGCAATGGGAAAAATACAGAAGGAAGTAAAATGGGTTCCTCATAAACTGACCGAAGAAAACAAAAACCGAACAGTTGACATCTGCATGAATTTGATTTGTCGGTATACAAAAGCAACATCATTACGAATGATGAAAAGTGGATTTTGTACGATAGTCCTAAATGCAGAAAACCATGGGTTGATCCAGACCAACCATCAACATCTGTTGCAAAAATGAATATTCATGCCAAGAAAGTGTTCTTTTGTGTCTGGTGAGATTGGAAAGATTGGTTACTACTAGCTTCTTGAACCTGATCAAACTATTACAGCTGACGGTTACCAGGCCCAATTGATCAAATTAAGTGATGCTCTGGAGGAAAAAGGACCATTTACGGGCCAAGGAATGCAGAAGATGATTTTGCTGCATGACAACGCTCGTTCACATACAGCCAAATCAACCCAGGAACTAATCTTTTCCTTATGCTGGGAAGTTTTACATCATGTGGCGAATCCTCCAGATTTGGCTCCCTCTGATTACCACTTATTCAGATCGATGTCATCATATTTGAAAGACCAGCGGTTCACGAAAATTGAAGATGTGCAAAAATGGCTCGATGACTATTTTGTTTCGAAACCAGCAAGTTTCCATCGCAAAGGTATTCATCATTTACCTGATAAATGGCGAAAGACCATAAATAGTAATGGCGAATATTTCGATAAGTAATCTTTGTAAAAATTATATTTTCAATAAAGTTGAATTGTTGAATTTGGCCAAAAAAGCCGAGTGTCTATGTAAGTACCTATTACATAAAGAAGAAATTACACCGAGTGATAAGAACGGGTTTCCATATACAGCCAGCCGAGGTACATAGTAGGAGAAGGAACCTAGTCTATGCTTACGCGACAGTGTCGAAACTTATTTTAGGTCGCTGATGAATTGAAGATCTACCGTACAGTCGAAATCATCACTCTTTGGGGTGTGAAAGCTAGAGAGAGAACTCTATTTCATAACAAGTTTCTTATTCTACAAGGCCTGTTCGAAAAAAGTTGGTGATTAAGCCAGTGATTAAATTAAACCTTTAAATTTTATTTTCTAAACTATTAAAATTTCTAGGATATCCTAAATTTAGAAGTAAACTTTTAAGAAAATAGAAAAATCCGTTTCAGATGGAGAAAACCTGATATTAAGATTGAAATTAATTTCACATTGACGATGCTTCTCCATCATCAACAACCATTAATAGTTTTAGGAGAAGGTTAGGAGTTGTTGTGTTGTCCAAAAACAAGAACTATCCCAATACTTGTGCGCGGGACCTTACAAGTTGAAATGAGTTGAGTGAAATAAATAATAATTATTTAAATTTTGTGAAATAAAAACAACTGTTTCATTTTAAAATGCTATTCAGTGTTTTTTTTGCCAAGACTGCAACAAGTGCAAACAGTAAATTTGAATTTCGTATTTCGCTTATGTCTCTGTATATGTTGCAAGTGATTTCCACCTATTTCCCAATAATACTGTGCTCCTAATAAAAAATGGTTAGATAGGTATGCGGGTTTTATTCCAACAGAGCAAACAGTTTATCCTCTTTTTGATTATTTAAACAGAATACGTGAGAACTCCATCATTGGGATACGTAATCCACTTAGAATGGTTACTTAGAAACGAATTTTTCCCAATCCGATAAATTTACCGATCTTAAAAGATTTAAATCTCTCATGATAGTAGATTAATTTCTCATGATATGCGGCCATATATGCCATTGTGTAAAATCTTAAGCCCGGCTTTATTTAGGAAACAACCACAAAACTAATTGGTAATTAGTTGTAATTAGAAATAGCTATATAACGTTATAAATTAAGCCTTGCCCGTGACCTCCTGTGGATAATCATATACAATGGTTTAGTTGAATATCACAGAATGTATCAAATATCAACAACATAACTGAACCACAACAAAAAAAACAATATAAGATCGTTAATGTGGCGCGTGCCAACAAACTTCATTCTATATTTTTTTTCAAAACAAAAATTAACAATCGGTGGGTGAATTACAAATAAGTGATAAGCAGCTATGTATATACGGGTGCCACACATATATCTTAAGACATTTGTTCGTCTACAGATAGTTTATATTTTATGCCTTACATTTAATTTTTAAATGTCTCTTCACTGCATATGTCTAACTACACATACAAACCAGTCTTATCTAAGGTTGTAACGGTTTTTTAGACTACTAAAAATCAACAAATTTCATCGATCACACCGTTGTTACACAATATAGAATTTCTTGTATTGTACACACAAACACAATAACTATATACAATTTACTTCACATATGTGAATTATCGGGCAGATGTTCAAGACTGTTTGATAAAATTAATTCATGAACCTTATGCGCTAGAAAAGGACGAATGTGTGCAAAGGTATAAAACTGCTTTGCATTTACACGCAGTAAAGGGACCTCTTCAGTTTGGTGTGCACCCTAATTTTATTTTCATTTTATGTTTTTATATGAAAAGTAGGGTCGTAAAGTGAAACTGATTTTTCTTTTTTCTGTGTTTTGATTTTGTGATTTTATGTGTGCTGTTGGTAGCCTGACGTCAGCTCAAAAAGATGATAAAGAATGAATGCAAAAATCTGCTCTTGGTTTGGAACTATGTGTGCGATTATTATATTTATTCAAGTTTGTGGGACCAAAGATGAGCTTGAATCAGAGCATAAAGTCGGAATTGAAACCGAGAACGGGCTACTTGGAAAGCTAAACAACTGCAGATAAAGTAAGTACAGTTTACAGTTATCATCACCTACTAGATAATCGCACCAAATTCAGAGTCCGTGATATAAGTAGCAAATATTGAATAAAAGTATAAATCGGGGTTTTTGCATAGGGTAAAACAACCATTCCACAGACTATCAGCAAAGCTTGAAAAATCAAAATTCGTCAAATAATAATGTAACCATTTGATAGGTATGAATGTTCAGTTTGTGTAGCCTATGAAAAAAATGCGAATAAAAATAAAATTAAAAATTGCAAAAAACTGTTTTTTGCTTCGAAATCTATGAAATGAGAGAGTTATGGTATTAGTGCAAATTGGAATTTGGAATAGTAGGGGCTAACAGCTTTAGTAACCAGTTTTTAATCGTGTAAACAAATTTAAAAAATTAAAATTTCGGACTTTAACCGTAACATATACAACATCAACTTGCTGCCGTTTTTATATTTTATGGTATAGAAGAAGGCTGCTTACGAGACCAAGTTAGTAACAGTAAACCTTTGAGAAAAATACCATGTTGAGTAGTTGAGATTAAATTTTTAACAAGGAACAGTAGAAAGTTGTGTACTGTAGCCTCAAAAAGCATGGCAAGACAGTGAGAATTACAATACCACGATACCAATTAAAAAGTTGGAAAATAAGAGCAACTGGGTCCATTTAACCCACAACACTGTGTTTTGCGATCATCAGATCAAGTCCCTTGTTATTATCAAGAAGAAATAAAAAATTAAAAATTTCTTACTCTGACATGGTCAAATGATTAAAATGGAGAAAACCATTTGTAAATTTAGCCACGGTTTGCAAAATCGACGGTGATTTCTACTGTAGTTTTCGTGAAAATATAATAATATTGATTGAAGCATGATGGAATGCTATCACAAACGGTTAAGTTCGCGTACAATGAAATACATATATTTTGCCACTTTCCACACATATTGTGATCTATGTGTTACTGATACTGAAGTTATGCCTGTTTTGAGCAACATAAATATTCCTCAGAATAAAAGTTTAAGCCGAGTAGATTTTGCTGAACCACAGATGATGAAAGCGTTATGGTAGTCGATTGAGGTGAAGGATTAGTCGGAGATATAATGCTAGACGGATGAAATAATATTTGCTCAGAATTACCATTTTGCCGTGTTTACGGCCTGGCGAATGATTTTCCCAGTAATTAGTTGAGAAAACTTGGCTTGAGAAGCGTTGCCCAAACCATGAGATTTCGTTTAACACGTCCTTTGGCAAGAAAGACATGGGATTTCACTGTACCAGCACTGTCCAATTATAGATATTATCCGGCTCGCCAGTTCCAAATATTATTATTATTATGATCGCGAAGAACAACTTGTTATTGACAGAAAAACATATTAACCGGCATCTGCTTTTGAAGTGAATGCGATGAGGACTGTTGAACTTCAATTGAGGTTTTCGTCAGACCGATCGATCATCACCGAGAATGGCTTGTACATTTTAACCTTATGTTAGCTGTTTTACATCAACCTTTTAAATAATTTGAATGATCGAGGAGTGATGATCCAGCCATCTAGTGAAGTTAGCCTGGTCCAATTTGATTATGGGACAGTTTCAAATGGTATGAACGCTTGATACAGTTACAGTAAATGATCCCAAATAAGAAGAAAGCTATGCTGAAATTCAGCATTAGTCGAAGTCCAAAAAAGTGGGTTTTGAGATGGTGCCTATCTGTCTGTCGGTCGGTATGTGTCATAATTTTCGGGTTTTGACGTTTTCGCCACGTTAGAAACAAAATGTTAGAAACAAAAATATTGTAAATTAAATTTGGAAGTAGCCTAGCGCCTGTTGATTTTCAAAATGACGATTTTTAATAAAACGAGAACTTTTTTGTAAGAAAGCTGTTTGCAAATATGTTGTTTACTATAGGATTTGCAAAAAAACTATTAAAACAAAAACGATTCTAGATTTAATTGGAAACAATATTGGTCCATTTCATTTTTGTAAAATTTTATTGGAAAAGCCGGCAACTATGGTTTCAGAATATGAGATTATGAAACATACACGCACAGACACAATACATGGCATATTGATTTTAAATATCGACTAGAACCGGAAGATGCTTATTAGTTTCTTTTCTCCATAGCTGAAGAGAACGAATAAAACGACGTTATCTGCTCCCCACCGATATCTGAATGCTCGACTTTCCGGTTCATATCGCCTATTCCATCATTTCGTTTGCCAAATATTCTGTCTATTGATTGATCCATTTTCTTCTCGATGTTTTCTTTGCATATTTAATGTTTTGCGGTAATTCTTGTTTCATCTCCTGTTTTTGTTGTCCAAACTATTGTTTTATTTAATTTTATTGAAGCTGCGGTTTGATCATTTACTTTCTTCCGATGCCTTCCTTTTGCACTAGTACTTATCTGGGTTGTAACTGTTGTTTCTCCATAAATTATTCTTACAGGAATACAGAGAGCAGGAATACAGCAGGAATACAGATCTATGAGCCTCTCTAGAGTCTTCTAGCAGCTTTTCTTCGCCATTTAAGACCAGAACATAGAAGTGGCCTTTAAAAGTTTATACAAGAGATCGGATACTTGTTTTTCCATAAATACAATAGATCCAGGATTCAGTTTTTGAGGGTGGATCGCTAGTTGAGAGTCGCGTAGTATGAAGACAATATCTTCACTTCTATAAAATCTAGAGGTAAAATTACCACCATTGCAGCTCTAATTTAGAACCTTTTGTGATTGAGGTAAAAGTGGAGGTGCATTCTATTTTAGTATTTGAAATAAATAAACCACCCCAAGTTTCCTGCTTGGCAGAAATTTTGGTGAATTTTTCCATTAGATATAATTATGTAATTAATACCTGGGGACTTTAATTGAGGTCATCTTCTTAAGGCACATCCCTTTTAAGAATTTGCTTGGTATTATTAAATACAGGGTGTATAATAAAAATAAATTGAATCAGTTCTCCTCTGGCCTAGCATTATATACGAGTCCCTAAATTAAAAATTTGGCCAAACAAGAATTGATTTTATTGATTTGTATTTGTCGTTACAGCGAAACAGTTTAGAATTTAGAGAAAATTGTCAGATCAGTTTTTGCTCATATCTTTAAAATCATACACTCAAAAGGAGAGTTCTTGTTTCAAAAAATTATCTTTCGTCAATATGTCTCAAACTAATGAGTTTCAAGGATATTCAAGCTCACCACTAAGTATCTCCCTCGACACTAATCAATTTTCACTATAACAAATCTTCTATCTTGTACCGTTTCCGAGATAAAAGCCTGGCATTTATTAAAAAACACCCTGTATATTCGATCTAATACAAAAAACGAACTAGTCAATTTCACCAATACTTCGCCCTGGTCCCTTCATTTGATCATTACAAAACCTGGACGAATAAATTTCTTATTGAAATATCCTTGCTTTTTCAGATCACACCTCATATACTTCTCCTCACGGTATCGCCTGTGCTAGGTTATGTTCCTCCATATAACCAGTCGGGAATATAGAAATATTTACGTGCATTTTTCGTGTAGATTGACTGATTACTGGAGAATAAATGCTCAATGGAATGCAAATTTATTTGTCAGTAGTAAAACATAAGAAAATAACCCTTTGGATTGAGCTGTAGAAAGGACAAATTTTTTTTATACACCATTTGGAAAAGCAACAATCAACTTGACTGCAAATGATAAAACCAATGGCAAACAAAACCAAATTGATGAGTTTTCATTTTGCTTAAAGACTCCGTCTGTGCCTAGAGTCTTGTTTATTATGCCACTGGTAGTGACTTCATATGGCAGAAGTTAGCGATATTTCGAGTAGTTGGCAGATTGACGTTGATGAATAAAATCGGTCAGTTTGACATCTAACTTCCAAAACTGAGAAGTTTGAGCAAATACGAGCATCCGCAAGCATCTTATTGAATCTTTGTATCAAACGGATTTTAAAATTTATATACTCAATAATTAATAATATGAATAACCTCACATAGATATACATTATAAATAAACTTCTGACGTAACCTTATCTTAGATCAACATATAATTTATATAGCATAATGTACAACATGTAATAGAAGACGTCAATTAACCTTGAACAGTACGTAAGACACAAAACGTGTTAAATTTTTCAATATGACCACCGAACCGAAATCTAGACAAACAATTATTTCGTTATGGCAATACGATTTGCTACGGGTTTGTATAGCGATTTAAGGAAATGAGGTGTGATTTAGCCAGTCAATGCCAAAGCAAATTTTTGCATAATTCGCACACACAAACACAAGTCAAGTTGAAGTTCATATTTAAACACGATCTTCTTTTTCAATTTGATTTGTAAGAATGTCTTCGTTGCGATGTGTTTTTGGTTGAAGAGGAAATCAAATATGTAGTTGTATACACATTTGGATTGTTATGGATATATGGATTATTTATGGTTACAATGAGGTGTTCGATAATTGAGTTTTATGTTAATTTGAATATATTTGAATAAAATCGACCTACGCGTTCCTTCATGTCATGTTTTGAATGTGACAACTACTGTTTCGAGTATTCATTATAGTAACCGCAATCAAGTACATCATAAAATGCTGACGAAGCGCTTCGAAATGCTTACAATTATTTTGATTTTAATGAATATTACAATATTATTGTGTACACAACTATTGGTGTTAAGTCAACAATATATTTGGATTACAGGGTTAGGTTCATACACTTTACAGTGTGCACGCTCGCGATAAAATTGATAACAGAACCCCATTTAACGTGTTCTGTTAATATTTCCGAAACTATATTTGTTCTTAAGGTATGTGTAAACAATAACAGGTGTGGCCCCGATTTTGATTCTTGTAAAGTGCCAATTCTGGTTTTGTCAATCTGGTTTATGTATAAAATCAATATGGTAAGCAGTTAAATTGTTTTCTTCCGAATTGGTTGATTTAGTTGTTATCCGCGAATATATTTGGATGGCCAGAAGCATAATTTACTCGTAGCGGGAATTTTCGATTTTATTAATTTACATTTTTGGAACAATTTAAGTGTTTGTAAAATTATTTTTTACCTTATTTATTAGGTTTATTATTTATTTACCATTTTTTACGCTGCTGCATATTTTCCTATTTATTCTATTGATGTAGTGCTGGATTTCGGTAAAATTATTGTTGGAAGGGAAGACAGGAGACACCCCGCATTAATTTTTTATTTATTTTATTTTTGCGGGAACTACATCACACGGAGATATTTAACTACCTCATTATTGAGGTTACATAATCAGTTTATTTTCGGAAAATTCCTTCCATTTTACAATTACATTTAGACTATTCCTGTGCAGTTAAAAAATTGTACTAACCCAAGCAACGGTTATTCTTGATGGTGATGATGAAGTTGTTTTTGCCTTAATCCCGAGTAAGACCGTCTAAAATGTAACCAGGCAATTATTTACAGATTTGATGTTGGTTCAAGGTGCCATTTCACTTGCCATCCCGCCTTGCTTCCCAACTTTTACAAAATCAATAAAAGTTTATTTTATTTATTTATTAATAATACAGTTTTGCAGTTTAAATTCACTTTATAGAGACACGCTGTATACATTGAACAAGAGCTGCTAATTTATTGTGGGGTGATATCATTATGTGGACATTACAATTTATCTAACGTTACTTTAAAAAATAGCTTTTCAACTGTTTTGATGAACTGATGGTGAACTGTAGACCTGTTGGACGAGGCAAGTTTAAAATATTTATTGCTATCTGATTAATATCCTTTAATAAAAGCGCTCCAACCAACTTCGAAGGAAAATCGACGCCTCGCATCCCTTTTCTTCTCTTATTTACATCAGTAGCTTATTATTAGTTATGATTTACTTATCTACTTTCTATTAATCGTTAATCGTAATTAAGATTGTTCAAAGTAATATTTATCTCAATGAAACCAATCGTTGAAAATATTGGGAACTGACAATTTTAATAACTTTAATATAATCGACAAATTCACAGGCATGATCTAGGTAGTGTTGAATCAGTCTTCAAAGATAATTTTCATTCTATTAAACGAAATTTGTAAGCAATTATCTAACCGATTTTAATTAAATCTGTTCGGCGCGCTAAGTAAAGTAGGTTGTAAAGTGATTTCAACAATGTGAATAATAACCTCTAGAACAGATTTCGTCGTTATAAAGAGTGCTTCAATAAAACTGCAGTTTTTCAACATAAAACACCAAAATTCGTCGAAATGTGTGAAAATCAGGATTTACTAACATTATCATTCCAGCATTCATTCGCAGCGTCTACACTCCTTCCGTATAGATATACTAATGCTGGGTGCCTAAAACCACTAAACTAAACGTTGAATCTTCTGCTATTATCCACTATACGGCCGATGAAAAGTCAATTTACGAGGTTACTTTTCGATGACTTTTCATTTAATATTTAAAATTTTACTAAGGTGCACTTACTTCTGACGTCATTAATTATTTGTTTACATACACAATTACAAATAAATGCACCCATTAAGAATTTGGTTTTAATAACATCTTTTAGATGTCACGAACTTCTGTCGTTACACTAGGTAGATCTCTGCAGGTTGGATAATCTTTTTTAAAATTGTGTTAAAATATTTAAAGCCTTTATTTCAACGTAGCTGTTAAGATGCGTATTAAAACGCGATTAAATGAGTAAAAATGTATTAAATTGCAAATATGGTACTTGTAAAGTAGAGTACACTAATTGTAAAGTAAAGTAGTAAAGTACACAGTCGGCTAAAGTTTAACTGAACTGAGACCGGAACATGTGATCCACTATTATTTATTTAATTGACACAACCTACGATTTGGTTAAAATAGAATACACCGCAGGGGAAATACTTTGTAGAGATATATGTTTCTACTATTTCAGTAAAGATGTCTCTACTAAATGTGTCACTGCTAAATCAAACCCTACAAAAGCCGCAATCTCACATGAACAAATATTTTTAACGAATATTTTTAAAATGTTTAATGGAACCCAAAAATTATCAATTATGATAGAAATATTTAGAATGAGTTCTTTTATTTGTGCCGATTTCAAGATTGTAAATCTTGTGATGTATTTATATATATTTAAAAATGAAACCGTTACAAAAATTCATTTACTGCAAAAATTACAAGACCAATTAAAAAAGCCACGTAATCCACTAAAATATTTTATTATTTACTCAAAATAGACACATATTTATGTAAACTCCTAGAATTTAACCCCCATTCACTTATAAACTGATCCCATTTTGATCCCAATTTTTATTTTCACTCTATAAATAAAAAAATCCATCAATTACTTAATTTTTGATGCACATAAAGAAGAAATCACAAAACAATCGTCAGAATAATAATTTTCCATTTCAGTATTTTGGTGACAATTTTTTTTACCACCCACACATTTCCATTATTGTTATTGAGATTTTCTATTAAGTTTTCCCATCACGAAAACGTTTTGCTCTTTTCTTGTGAAAAAGTTGTCGTTTTTCTGAATCGAGGAATATTTTTATTTTACGTTATATCATAATGCGGTTGGTTGTTTGATTGTTGTTCGTCTATAAAGCATATTTTCCTATCATTCTACAACACAAAATATAACATACACCCAGATAAAATGAAAATATATAAACTAAAAATGGTAAACGTACAAATATATAGAAAAATTCGTTTTAATTTTGCAATGTCACGGAAAAATAAAATCTCTATTTTCCACTCGTCGTTCAAGCATTATGAATGATGTTCGTCTCATCGTCAATTTGTGATGACGATATTATGTGATGCGATATGGTGATGATTTTATTTATTTTATTTTAAATGACAAATATATTTTTATCATTTTCCCATTTCCATCCCTTTATTAATAATAGAACATCGCCCAACATTAATGTAATTTGATGGTGCGGTGACAAATGGATTACAAGAAGGAATATTGAATAAACATTTTTTAAATTGATTGTATTATTAGCGTGCGTTTATGTTTTAAGGAGTTATTATGAGTACCAAATGTTATGTACTCGTAGATTATAAATTCCATAATATTTATTTAAAAATAGCTACTTAGTAAATATTAGAGCTTGCTGTATAACGCCCTACGAGCCACAAATTAACCAATGTGTAATAATTTATTTGTTTTTTATTGCTTCAGATCAAAAACCAATTCCCGCCAGGATTTCAGGAATGATATAGCTCATCAATAATGCTAAAACGGATCCTAAAATATATATTTGTTGTTTATAGTTCCTGTAATTTCTCTAAACAAATTTATGATTACATTTTGGTAGAAGAAAGTGGAAAAAGAGCGAACATGCACACTGATTACCGAAAACGCATTTCAAATCCCAATTTCAACATAAAAATCGAATTTGATCAATACAGAATTATAAACCGCTTTGCTTTCATTCATTATCTTGCAACTTATATTAGCTTTGTTCATGATATCGTCCAAATCTGATTTCTACTCGCTCGGTTAAGAAATAGAATGGCTAAATCGTTTTCTGAAAAAACATGGTAATAATCGTTTTAGTCTAAAACTTCACAACGAATCATTCAGTCATCCTGAGTATACCACTCGATTTGTAGATAAAATAACACCTGACAAAATTTCACTACAGATTGTTACCGGAAAATATAAGAGATTTGTTATTTTTTCTCATTTGCCCAGTACAATTACGAGGCGAAATCAGGCACTTTGGATTTCACTCATAACTTAAAAGTTATGCACGTGAATGCATGAATCTTTTGTCATATAGCTTTTTGTTCAGATTAGCGACATCCTTCACCTATCGAATTGCTTATGTTTGCGATTCTTGCGAAAATATTTAATTCAGCAAAATTATTCATTTCAACACCATTGTACTAATTTGGATTGTACGAACAATTGCAAAATTCAATTAGACGAAAGGATCAACCGCTTATGGTGTAAAATAACGGTGTTTTAATTAAACGAGAATCTAAAAATATCTAACGAACAATACGATTCTTAATATGAACAATTAAAATACAAATTACAATTTGTAATTTGTATTTTCATTACGTAATTCAAATACATGTATGTAGTAATTCGTTACTGCCCACCGTTGGGCATAATAACATTCAATGTTAACCCAGCAGAGGTGAAACGTACAAAAATTAATCGGAGGAAATTCAACATCGAGAGATTGAAAAACACTGGCACAAGAAATACTTTCAACTAAACGCTCCGGCTCAATCTCGCCAATAACGAAACCAGTAATATCGATGAGAAATGGAAAAGGCTACTCGAGAAGCAAATAGAAACATGCGCACACTACACCAATGTGTAAAAAGAGTCACCGGAAAAATGACAAACTTATTATCAATAAAGGATACTTCTGGTCAAGTCCTAATTACAGAAAATCAACATAGATTAGTAAGGTAAATATACCATCTGTCCTATTCAATGGCCAGGCAACTATAACTGCGCAGAAACTTTAACTCCATCACTACTAGCAGAAATGTGGAACAATGGTAGAAATTCACATAAATGGAAAGGTAAGCGCCCTATATAATGAAAATATTACCATTATTCTTAGCGAGTATCCCCAACAGTTAACTAGCATATAAGGAATGAACAATCGGATTTCAAAACGTCGTTTAAGGGCAATAATTTATTAATTTAAATATGGCTCATTAATAACAATTAATTTATTCTGTGTAAATTTATCGCGATGGCAAATATAATGCCACAGATTTTCGTGAGGTTCAAAGTTTTAACTTTAACTCAAAGAAATGTTTTGTCTAGAAATGGTATTAAGGTCCTGAGGGAGTAGGCTAAATATTTTTATTATTCCTACGTTGGTTGCGATATATTACATTGACCAGCCGTTGTTGACAAGTTGAATGCTAATAGTGCAGCTGTTGTGTATTCACATATTTGAGATACATTTGGATCCGAGTTAAACCGGAATTTAATTGAAAAATGAACTTTCCGAGCTTAAAAACAATAATAATCTCACCAGTAGTAGCCTTCATTCCTTTATCAGAAGATGACAAAAATCATACCGAGAATTTAAGTAGAGACGAAGTTGTATCTGATACATGAGCTTCTCATCCAAGTAACACTATGAAAAATAGAAACAACAAGAAGAGGAAACCATAATTGGCAACAATTTCATCCTGTGCTTCAATCTCCAACACCCTTTTAGCCTAAGTTCAAACATCAGATTCGTATTCACAACTGAAAACCACAGTAACAGCAACTCAAATTCCTCCCGCAATATACTCGTATATGGACAGTATAGCGAAGCAAATGATCATATTTGTTTAAGTTAGAATTTTTTTTCAAATGATGTTCTTAACCATATACACAATAATCTTAGCACATAAATAACAATACTAATAATCTCGCACTTTTTCCATCTAATTCTCCGACCAAGTGGTCTTTACCTATAGAACTAAAAATACCTTTTGAATTTTTAACATACCTAATTTTTATTGTATTTGTCGAAATGGCTCTGTGGTTTGGAAATTCAGAATAATAATTAATTTAAAAAGGGCGAGAATATCTTTTTAAAGTTCCAACTAAAATCTTTCATGATCATTGGCTATCTTTTAAATTCATCATCTCATAACGTAACCCAGACGGATACCCCTCAATTTTTAAATATTTTAACAATTCTTCCAATGACCCCGGAGTAATTACGAATACATCTAAAACTTTTTTCCATCTACTTTTGGCGATACTAATTTTACATAAGGTCGCTAGGCCTTTTATCGTTACAGTTTACAATACAGTTTAGGTACTTATCGTAACAGTATAGATTAATGCAGATTCGAATACATCACACGTATGCTTCGTTTGCTCATAAATTTGATATACAAGGATTGTCTGGAAAGTTTCCGACCTAACAAAGATACAAGACACTTTTCCTTCAAATTTATTTTTATTTCTTTACATAGTGTCCTTGTAAGGCTATACACTTCTCTCAGCGATGCTCCCATCTCTTCAACCCGCCCAAATAGTACTCGGAGTCTTCCTCTGCAAAATAGTTGTTTACAAAGGGGATAGCCTCCTCATTCTACAAAAATCTCTGTCGTCCAAGCGCAAGTTTTAGCTTGGGGAACAAAAAAATGTCGGAGCAGTTCAAACCGTAATTCGTGGATTTGACCATGGCAACCGCTGAAGTGTGAGACGGCGCATTGTCTTGCTGGAGCTAGATTTTATTTCTGAAAATGTGGCTGTTTTTCCGCAATTTCTGTCAGCTTCAGTAATCATATGAAGTATGCTCCTGATATAGTTTTCCCTTTTTGAAGATAATCGATTAAGATAACTCCATGACTGTCCCAGAAAACAGTTGCCATCATTTTCCCGCCAAAAGAACAGTCTTTGCCTTTTTTGGAGCCGATTCCCTTTTGGCAGTTCACTGTTTTGACTGTAGTTTTGATTCTGGAGTATAATGGTGTGTCCAAGTTTCATCAACAGTAATTAACCTGCGTCAAAACTCTGATTTATTGCGCCAAAACTGCGCCAACAACAAATTGGAAATGTTTCTGGTTTAAAGTGAGCATGCAGCACCCAATGCGTCAACGGCTTTCTCATGCCTAAATCTTGATTCAGTATGAAACAAACACGTTCATTGGACCTAATAGCCTCTTCTAACTAGAAACTTCAATTCAACGGTTGTCTACCACCCTTTGGTGAGCTTGAGCGATGTTATCGTCAGTGGTTGCAGTTTTTAGAGGTCCCGAACTTTCATCGTCACCCAGCTGGTAGGTTTCAGTGGTTGCTTGCTTACTGCACACTTAGGCCAATTTTTAGGCCCATTGTGATACCACTCATTCACCTCCACATCATTAACCCACCTACTTCACCTACTCACACAACTACAGTATACCACCTGCACATTGCAAGCTCCATGTCAACCTGTACATTGACATGGAAGGTGGGTCGGCGCGTGACACGCAATTCTGCACTCCATCAGAGGGTCTTAGTTGTATTTATTAGCATCACCGATCGTAATCGATGATGAAAATTCGATTTGCATCTAGCCTCTGATGGGATTCGAACCCAGCACCTCCCGGTCCAAGTGCCGAAGCTTTAACCACTGCACCACTTGTCCGGTCACCCAGCTGGTAAGGCCACGTTTAAATTCAGCTACCTAAAATTTTACTATGGTAAATGATGGTGCAGAGTTCCCACACAGCATCCAGCTCATCTTTGATTTACGTAGGCGTATTGCCTTTTAAAATTATATATTTAATGACAGCTCGATACTCGATCTTTGTTCATTTTTACAAAAACAGTCACTTCGACTCACTCAAACGATTATTAAACATCAACTGCGCGTACCTTTCAACACATACGCAAACACATTCCCCCACTTTTGTTGACGAGTACTTCCATCTTCATATTGAGATCGCATTGACATTTAATATAACCCTTAACTTACAGCAAATCTATTCTACTATCTACTCTTGTTTTTTATTTTCCTAGTAGAATTTGGTTGAAATCAGCTCAACGGAAGTGGCATTTGCAAATTCCAACATTTACGTTAGCTTTTTCTATAAATTAAGAAATTTAAAAGAAATTTGATGAACCTGTAGCTAATAATGCAGATTTTCAACTGTGAGACTTTGCAGATTTACCATTTGCCATATCGCTGAGTTTTTTTTAACAAATCTCTGTGTATATATGTGTTTGTGTGATCTGTGCCGACTAAAAATTTGTGGCTTCTCTAATGCCCAGACGGAACACTGATCTGTGTGAAACTTCAAACTTAAGCTTTTTCCACAAATTGGGAGATCACAGTAATCTACGGCCCCCGGCCGAAATCGGTTCACCGGTAGTGGCAGCTTCCGTAGAAGCTTTTTCTTTTGAAAACTACATACAAAGCATTTACGAAAAAAAGTTTAACAAATAGATTGCAAATTAAATTTCATGTAATACTGTATTTTCTTTTACTCGCCTGAGTAATCAGTACGATGTTTCGATTCACGCGCCTTCGTGGTAAAATAAAGTCGAGTATTGGCCACAACATAAAACCCTGCTCGAATGTGCTGCACTACCGTCCTTATTAACCTTCGAACGTCTTTTCTGCAGTTGGATTGTAAGTGCAGTTCTGCAAATACTTCAAAAAAATCGGCTATATTAGCGCCTAGCCTTGTGGCCACCTTGGTGGCCAATGTGTAGGAATGATATGAATATCAAAATTTAGATACTTTTACTTAAATACATAATACACCCATCGTACGAATAAATCGTCCCATTCGTTTTTGGACTGTTGTGTGCGGTAAGATTATTAACTGCTCGTTAGCAGGCTACAACTAATAATTTAGGTACTTAATAATAAAACAATTAAACTGAAACATTAAATTAAAATAGTTTATTAAGTGGCAAGTATTCAAACTAAATTCCATCTCGCGAAATTTTGTTTTGTTTTATTAATTACAAAATAGAATAAAATTTTCTAATTTACAAACAACAAATAGTACGAGAGGATCTTTTTAAACTTATCGACTAAAAAAATGTTATCGCATATCACTATGACTGTAATCACTTTGAATTGAATTAAATACATTTAAAAAAAATCTGTTTAAACATTATCGTTAAAATTTATCCCGTAATTTACATGGGATGAGTACGAGTTGAATAAAATTTCACTATCCGTGTCTGCGGTAGTCGATGATGATGGAATCTGCTGCGATTGCACTGCATTATTCTTAGTAATTGACGACAATAGAGATGTGGAATTGTGGTGGCTGCTTCTATTTGGTTTTGTTAAATTTAAAAGTTTCTTAGATTTAGAACAAGTTTTATGATTATGGAATTTTAAGAGATGCTGCTGATTTTGATAGCTGTTTTCGACGGCCGATAAGTTTATGTAACCCGATGAGGTTTGCTGAGTTTCGTCTTGTTGTTCATAATCGGTGGTTGGTGAAAGCTGATTATGGTGGAATTGCTGAGAATGTTGGTGTTTTGCTGCGGATGCAGATGAAATTGAATTTGATGTATTACCACTTATTGGAATATATGATATTTCTTCGATAAATGTATCAAAATATGTGTCGATGTAGGGTAAACTCGGTCAGAATTTCAAATCCTATAAAAAACAAAATATAAAATAAAATGTTTAATGATTGACTTGTGCGTAACATGAGGAATAAAACTAAACTTCTGCCATTATTAATTTTGGGGAATGTGAGCAAACCCAATGTGATTACACTAGATTCCCAAAGAACTTTATAATTATTTTAATTATTTCGAACTGGAACAAAATCATATTCCTAATGCAATTTATGATTCGGCATTAAAATAAGATCCCAAACAAATATTTAGTGTGCCATAATTTTATGCTGCGACTAAGCGTTATGTACTGTATGGGGGACTAAAATTGTGAAAACAATTTCGGCAAGGTACCAAAATAAAATTCAAAAACTTACATTATGAAAGCCCTAATGAGGCGTTTGGAATCCATTGTCAAATCTATCTCCGGTGTAAATGGCCGAATCGAATAATTTTGCCTGTGAAAAATGTTTTAAATGATGAATGGTTAATAATCCTATGTTAATATGACTTCCCTATAATGACCCGCTTACCAATCAAAAAATACGAAACAAAGCATGTTAATTTTGGACTTCAAGACAAGTGGGACATGTATTTTACACAAAACTCAACCCATGACTTATAACTTACCTTAATCGCTTGAGGAATATCAGGTAATTTCATATCTTTGATCTGTTGTGGTATATTCATACTTTTTACCGCACTAACAGCTCTTGCCGGTGCTGCCGAAATTCCAGCCTCTTGTTTAACTATTTTATTCTGCTCCTCTATCCTAGCCAGTATATCAGCCATATTTGTCTGCAGAACCATACCACCCATAACTAATTCTGAGAGTATGTAGTGCACAGCATCCGCATGGAATATTAAGTCTAGTTCACACACATTCTCAAAACATTTGTCTAGCGTTTCCACAAAAACTTGGATCAAATCCAAAATACCTAGTTCACTTTCTGATGAGTCAACACAAAATACAAAGTATAGAGTGGCATAGTGGCGATATATTAATTTGTAATCTGAACCACCGATTAAACTGGAAATACACGAAACAAATATTAGGGTCACTTGTGAAGCCATATAAAAAATCGTGGGGGCGGCAAACCATACCTTCCTCCCTCCAAAAAATTGCAAACATTATCATCTCGTTTCGACACCAGCTGAAATGTTTCTTTAATTATCTGTTGTTGCATTTCCTCGGTCTGGAAAATAAAAAACATTTTAGTTAAATTAATTTTTACATGAAAACTGGTGAAAAATCGATAACCATAAAAAATTTATTTCTACTCACAAAATATTGATAGAATTTGGATAGCCGCGGTTTCCCATGATTGTTAAACACCAATATCGCTTTTATCATTTTTATTTATGGTTGATGTAATTTAAGTTTTACTGAATAATTAATTCTAAATTAGAAATAATCAAATTTATTATTTTAAAACAAATTTTTTGTTTGCTGATTGTTGTAAACGTCATTACCTTTGTTGTTATTCATAAAATGTCAAAATATGGCGGGGTTTACAATTTCATACTGTTTTTTGTGGAGAGTTTAATATTCGTTGAGAAAATTGTGTCTAGGATAAAAACTTTATAAATGTGTTTATTCGTCATTGGTATGTATACTTGAAAGCGATTTCAAATTTTTGTGCGTCAAGAGAAAGTTCGTTTCACAGTTAATAATTGGAAATATTTTAACTCAAAATTAATAGAATTATATAAAATAAATTTCGGTCGGCTAGTACAAAGAATTATTAACAACAAATGCTTATAATAGCTTAACATTTACTCCGTTCGTGCGAATTCTTTGCTCCATTGGTAAAATTGGATGATGAGTTATCAAGGCTGAAAATGTCGGACGTGTCTTCATCGGAATTCCATTTTCGAATTTATCTACTAAACTGATCTAGATTTATCTTGTCGGTTATGGCAATCAGTAAATGTCTGTTTCAAAGTATGTGGACATATGTATAAATTCGTTACTTTACAGGTCGGCAGAAAAATGTTTCTAATGAATTAAATCCATTGTCCAAGATCGAAACATCTCCAAACGAAAACGTATCATTGTTTAGTTCGCTCCATATACACTACGACAAAAAATCACAAATTACTTGGAACTATTTACACGAAATCTAAAGGTGTGCGAGTATACTATAAAATAATTAAGTAATAATATTTATAAAGACATGACTCCATTTCTTATGGAAAAATGATTGAAAAAGGTAGAAAAATATTATTCAAAATAATTAAATTCGTTTGATTATAGCTAAGTGAGATTTAATCGATATACGAGTATAGTCCATAAAAATATCACTTATACTCCCAATAACCAAACCGTACAAAACCGTCGTTTTCTAAGTACTCCTATTTAATTGAAGGTTCGATTAATTAAATACATCATCATTTGCTATTCTTTCCATTCAATTTAATGAAGAGCAAAATCAAAACTGCCATATGTCGAAAACTACCAAGCAAACGAATGCACACAACCAAAACTTTTGCTAATAAAATAAGACGACAGTATAAATAAAAATAAAGTTTTAAAATCTCGTTTCATTGTCGCCACATTGCCAACTTCCACATTAATTAAAAATCATGGTACGACTGACTTTAAACTAATTTTGTATTTTAATTATTTGGCATTAGTCCCAAAAATTTGGTGGCACCTGGTAAAGTTGGGCCAGCTTTATAATTTTTAACAATTTTTTATTTTAGAATTTATTTACAAACAATTTTTCTTTCCCCTTCGATAAGCGTGAAATAACGCTTATATCTGATTCATTCTTATATAAATTCAATAATTCATACACGTTCTTATAAATGTTTATATTTCCAGTCGTAAAAATTCAGTCAAATTCCTTGTACTCGCAGCAGGATATCAAACATTTCTATACTACAATATACTACAATAGAATTTTTGGATATCTTAGTCCATCGGCGAGTCGACTACACTTTTAACTACAGCGTAATATATTGGCATAAAAAAGTTCCAAATAATATAATTTTTTATACCGTTAAGACTTATCATTGGACGCTTCCCGGGCCCCTCTCAACGTTTTACGTTATAAGTAAAATATAAATAAAGTTTATGGCTAAATTAGCTGCTATTACATTACGACTTCTATTTTTAACAATTATTTTTGTTTTGCATTTTTTACGAGCAATTTTTTTTTGAAAGTGTAGATTTACACTTTTTGCGCAGTTTTAAAATTTTTTTCATTTTTAATTTGTCGGAAAAAGAGCTTAGTTTCATTTCATAATCATTTACTGATAATTCCTGTAGTAATGATATATGATGATATGTATGGAACTTGTTTTCGCCCAAAAGGCAGTTGTTTTAGACTTTCCGCTACATCTATGTCTATATTTCGAGTTGATATGTGTGGGTCTTCTGATACTGCAGCTAACACATCTACAATAATTTCCTTTTGAGTTTCACGGCATTTCGAAGGATTTCCTATGGTTCCGGTAATGCGGAGCTTATTTGCTAAACGAGTGAATACACCGGCAATCTGGGTACCGTTTAGCGTATATTCTAATATCGAACGCTTCTTCATTAGTGTGCAACAACTTCTTAAGAATTTTTTTTATTGATTGACAATAATAAATTATGGCGATAGTTGAAGCCAAGCTAAAGTTGCCTTAAGAGCGCTACAGACGATCCAACTTACCGGACCAACTGTCGGTCCAACCAAATTGGATGTTGTATACACACGCACTATCCAATTTACCATCCAATCTCCACGATTTTTGTTTTAGTTTTGGGTTCTTTTTTTGTTTCTCCCTAATTTGTTTTCGTTTGGAGTGACGAAATATCGTCCAACATTACTACACACCATCCAATTTGGTTGGTTGCTTGGTCGGTTGGATGCAATTTCTATTCAACACGACCAACTTAATTTTGTTGACCAACTTGTCTGCACACCATCCAATTTTGCATCCAACCCAACCAAATTAGATCAACCACCCGACCAAACTGGATCCGTCTGTAGCGCTCGTTAGATTTTGTCGTCATAACACGTGTGTATTTTTAATTTTTATTACTAAAATTTATTTAATTTAAACTTCTAACACCTAAAGTAAAATACATGCTCCAATACATTGGGGCTATTGCTGAGAATGTAAAGAAGGCGGCCACATTTTTGGTTACAGTTCTTGGTTACATTTTTGGTTACAGTACTATCCGTGGCCGAATTTTTAACGTTCTGGAGTTAGCTGGGCTACACAATTTATAACAAATGAGGTTGTGCTCAAAACAAAAGTGGACCCCACAAAATTTATAATATGATAGTGTTTGTACATGTACGTATAAATAAATAATTTCTTAAAAAGTCAAAGAATAATTGATTTTACTTATTTTAGTTTGTCCTTCCTACGAAACAGTGTTAGAACTTAAAAAAAATTGTTTTCTGTGAAATTTAGATCAATTTCTGCTCATATCTCTGAAACCATTCACTTTGCCAAAACGTTTATACGAACAAAAATATTTATTTATTTTTAACTGCTGCTCAATCAAAAAGTAAAACGGATAGGGTTTAATTGAAAAAAACTAACTTCCGTGAAAATATCCCGAACTAATGAGTTTCAAGGTTATTCAAGATTACCACTAAACGTCCCTCCCGACACTGAACAATTTCTTTAACTTACCCCTATCTTGCATCGTTTCCGAGATAAAAACCTGGCATTTGTTGAAAAACTTACCCTGAATACTGCATATAAACCATTCGGTTCGTTCGAAACATCATTCTTTAACATTAGCTCGAGTTTACATGCGAATTCATTTCAGTCAGACTTGTACTTATCTGATTCTCGCACTCCTGAGCCCGATTCAAGATTTCTGCGATATTCCTCCCTCTTCGTCTTCTTCTTCATTAGCTATATATCGCATAAATGGATTTAGCCGGTTCTACAATGTTCTTAAAGATAACTAGCTCTATCTGCAACAAGAAATCGTCAGACTAGATAAGCAAAATTTTGTCCATCGCGGTGTTTTGTCTTGATTGGTACCGACTCCAGAACCTGTTTTATGACGCGATTTTAGGAACGTAGAACATGGCCATCTAGGCGCATCTAGACGCTTGGGGTACATTTCTCCCTATTTGGTAGGACCGAGACTTAAAAATGTTAATTTTAGCTTAGAATGCTCGGTAACCTACTGCGTTTCGCGATATTATGTCTGCAGAGACTGAGTTTTGCACATTTTTCATCGATTCCAAGTATTAAAACACATTATTCTTTCACTTAATAAACACATTTTTTTCATCACTTGTTTTTTGTTTCGCAACAAAAAACGAGTGATTTAAAAAAATGTGTTTATTAAGGCCCGTATTTATAGTCGTAACTATTACTATAAGTATAGCTTTCATTTTTGGGAATCGTTAGATTTTGTGAATTTATATGGAATTTTCTTAATTTATTCCGTAGAAATCACTATTTTAATTGATTTTGATTTGATCTCAATTTTATCCAAATTTTACCCTTTAGAAAATCTTGTAGTGAGATTTTTTAATACGAAACTGGTTACTATAACATGATTTATAGTTGTAGTAACGACTATAAATACGGCCCTTAGTGTTAGTATGTTTCGCCAAGTACCTTCGGCAGATAGTGTTAAAAATATCATTCTTCTTTTCCTATAGTGTGTCGCCTGTTAAAAATTCTCCACTTGTCTACCGTTTTGCGACATCCATGTATTTTGTTTTCGTTTTGTTAATATGGAGGACGATTGGTTGTTCTGTTGTTTCCAATTGGAGTAGAACTTCTTTAAGAGATTTGAGTTTACGGCTCAGGATGCGTATGTCGTCCGTGTAAGCTACATTTGGCTTGATTTATAATAAAAGCAGCTTACTGCGCTATGTTGAGCCGACGAATTACATTTTCTAGTGATAGGTTGAATATAGTTTAGGTTATTTGGTCTCTTTGCCGCATTCCTGATGTTATTTTGAAAGCCTCTGATAGCTTTACTTTGATTATCACCTTACTTTTAGAGCATTCCATTAATACTTTGCATATGGTTGTCAATTTTGAAGGAGGACTTTTGAATGCTATCATACGCGAGCTGAAAATCTATGTGATTACAAAATATACAACCATATATTTTACGTATATTCCTCCCACGCAACTGCAAATTGCAAAGCAACCGTGTCCAAGGAAATAAATTTACAAAGATCACCGATAAAGAAAAATAGAAGCAACTCGGTAGCTGACCAAGCCGATACTTTTTCTAACGCTATAGCTAGACAAACATTATACGAAATAAGTGATGCCACCGGAAATTTTACTTTGCAAATAGCCGAATCTAGTAAAACAACTATTGACCTAGAAAAGGAGAATATGTATCTCTTGGCGAGGCTAGAGCATATGGAACAATTATTTGCCAAGCTAAGCGAAGAAATTGAGTATCTAAAGCAAGAAAATGAAAACCTAAAAATGAATCGGGATTCAAAACAAGGTTGCGATATAGGAAGCATTGAACCAGACAAACTCATCTATTCCACTGATGAAGATGAATTACAAAGAGAGACGGACTGGATCCTAAAGAAGAAAAAACAGTTCAGGAAAAGTAAGAAAAGAAAAGCTGAATCGTCACCTGAGACTGAGCAATTAAATGGTAGGGGACAATCTAGTCCAGATTCAAACGATGCTCTACCCAAAGCCAATGAACCAAAAGGTAGTAAATCTACCAAGAACATTACACCAAATTTGGTGCAACCGAAAGAAAAATCACCCCCACCAATAAATATTGTGGATGTAACCAGTTACCCAGAAATTCAGTCACTGATGAAATCGGTTACTGACAAAGACTATAAGGTAACAGCGTTAAATAATGACGTTTGGAAAATTAATACTCTGGACTCAGATATTTATAGAACCTTATCTATGAAATTGAATGCTAAAAAGTATCAGTGGTTCACTTACGAGAGCAAACAGGCCCGACCTATAAAAGTCATGGCAAGAGGTTTGCATCACACTTGCTCAAGCAAAGAAATAATGAAAGACTTACAAAATAAAGGTCTTAAAATACTAGATGCTGTGAATATTGTTAAAAAAGAGAGAACAGAAATTCAGGAAGGAATTGCAAATTTCTTTTTATGCAAAATCAATCTTCAGGTACCGATAAGAAATCCTTACCAGTTGGAAGATGAATTAGAACAACTCAATGAAGCAAATCATTATGCTGCTTTGGCAAGTACCCCCATTATACAAAATAAAAAGAAGCTTAACATATGCTACCTAATGGAAGTTAGAGAGTTGGTAAGAGAAAAACGACGTTCACGTAAAACCTGGCAAATAACTAGAACACCGGAGCACAAAACAATTCTTAACAATTTAGGTAATTGTCTCAAATCTCTTCTTAAAGAAGTTAAAAATGCATCAATCAACAGATATCTAGTTAGCATAACCGATGAAAAAAATTGTGATTATTCTCTGTGGGAGGCGGCGAAGGGACTCAAAAACCCAAAATGCAAGTGCCTCCACTTAAAAAGGAGGCTGGAACCTGGGCAAGAGGTCCTTAAGAGAAGGCTGGTCTATTTGCGGAGTATCTCGAGGATACCTTCCAACCACTACCAAGGCAAACGGCCAATGAAAATATAATGTCAATCCAAAAGCTAGATGATTTTGATATACGCCCAGTAACTCTCAAAGAATTAAAAGAAGAAATAAAAAGCAGCATGAATGTTAAAAAAGCCCCAGGATATGACTTGATTACTTGCCAAATAATCAAGGCTCTACCAGGTAAAGGATTTCGTAAGCTATTACACATAATCAATGCAAGCTTTCGGTTAAAATATGTTCCGTGGCAATGGAAAGTAGCAGAAATAATCATGATAGCAAAACCTGATAAACCACCTAACGATAAAAAATCATACAGACCAATATCATTACTGCCAATTATGTCAAAACTCTTTGAAAAATTATTACTAAAAAGACTTAAACCAATAATTGAGGACCGACAACTAATTCCTCCACATCAATTTGGATTCAGGGAAAAGCACTCCACAATTGAACAGGTGCATAGAATCACCAACGTTATTGAAAGAACGTTAGAACACAAAAAAGTATGCTCCAGCATATTTCTGGACGTCGCCCAAGCATTCGATAAAGTTTAGCACAGTGGACTGGAATTCAAGCTGCACAGAGATCTGCCGAGGCAATTCTATGCCATACTAAGATGTTATTTATCCAATAGACGTTATCGTGTGAAATAAGAGGATGAATACTCCGAACTAAAGAAAATCTCTGCCGGTGTCCCACAGGGGAGTGCCTTAGGACCAGTCCTGTATTTATTATATACAAGGGATATTCCAACAACAGATGATCGAACGATAACCACCTTTGCAGATGACACAGCAATCATGGCCATTGAAAGTAATGCCGCTGATGCAACGAGCAAACTCCAGAAGATTACCAATGCGGTTTGTAACTGGACTAAGCGCTGGAGAATCAAGCTTAATGAGACGAAATCCACGCATATTAACTTTACATATCAAAAGGCTTCCCATCTACCGATAGTAATTAACTCACGACCGGTGCCATATGCAAACAAAGCTAAATATCTGCGCATGTCTCTCGATGCCAAGCTCAAGTGGAGAGAGCATGTCAAAAAGAAAAAAGAAGAACTTAATATTAAGTTCAGAAAAATGTTTTGGCTCACAGGTAGAGGCTCTGAGCTTACAATATACAACAAGCTGCTGCTATATGGGCAAATACTGAAGCCGATATGGACCTGCGGTATTCAACTCTGGAGATGTACTAAGCAAACAAACGCCAAAATGATACAGGCGTTTCAAAATAAGGTTCTCCGTAGCATCGTAAATGCTCTGTGATACACAAGAAATGAAGACCTTCACAGGGCTTACAGATGGAATACATCAAAGATGAAATAAAAAAGCATGCCGCCAAACACGAAATAAGGCTCCAGGAATCCCCAGGAAACCCCTATATTCGCCATATGATAAATAACCCTGTCGTTGAAAGAAGACTTCAAAGAACAGGGCCACTGGACCTAATAAACATACCAAATTAAAATTATATTTTAAATAGGTTTAATTAATTTTGGGACTAACCATTGGTTTTCACCCCAACAAATCAGAATTATTTAAGAAATGTAAAATTTGTAGACTTGAAAAGATAAATTGCTAGATGAGTACAGTCTTAGTTGTAATTAATTAATAAAGCAAAAAAAAAAAAATATAAATACAACCGAAATATGTATTAGAAAAACTACATACGGGACCTGTTGAGAATCCTGAATTAACTTGCAAAGAACTTTCATCAGAAACCTCAAAACCTCAGTCACAACTAGTACATTTCATTTCAATATCATCTGTTATTATTCCAAATAAGAGAATTGTGAGTAATGAATTTGAAATTGTTATTTTAAACGCAATGAGAACCAACCATAAAGTATATAACTAAGTTTCTTATCGAATCAGTGTCAATGACTTACAATTTGGTGGTTTAATAAATTCTGAATCTCATCCAGACACCGAGAGTTGTTATCATCAAAATCAGGATGCAGCGTGTGATTTAAAAAAAAAAACTTATTGCTTTCAAGTTCAGAAAACTACTTCACGACTTCAAGGTCGATTAACATGTTCGCTCGCATCTCAATATCGTGAAACACAAATGGCATCGATGTTAAATCGATACAAAACAATCAATCATCTTATGAATCTGTTACAGTCTGGAATTATAATTATGAATGTTAATTGTCTATTTGTCATATATTTCAAACGAACTGATTCTTTACGATAAGGGGATGGAAGTGTTCTTGATCTAGATAATTTGACAGTTAACAATCTATAGGCACATTACCTTGGATAGAACAGGAGCCATATGCTTCAACTTAATGCCAATTTGAAAGCATATGAAGTGGTTAGAAGAAGTATTGGTAAATATAGTCAATCATTAAAATGGATTTGTAGCATCAGTTTTATATGCGGCTAGGGGAGTTAAGAGTGTTCTTTACTAAAGTAAGGGTTAATTATGCAGGTTCGATAAGCATCTGTGGTGCTTAGTTTTTTCTTTCATAAGTGCTTAGTTTTTTCTTTGTCTCGAATTATTCTTTTAATATTTTGTTATTAGCTCTCAAACTTGGAGAAGTTGTGCAAGCTCGATCGGAATATACAACAACAGTAGTCTCAAATTTTTTTCGCAATAATAAAGTTAAATCCATAATCTCGTGCCTAGTTTTGTTTGTTTTTAAATATTTTAATTTTATATTATAGAAAACATTTAAATAAAAACAGATTATTGCAAAAAAAATTATGAAAACTAACTCAGCAAATTGCCAATAGAGGGCCAGGGATTGTTCGGTATGCAAATACAGAGATTTTGTTTAAGTAGGTTCGAATGGTAAAGAAAAAATGTATAAATAGACACATAGAAAATTAATTTTTAGGTTAGGTTCAACAACAAATTTAATTTAGAAAACAACGCTCTGAAAGAGGAGGCTGTAGGAGATGTAAATAACTTGAGGTAAAAGAAATTCGTCAATTTTTGAGATGGAAAAGAAACATTTTAGTTACCGAATGAAGATACAATATACGAGCAACTACTACAGGAAATTCACAAACAGCTAGTTCGGGAGATTACTTGAGTGCGAATTACAGATGAATTTAATGAATTATTGCCCGAACTTACACCCAGGAATTTAGCCTGCTCTTTAATCAATGTACATTGGTATAAAACCATTGGTAGACAAACTGTGTGGCACTCTCAATTTGCTTGTGTTTTTGTCCATTTGATTGTTATTATTGGACCACCAAATGTCCTTATACGAGTACATATATCGGATCGTGACATTTTGTCAAAATAAACATTAACCAACTGGACCAAATATTAAATATTTGTTTGTACGTAAATCAAAAATCAGCATTTCAACTTGGGAAAAAATATTTTATATAGTTTGGGATTGTTATATACCGTCGTATATGCTGTGACTGTGATAATGTTGGGAATGGCAAAATCATATTGAAAATTACTTTTATGGTATGACAATCAATACAATAGGGGTGTGAGGTTGGTTTGGAGTATTTATATAAAGTAAATTTGCACATAATGCATGATTGATGAGGCTTTTTATAGTCATGCCACTGTTCCGTGCTCATGTGCGTTGAGATATAATTCAATTTCCATTGCCATAAAGCCATAACAAAATGGCATAAAAAAATTTGTCCTACATTCATAATTTTTTTCCAGAGAAACCAAAATATTAAGAAAATGATAATTTTCTTCGTATCACCCCATAAGAACCCACAAAAATAGTTGTGGGAGTAGCAAATTTTTTTGTGTAACCGCAAATTCTTTTTAATTTTTTTTATGTAAATTTTTGAACTTTTATTTTAAAAATACAAAAAGTGGGAAAATTAAGTAAAATCTTTTTACTCGGTGTTGTTGTGTTTTGAGGGTTTTCTACTTTTTATATACGGCTTGTTCTTTTTGTTTACGAAAAATTTAAATGTTGTAATTTTTTGGTTTTATTTATAAGTTTTACTTGCTTCAAAAAGTTTATTTGCTTACTTTTTACTAAAGAAAAAAGTGTTTTCTCGAATTTGTAACTTTCTCAATAAATTTATGGATTTTAATTAGGGAAAAGTTATGGGGTTAAGAACGTTATTTTGAAGATGTAGGGAATATCTTACATACATACACATCTTTGTAACAAAATCAATGCAAACAAATGAAATTCTCCTCCTTACAATACAGAATGTGAAGCCCGGCAGAATATACATATACATAAATCATATTTCATTTCATCATTTCATCTTCTAATTCACCAACCAGAAAGGTAGATTTTTTTCAACAAAAGACCTTATAACTTTCTATTCTTATGTGTTATTTGGTTTCTTGCTTTTTTCCTTTATTTTATGTTCAAATGCCAAAGAGCTATGTTTTGTATTCATAATAATCATTAAAATTATATTCAAAACCATCATCGTCGTCAGCATCATCATCATTATTTTCACCATCATCGCATCCCCATAAACACATTCTTTATGAATTTTGTATCTGTTTTGGAATGAATTGTATAAGTGCTGGGAAAGAGGGTGTGAAACATACATATACTAGTACACAAAGTAATTTTTTCCGGAGGAAAATGAAAATACATATATTTAATGTTATGTGAATTCTTGCAGATGCTTCTTAAGCAAACGCGAAATTGTACGCTTAGTATTTTATGGATTTTCCGATTTCTTCTCGAACCGTGACAAAAATCAGGTAAACATTTCTTATTTCCTGCTTCGGTACACATTTTTGGCCATTTAGCTTTTGTGCTTTGTCTAGGCTGCCCATACAATTATTCAAAATGTATACGAATATAAAATACATGAACCTTTTTTCCATATGGTCTGATTTATTTTCTCTAGAATTATCCAAAATAACCTTTTTTTTTTTAATTTAATGACTCAATTAATTGAATAATGTCATACAAAAAACCAACAATCATACATCATATATAAAAGAAAATGTTCCACCCTCAAATGTTTACGTAACATACCAGAAAGATGCTGCGGTACCATCTTCTTACCCTCTTGATTCATGGCTATTGTTTGATTGGTTTTATGTTTTGTTTGGCTGTAATTCACTACGGTCATGATATGGTTTTTCCTTTTGTTATTGGATTATTTAGTTCAATTTAACATTTTCGTGTTAATTTAATCTAACCACGTGAAGTGGGTTTGAGATGGAAATTTCCGCTTTGTGTATTACAGAAAAGATTGTTTTTGCTCGCTCACTTTAGACTTTCGTTAATTATCATGTAGCATGAAAATAATTTCTTTCCATCGTTCTTCGCAGTACAAACAAAAGGAAACAAATGTACTGTAATTTGGTTCTATTCGATTCTTTCATAGTGGAGTAAATAATGAACAAATGCTTTGTTAAACGACTATTGACACTTTTAACGGTATACTATTTCATCATTAGGAATCGACAACGAATAGCACTTGTGTTGGATCTATCTCACTAAATGTTAAGGTAAGCTTCATTGCTTTAAGTAAGATAAAATTCATTTGCCTACATTTTAAGGTGATATCCAATTAAATTAAATTAGTGTTACGGCGAATTACAAAACAAATCATCGTAATTAGTATTCCACTCTCATCTTTAGTATGGGCAGCTATTTTAAGGCTACAGATATGATGCGGTACTCCAGACAATGATTTTTTCTAAGTTTCCATCAAATTCGGCATCGACATTTAATTTGTTTTGTGTCGGCAAAGAGAGCTCTTTCGAGCATGTAATTTTATTTTTGAGATTTCCTGAAAAAAATAAATTCTTAAAACTGATGTATATCTTTTAACAATGTGCGAATATTACACTGTTAACCAAATTGTAATAGAAAAAGTTAAAGATTCTAATAGAAAGTTTAAGTATAACAATCTTGCTCACTGAAAATTCCTCCAAACGCACTCGAACTAAATTGTAATTGTATTTTAATGTAAATTAAAATTAAAACTGGGTAACGAAGGGACGCTGGTACGTATTGACGAATACATTGTAGTTGCGGTCCTCTAATTGAAAGAGCGAGAAAATTGACGGATGCAAGGTGCTGTCATGTGTATAGTAAACAACACCAAGTAAGCCCTGTTGCGTATCCTCTAGGTTCTTTAGTGTTAGGGCCATTTCTATCATTCTTGTTAATATGAAGCGTACCATTTCATCGTGTGTTCGATATTCGTTGAGTTATATCATGGAAATCTTAACCTCTGTTGATCCTTTACCAGATTGTTCAATGATGACATTGTAAGGTTATAATTGTGCATCACCAGTTTGATTGTATTGTCTATCATTGAGGTCTTGTTTCTCATTAATGTTATTAAATGATTCTCGTTGTTGTTAATGTTCTCAAACTGAATACTGGATTAGTTTCGCGCTGGTGAGAATGCCAAATAGGCCCCACAAGATAATACCTGTTGAGGCGCCAAAACCACGCTTTCCTCGTTGCCATTTATTATTGCTTGTTAATAAGAGATGATTGTTTGCGACCAAGTTGTTGAACTACTGAAGTTGTTGTAGGATTATAACGCAATTCAGTGGTCATTCATTTATTTCATTCGATGGAATAACCTTGATCTTGGCTTGCGCAAATCCTAGTAGGCAGCAAGTTGAGGGTATCGCTAACACTATATCAGTTCCTTTCGCCGGCCTTTGGGGCTGTTCTCTCAGTTTTTGGGTTTTCATTGTGGACTGCGAGTTGTCTCCTTGTGTGGGTGTTGTATGTTGTGGTGTTGGTTAATTTTGACCTGCATTGTAATCGTGAGGGATAATTCGTACTCCAGCAAATTCCATGTGTTGACGGTCCGGATACCCTCGATGTCAAGCTTCCCATTGCTATAATGGCCCTCACTATCAGATCATGTTACATACTTAAAATTCAGAGTCGTTTGAAATAGGAGCTAAAGTTAGATTGCCTTAGGATGTACCTGTTGTTGTTTTAAAGGAAGCATCAAAAACTACTCTCAACTTGGTCGTTGTGCTGCCTTCTTTTATTACGGAATGATTTATCGGATGTAGTAAACACGAGAAGCTCATGTTATAATCATTTTGGATCATTTCCATGTGGTTAAGCTCTGGATATATTCGTTCATGAACTTGTGATACTGATTCTTGCAGTATTCATCCTTCTTGAATCGTTTATCAATTTGAAGCAATCTAGCTGCCGCTAAGTATTTAGCGACTTCCATTGCCACTTTTCTCAGTTTGTCGTTCTTTAGCGGTATCCGAACCACATATCTTCCATTCTCTTTTTCAACTCTATCCACTAGAGTATTCTTCACATTCTTTCTCTTTAGCATTTAAACTTCATCAGGGATGTAGCACTGCAGCTCCCTAAAAGCATTTGTGATCGATACACTGCTATTTCGGGATTAGGCTACCAGATCTTATCAATCCCAATGACGAATTCGGTAATAACTTTTTGACTAAATTTTCCAGTCACTCAGTTTTAATTTTAATTTACATATACGCACATATGATGATTTCAGCAGCAAATTGAAAAATATTTTACGAAGCGGAACGTTTTTGACTTTAGTATTAGATATTTGTGCACGAAAATATTTATCATACAATTCGGACATAGTCTTAGTGAAGAAAATCTATGTAATCGTAGAACAATAATAAAAGGTTAGTTGGAAAACAGAACCGCTTAATATATTTGTGAGCTCTCTGTGGTAAGCCACTAATATAAAAATACATAAATAATGAACAAAATTTGTTCCTTCGAGTAAGCACCAGGCTTAGAGATACATCTCTAAAAACATTAAATCGAATATTACATCGAATTTGGATTCAATCAAAGCCTTGTGTGACCAAACACAAACTGGAAAATTAATATATAAAATAAGAACAAACGAGAGAAAAGATTAAGATGGATTAAGGTGGATGCTGCTTTAATCGCTTGACAAAAAATAATCTGCACTTGGTCGAAAAATGGTATGGGGATTGTAAGCAATGGCCTAGCTCACAAAGCTTATTCACCAAAATGATTCACGACAACAGAGATTTAGCCAATTTGAAGAAGATGCACTACTTGCTGTCAGTAGAATTCGAAGAGAAGCAGCTAAACTTATAAGAAAATTACTCCAATGTCCGGCGTATTTTAATCTCTAGATACGAGGAGAAACGACTTATCACAATCATCTTTATCAACATGATTATGCTTATGACTCGCCATCCAAACAGAATCTGGAAACTATTTAAGAACGTTGCGTGATACAGAATTAGAATGGCTGCATGCTCTAAAGAATCAATAAATAAACACAGATTAATGGGATGCCATACTAAACATTTTAAAACAAAAACCGGGTAGTGAGACATAAAAATCCAAAGAATATTCAAACCGTAAAGGACTTGCTGAACTTCATTCAACTATGCTTCCACTCACTTTGAGTGCTATCCAGAGAAAAGATGAACAAGAAAGAGAGGTGCATCAGCAATCTGCTTTAGTTAGCAGGGCCACACACGTCATACTAGCCAAAAACAACAAAAAAGTATTTATTGTTATGAAGAACATAATCTACCAGAATGCTAAAAATATAAAAACTTGCTACACATCAGAAAGAATTAAGGCAATTTATTATTAACCATTGTTTCGACGCTACTTGCTTCTAAAGCACATAAATCATGTTACAAAAGCTTTAAAGGAGCTCATCATAGTCTCCTTCATTGCAACGACAAGACCAAGGCAATCATTAAAACTCAAACATCGATAAACCCAGCTATCCAATCAAAACATACGTTGACTCGTAATTGCATCCTAGTATGTTAGGTTAGGTGTCCCATTGTGATAGACCCATTGTGACAGACCACAGGATCCGACATCATTCAATTCCCTTTAAACCCATCTAGTGCTATTCACATAGCGTAAGAGATCTCACACATTACAGCTTTCGATATCAGAGAGGCAGTCCATAGTGTATTTGTCCAAGTGATAATGTCTTCTGTCAGCAAGCGCAGGACATGAGCATAGGAAGTGAGCAAGAGTCTCCTCCTCCTCGACCTCGTCCTTGCAGCTTAAGTACTCTTACAATTTTACCTAAATCACGCTTCCTTAGTTAGATCGAGGTCTTGGATCGCTTCAAGCTCAGCTCAGGCCATAGTTGCTTCGCTATCCTGCCAGTCGGACTGGCGAGCCACCTAGCATTTGCCAAGGCAACTGCGTTCCTATGATTTGCTGCTTTCAGCCCAGACATAGGCCTTCCTACACATTATCTTCGTGGTTGCAGTTGGAGAGTCGTACCGTACCTTGCTAATTCGTCTGCCCTGCAATTTCCCTCAATGTCAGAGTGGCTCGGAACCCAGCCCAACTGGATATTGAAGTGTTCACTCATCTCGTTAAGAGATGTGTGACAATCCAACGCCATTCTCGACGCCAGGGAAACTGAATCCAGCGAAAGAATGGTCGCCCGACTGTCCACACAGATAGTGATATCAGTCAACGATATTACACTGTACTTCAACCAGTTCATAACCTCTTCAATCGCTATAACTTCAGCCTGGTAGACGCTGCAGTAATCAGGTAGACGAAAAAATAAACTTACATTTAATTCGCCATAGAACACACCAGCTCCCACTCTACTATCGAATTTGGAGCCGACGGTGAAAAATTTAACTCTCCCGGTCTCCATAATGAGACCGTCCTTCCAATCCTCTCTAGAGTGGAGAATCACCTTGAAACGCTTGCATCCTAGTAACTGCTTTCGTAAAAGCATCTTCTAACACTACCGATAAGCTCCTTCTCATTTTAGTTGACCGTGAGTCGCAGGCAACATTCATAACAGAAGAGGTAAAAGGTTTAACAAGTTACTTAGTTAGTTTAGTTTAACAAACTAAAATTAGAAAATCTAAGGTGCATGCAGATTTTTTTGATGATTCAGCTGTGGAGTTTGCGATGAGTCCACGATTTCCATCCAAGTACAACATAAGCACTACCAAAGCACTAGATTCCTGAAAATCGAAACACACTAAACATTTTTTATGGGCGGATCCTACGTTCCACGTAAATAAATAATTAACTTTAGTTTAAAATATCAACTTTTAAATAAAATGTATTAACTGTACAAAAATTGTAAATTGTATCTATTTTTCTGAGAAGAAACAACATTTTCTATAAGAAAAATTTCAAACACATTTCTTGGCTATGGTACAGTTATGTGTCAATTGTTTAAATTGTTATCAATCATTTAATGTACTAGGTGGTACTAGTACTAAATAAGTTGCAAAAGAAAGTATAAGAACATTTATTTTAACATAATAATAATTCGGTTTTATTTAATAAAAGAAAACATGTACGTATGGTAAGGTGCTTGCCAGATGAATGACACTACCTAGCCACAAGAAATTTTGAAAGTGGTACAATGAAGCAGCTGCCTGCAATACAAATACCTATACACGAAAAGTAAAGATTGACAAAAGAATAGTTTGGATGCTAAAATGAACTTCGAATCTTATATGAATGAGCGCCTATGCTCAAAATGAGGTGTGGGATTCACGAAATGAGTGAATAATGCAATATGATTAAGCTTTATAATTCATAAATCAAAAATTTCTTTATAAACAACATTTTTAGTAAAAATGTTACATGGAATTGTAACAATGTTACATGGAATTGTTACATGCATTCATGGAATTAATGAATCAGCTTTCTCTGGTGCGTAGACACTATTTTAACTTTGACGTCATATAGGAACGACGACCTATTGAGAATATAATCCAACTATGTCCATTTTTTTAACTTAAAACTTGTTTATGGTCCTAGCAAATGCTGTCTTACTAAGAAATTATCGTCGTTTAAGTTTAAAATAGAGATCCAAGTCGAAACTTGAAAGAACGATCCTTGGATTTAAAACGGTGTTACCCTTATGCTCACTGAAAGCATTCCTGCTCAATCACGCTATCTTTTATGTTTCTCACAACTAGTCGTGTACCGTTGCATAATCCTCGGATACTGTTGAGATTCCGAAGTTGCATGACTATAGTTCCAAGATTCAGAGTATGTTGAGGTAACCCAGCCAGATTGATGGAATTCAAATATTCTAGTCCACTTCCACGCTCTGCATTGACTTCATCTGTTTTTAAGTAGACTCGATATTGTTAAGGAAGGAAGCCAATAATTTAATTGTTGATTCTGTCCACATCAACGTTCTTTGGGCATAAAATTACTTTTCTCGCCATAGAAGGGATGCCATTTAAAGAAATTGTTTTTCAAAAAATTTCCGTCACCAAATAATCGCCACAAATTAAGTTTTCTGGAATTCCAATAGTGCCAGGTGGTAAGTTGCTCCCACAATCAAGTGTTCCAGCTCCAATCTGAAACGAAAAATTATTATAGTCAGATTAACGCGCCTCATATTCTCTATAACTCAGCTTCTCAAGATTGTGGAAGTTTTGCGAATACTTTAAGCTTGACTGAACCACAGCAGACCACTTCAGTTGAACCAACAATTTTGAGAAATACACTTGACGTCTTGTGATTAAAAAGGGAGATCATATTGTCTGCAACATTATTTTCTTCTTCAAAATTTAATGAGACGTAGTCAATATTAGGTAAACCGTTTGCAACATTGGATATCGGTTGGTGCAAGGCTCATTCCTTCCGTGGAGTTTGCAGCATATATCTTCAATCAAAGAAGACATGACTGAATATATATGTTGCAAACTCTACAGAAAGGGTGAGCCTTGCAAACGGATTACCTAATATTTTCATTCCAAAGAAAGAATCAGATGGCGAGGAAAAAGCACAAATGGCAGTCATATTTTAGACAAAGATAAGGATTGTATGCGACCATTCATCTGATGTAAATGCGATGGTCGGGATAAACTTCTAATTCGTCTATCTCGTTTCTTTTGTACTTGGGATATCCGTTGACATTTCTCAATGTAAACATCTTGAAATTCTTTTGGAAAACCTTTGGCACATTTCCCCTCACCATGCACGGCCTGTTTGGATTACGGTTGTCAAAGGAGTATGAATCATATTTCTACCAATGATTTCAAAAATGGGGCGATAACTCATGGTCGGGAATTTCCCTATTTACAATTTCGTCGACATCTTCCTCCGTTTGAAATTTTCATTCATCATCCAGAATGATTAAAATGTAAACAAGTGCGGCAATATTCGCTTTTGAAATTCTATTTCGAAAAACGATTGACTTCACAGTTCCAAAAAGAGATTTTTGTACAATTTCCGCTATAAAATTATTTAACTTTAGCCGAAAAACCATAGCTATCACCAACCATGGCATCCTGACAATGTTTTGCATATTGCGGGGGCTACCCTGGAAGATATATAGTATAACACTATTACAGATTTTTTAACCTGTTTGTTTTTAGAGTCTGCGTCACGATTTATATATTCTTTAAAGCTTTAGATATATCTATTCTCAAATCCTGTTGATTGTTTCAGATTCATTGACGATCGTTTGTCCCTGCGCAAACATAAGTGCCAACTACGTACTGCTGGGTTAAACATCCTGCGTTCAGCAACTGAGAAAACTTCTCTCTACCTGATAAACGATAAGAAAAATAGTCCTTCTTAGATACTCGGAATCGAAGACACAAAAGTCTCATTCTTGTTAAACCCACAAATTTTTATGCTCCATCCTTCCTGTCCCGTCGGAAATGAAATCGCGTACGTTATGGTATCTAAATGAGGATAGCGAGCATTTCTGCACTCTGCTTGTTCTCAAAAGGTTCATTCGTTGGTAGACTGTATCATTAGGGTCCAACACGTATATCTGGGCAAATTTGCTGGCTTCATTTCCTTCAGAACGAACTGTTCTAATCCGAGGAACTATTTGTTCGCATACGCGAAAGCAATACGGACCGTTTCCTTGAGGTAGCTTAATATTAGCTTCGGTCAAGCACACGCAAATGAACTATTGCACAATGATACACATTCCATAAATTGTTTGCTTTCTGGCAGCGCATTGGTCAAAATATTATCTAAATACCCGGGATAGTTGTCAAGTAGAGGTTTTTCTTTCTGCAATTTTTCTTCTGCAAAGTAAAACGAAAGGAATCGTTTGCTCACGATGTACATTGATACTAAAAAATGATCAAGAATTGCTGCTTCATTACTGACTGCACTTTCTGCCTTCTTTCGAAACTATTCGGCACCCGTCATTTCTTCGTATACGGTGAGTGATTTTAAGATATTTAAGTACGATATCTTAATCATTTTGAAGTCGCGTGCCACGTTCAGGTATTTGAGCAACTCTTGAAGAAGAAGTTCTGCTTCGATCGTTTTCAAGCCGTGTTTCACACCGTTCAGTGTTCCAGCCGCTGCTCGTGAGGCTTTTAGCTTCTTCGATCTACAAAGAAAAAATTAACAACAGATTGCCATATTTATTAACTGAAGATACAAATCTAATAAGAGTGCATATCAACTTGAATCAATATTTCACCAGAAACATATTTACCAACAATTACAACCTTGAGCACCCTCCTTACTCACCAGACCTAGCCCCAAGCGACTTTTTTGTTCCCTAAGCTAAAAGTTGCAGTCGGAGGACAGAGATTTTCATCGAATGAGGAGGCCATCACCTTCGTAAACAACTAGTTTGCAGAGAAAGACGCCGAGTGCCATTTTGACGGGTTGAAGAGAAAATACCGGGTTCGGAACCTAAACTTAACTAACATGGTTTATTCATAAATTTGACTACTATATACTAAAATGTGTAAATTCAGTATTATCAGAGTTACCATTCGCACTTTTGGAAATTGGGTGAATTGAAAACTTAATAATCCTAAATTAGGGTGAGAATGACTCGATGGGTGAGATTTTTAGAAACAAAATTACAGGTTTGTGATATTACGAAAATAGATAATACAATTTTTAGCAGGTACGTTTCTCTAATTTACCTGTGCGTTTACCAGTGCCTTGGTCGTTCCTGGAAAATGAAAGAGCAGGAGAACCGCTACCTGTTTATAAACGAATATGTGTTCTGTGTATAGTTTGCAAGTAAATAGTAATTTTAATTTTTAAATAATAAATTACGAATGTAAATAATTTTAACACAAAATAAGCAATGATATAACGTAATAAACATATATAATTTCCTACTGTTGCAGTTCACAAAACTATCAAAATACTGAGGGATCATTGAATCCTAACCAGGTTCCAAGACTACTGGATGAGGCAAACTGGCATGCAGGGGAAGGAGAGTGTTCTCTTTTTTTCATTTTTACCATTTCTACTGAGATGTTCCCATGCGGTGTCCATAATTTGTACTATCCCGAGCAATGGATGCTTGACGTTGATGGTTAACTTGTAGTAACATTATCTCTTTCTCTTTGATTCTACGAGTTGCCAAAGTTCTGCGTCAGACTACCATAAACGGTACGTTATGGTAGTTAATGTTTTAAGGAAATTCACCCAATTTAAACAATATTTTCTCATTGGTGCGAGTGCTTTGAGTGGTACATTGAAGTCGAAAACAAATTTGTGTGTAAAAAAATTACAGGCTACATATATCGCTTAGCAGTTTAAAGTTTTATCTATCGAAGCTGCAATATTCTAAAATAATGAAATGTGATATAGCGATACCTAGATAAACATTAGAAACACTAATCCATTACCTTTCATAAACTGGATTTCACATTCTAAAAAAAAATAGTAAAGGAAAAGATCTACGTTAGCATGTTGACAAGACAGAAAAAAGAAAAACTATCTCATTTAACTTATCACAGCTTTACATGATAAAAAAATATCCCATTTATTTTCATCATCGCATTCATGAAATGTAATCCTTAACTCCGTAACTTCTCACTCCCACGTTGGTCTCAGAGTGGTTATATTTTATGATTACATAAGAAATCTGTCACATCTACTACGTTCACCAAAAAGTGAAAAAATATTAGGGCGGTAAAATACGAAATTTCTGAATATGCATATTGTACTCGGATGTAATACAATTTGGCGTTCTGTGATACAGATGCTGCTTTCTTTCATTATGTTTCCTTTTCTCTCAACAAATAGTCGTACGAATGAATTTTTCTAAAAGTATTTATTTTACAAATTTTCCTATGGCTTTTCAGAGGTTGTATGAAAAATAACTCCGCCTTGATATTTTATGTACTAGACACAATTATATACTGTACATTTTATACATAACAATATCCGACTTACTGAAACATTAAGCAAAAATACAGATTTGACTGGTTAATATGACCGCAATACAACAACAACAACAACAACATGGATATATAGTTCGAAGTAGTTGGAGTAAATAACACATAAAAAAGGCACAAATTACAGATGTCACCGCGTGAAGAGGTAAACTGTGATGAGTTTTGCAATTTTTTTGTTCATCTCTTTCATTCTCTCACTCTCTCCAATCGGTTAGGAAAGTTTGGTATACATACCTATTAGGATATTTCAGGGTAATTAAATGAGGGGAAATGTTTTTTTGAATTTTGTGTATTCACGGTGGCTGGAATGGTTAGAGATTGAGATTATGGGTTTATGATTAACAACGAAAACAAAGTAAAACATTACACATAATACTCGAACGCTGAAAGTGGGAAAATGTATCCGAATTAATATGTATGCTCGAAAATAATTTTTTGTATCGAGTTGTGTGTGTGGTATGAAACGACATGAAAAAGGTAAAATAGGATTTTGGTTGAACTGTACATAACTATGAATCAGTGTGCGGAAATGAGGAAAATTGGGATGTTGGGTTGTTGTGTGAGATAGAATATTGGTTGATGTATTTATGTATAATATAAATTAAGGAGGACGGGAATTACGGAATTTTTGTGGATAATAAATCAAAAGGTTATATGATTAATTGAGATATTTTCGCTTGACTGAGTTAATTTTCAATTTTGGCTGATGTTTACTTCACTATTTGATTGTTATGTTTTGGCATGTCAGTTAATAGATTATTGTACTGTAAAACGAATAATGAAAAGTGTTTCAAATTTTTCGATGGTAAGTTTTTGTGGGGCTCTCTTTTTCTTTTTCTGAACCCCATTTAATTCGAGTTGCCCAATGTTCTCTGACCACTAATAAATAAGTGCGTACTATACTTCAGCACGTATCGGTCTCATCCTCTGAATGATTCGATTTGGCTAAGAATACATTATTGATAAATTCATAACTTAGGTTTAATAGAAAAGTTAAACTTTATCACCTGTTTAGTACAATCGTACTATGAAAAGTAACAAGGTTGCACTTTCAGGTTGTATAAGATTTATTGGAATTCGTTTTCTAATGGCTCTGAATGTATTGCGAATAATTCACCGCATCTGGTTTTTTTTGACTTGATATACTTAGCTGGCCAATGTTGTAATGAGCTCTCCCAAATTTTCGTTTATTCTTTGCCGAGTTCAAGCGGCTTTTGAACACGTTTAAGGCCGAATTTTTACTACCGTCTTGGAGGCGAGATCATAAAATCTAACCGGAAAAATCAATTGTTTCAAAATAATCAATGGGTAAATAAAAATCGGTAAAATGGTCCAAGTTGCATTAATACTATAAATTAAAACATAAATAAACGTAATTTTGATGTCAAAATTGTATTCGCCTATGCAATATCGAGCACTGTTTCATTTTCGAGATACTTTGAATGGAAACGTACTACCGGTAGTAGTTAAATTTTGAAAATTTTTGAATTGATTAGAGACATCGCTCTTAAAATTGAATGAAATTTGTATTTATTCAGTACCTCTTATGCACTAACTAATATTTTGCATTCCGTTTAAAATTTCTGGCAATATTTTTTATACCAATCCTGATTTCATGATCTGCGGCGAGTTTGGCTGTAAAATATTTAGAATGCGTAGTGGTTCTCTACCACTACAAAACTTTAGCGATTAAAGGTTTACTATTTATAATCATTGCTGCAGATATGATCACACTTATGAAAATACGATTAAAGACGACAGTTTATTTTACGAGCAGCAAATACCGTCGCCGTCGTTCGTTTAGTAAGTAGAGTGTTTGCTGTGTTATTCTGGGGTCCCGGGTTCGATTCTTGGTGCGGTTACCGGTAAAAAAGCTGCGACTGAGTATTTTTGTTAATGTGACACGTTAATATATTATTTTATGTGTTCGTTCATTTCTTATTTTACAGCCTTTGTTCTTAATATATTATTTTATACCAATAGAACAGTTGAGTTTCTTTTTATTTTCCAGGATTCACTTGAAACATCTTTAGTGGTTGTTAATCTAAGATATGCCAGTATATCAATAAACAATTTCTAGGAACGTGGTTTTCTGTGACTTATTTTCGTTATATATTTTGCATGTTTTAAATAGCTTTGGCCATCCATTTTCGATCAGGATTTTATCTAAACACTAACATTAAGTTCGAACTGAAACCATAGTTAAATTCGTACATTCAAAAGCCCTAGGCTTGAGTGTAGAGCTCTCGCCTAAGTAAACTAATTTCGAAATGTTATTAAAAACAAGCGGGACCAATTTATTCTATAATTATAAAAGTTTGGCTTGTTAGAACTCACTTCATTTTAAATTTCACTATTGTTTTATTAAATTTGAAAAGTAATGACTGTTTGTCTAAGAGAACGAAAGAGACAGCACACGTCATTTTCAATTTGAGAATCGTTTCAGAAAGAGAGACAGTAAAATAATAAAGACCAGCGGTTTTATTTGGCAATGTCTGAACATTGGCGAATTCTGTCTTAGTGATTAACTCTAGTTATTAGCGAGTTTGAATATTTGGTGCTTGGAAGTTAAATAATTGTGGCATGAAAGAACCTAGAAACTAACGAACTTCGATTAGCCACTCTATACGCATATTAATTTACCAGAGAAAATAACATATTACGCTACTCACCACAAGAGGCAGCACTATCACAACAGATAATTTCTATTGTTATTTTAAAACCACCGGACATTTTAAATTAATTTTCATACCTTATTTTTGCACAAAAGATAACGTTCCAGTGGAATACAATCTTAAAAATGGTCCTTATATTGGCTTACATTATATGGCAAAAAACAAATTTTGCCAGCCTAAAACATTTTGCCGGAATTTATGCGCAAATTATTCAGGATTGTTATTTTAAAGAAAACTGTTAAAGACATCCAGTCAGCTGAAAAAGTGTTTATAAGAAATTTTAAATTTAAAACATGGCTAATTCAAGGTCATGGCTCTATATCTTAATTTCATTGCAACTTGAGGTGGCTTTCTGGAATATGAAGATACCTACATAGCCGAACATCATTCTCATTCTTTCTAGCTTTTACATCCCATGAAGGGATTTTGTCGCCAGTACAGTCGTCCTCCATCCGTTTCGATCTAAGGCCCTCGCCCTCCAGTTTTGACATTCCATTATTCGTAGGTCTTGCTCAATGCTGTCGCACGAGCGCAGTCAGAGTTTTCCTCTACCACGGACATCGGCTGGTTGTCATTGGAACTCTTTATTTATCATGTGTTGTTGCGGGGACCTTGCAGGGACGTGGCTCTGCCATCTAACTTGAGTGATTTTGATGAGTCCACTGATGCTGCTTCCAATAAGGTGCTTTATCCCGTGAATCATACGAATCCGATAATCGTTGATCGCAACTTTACTGGATCAAAGATGGAAAGAATGGCCTTTCTTTCAACCGTAGAAAGCATTCTATAGTCCTCCTGGGTGGTGAAAAGCATTTAGTTTTGTTGTAGTTAACTTTCAAACCAAGTCTTTCTGCGTAGCGATCGAGCGGTACGGAACTGTCCTTGATATCGCTAGGTCTTCCGCCAAGAAGCGTGATATCATCTGCATATCATAGAATTTGGCCTGATTTATTAAATAGAGCCAACCATATTTCTCGAAACTTTTGTTTATTTCCGACGACTCGGTGGTTTTCTTCCGAGCGTATTTTGCGCCGCGGTAGTTATGGCTGACTATATAGCGATCCACAGCTCCTCGATGTTAGGTGGATATTCTGTGCCGGTTTAATCAGTACCAGCTGATTGGTAGCGCTGCAGTGATGCTTGATCTTTTAAAGCATCGACATCCCATCGAACGGTATTTTGTGCTTGTTAATTGAATAAAGATGACAGTTTGAAGTTATATTCAGCGTCTGTTGCCTGTATTTTAAATATCTAATCTTAACCTGGAGAACAGACTCTGATTTGGTATTGGTTTTAGGGCGCCAACGACTCTCCGTGACATGTAGTCTCCAAGACTATAAACAGAATTTTCTCTGCTTGTCTCCACTTCAGCGTTTGATTCATGACATTGGATGTGTCTTAGCGGGACGAACTGATTTAAAGTGGGGGTAGGGTCACGAATTCTACTCTATACAGGTATATCCCATGATAATCGGACGTTTAAGGTGTACACCACCAAGTGTTACAACCCAAAGCTCGCGAGTTCGAACCCAGTCAAGGCATAGTTAATCGCGGAATGGTTCACAAATATACAACTATATGAAAATGATTTACCTCCCATTCTTTTCAATACGAGGAATAATCTCGAATAGCGATAGCCAAGTATATAAGTGCAAGCAATCTGAGATGCAGAGACAGCTGTAATTTAACCAGTGAATAGTGCAAGTTAAGAAGTAAAAAGTAAACAGTGTGTGATAAGTAAAAGTGGATACAGTAAAAATGAATTAATGAGCAGTAATCGAGTTAAATTAGTGAATTTATGCAGAAGTTAGAGGTGAGGTGTTTTGAAATAAAGTTTTTGACTTAAATCGCCGAGTGTTTTATTTGCAAAATCGAGTACGAATCCATATCGAACCTCCGAAAATCGTTGCAATATTTTCCTGGGTAAATCACCCCATTCTTTCAAACAGACACTACTGATTTGGACATTGTACTTGTTTGTGTAATAAAAATCTTCAAGAAATCAGAAATATGAATAACATACAATTCTATGTTTAGTTCAAAGCGGCAGCACTTAGTGTTACCGGGGAAATATTTTTGAACAAATACATTATTATAAAACAGCAAAGTGAAATTCGATTAATATGTTATGTTGTTTCTCTCTTTGAATTAACAGCCAATATGGCGTTTTATAAACTTTACATTCAAAAGTCGTTGCTGATTTTGAATTTGTCATTGGTTACTCACCACCGTAAACAACAACTACGAAATACAGGGCCTACTTATTAATTAAACCTGTTGCAAGCAGTGCGCTGACAAAAAATAATCTGTATTTTTTTATGCAACCTGAGTAATTTTACTCTGCACACTGTGTTTTTATTTGTGAACTGTGCTTACACCGCGCATACTCGGTTCTTCAAATTGTACTCTGAACAGAATGCAAGTGTATGAAGAGTATGCAAAGTAAAAAACAAATTATTAGTCTATTCACACTGTATCAATTGGCACTGCACAATCGTGTTCGGTGTACAATACCCAGAGCAAGCTTGCTTGCTCGGGTTGAATTAATAAATAGACCCACAATTTCCCATTTGGAAATATGTCAACATTCATGTGAATATTTTTTGACGAAAGACATACATTTCTATTCTTAACTTTTTTCTGAATGTGTATGAAAAAGAAACAAAAATACTTTTATGTGGACTAAATGACTAATTTATGAAAGTCACATTAGCTTCTCAAATGACTCGCAAAATGAATGTCCGCATTCGAAAATTAGTGTTAGATAGGTCATCGACATTTCTTCTCTCATGACAAAGTCTTAAATGAAATATGTATGACAAGTCTTCGCCTTTTTTCATCTCGTTTCACACTTTTTAATGTGCCAAATGTATGGGTAAACAAACGAGAGATATGTAAACATTGCATTTCTTTTCATGTTCTCTATTTGTGACTTGTGATATTGTTGGTTATTTTTAATATTGGGTAATTGAGCATTTTGTAATTGTTTTATTCTGAAAATTTTAACATAATTTGTTCATTTTTAAAGTTGGACAAAATAGTTCCTTCAACAGGTCAACATTTATACATTATTGGTTTAATAAAAATGAAAGAAATGACTTCATTTAAATAAAATATCTTTATTACATATATCCTACACAAATTTATCTCAGACTTATGTACGATTCATTATAGATATTTCACTTACAATTCATCCCTGACAAGTTACATGCGATTCGTCTATAACTTCTCATATACGACTAGTACTGTACTGATAAGCTCAATTGGAGTAAGTAACTGCTTACATTTACCGCCATCTTGGTTGATATTGACAATATCAGGTTTTTCAATTGTTTTTATTTCTCTTTCTATGCGATTAGAAGTTAAAAAAGCTAGAAAAAAAACCTGTTTCGTGTACAATTTTTTTTACAAAATGGAGTTTGAGTATTTCTAAATGATTAACTTACATTTATGTTGACAGAATACATTTTATTTGCCTCCATTTTAGACGCTGTTCCTTTCCTGGTTTCATTGTAAGTTACGTTTAATTGACTAATGTTTTCTAAAAAACCGTCTGTTTCTAGCGAGGTATGAAGTCAGATCGACTGCTCCTGAGGGGTATGAAGTCATTGTCTGATCGACTGTTAAAATCATTTCTTTAAATTAAAAGAATGACAAAGCAGTTTTCCATTCTATTTCGTCCATCTTAACATTCTGACAAAGTTTTGTATTCCTTAATCTAAGAACCAAAGGAAACAGAAGAACAAAATAGTAGTTCTTTATTGTCTTTCGTTTAAATAAAACTCCTTAACTTATTATCTTTTAATTTTAAATGGTTTTTGTCTTTACGGAGCATATTTATAAGAAGAAACTAATTTATCCATGAGATAAACACAACAGAAATCTAAAGATAAAATTTTTCTTTTATTTTATCATTATTATTTTCTTGACAACAAAATGGTAAAACCAAGCTTTTTTCCCATATTATATTATGTTACTTTTAATAAACTTTTCAACATCCTAACGATATAATAAAAAATGTATGTTACACAAAATCCTATATGTATTATATGTACATAGCGAATATATAGAACATAAATATATACGGTATAAGGGATATATAATTCCTGTATATATTGCACACATTTGGGGGTAAAACATATTTAACTCCGCCCTAAATATACTCATTCGCCAGATACACACATTTGGTTGTTGCACCATTTTATTACACAGAAATCATCGTGCTGTGTGTGCGGTGAAAGTAAAAAAGGGAAATAGTCAGATTCCGGAGAACACACCCTTAATTTTTTTTAGGGATATTTATTTGTTGTACTATTTTGACTATATACTGGAGACGTTAACATTCAAAAAGTAAAAAAAAAACAAAAACGAAAAATGGAATATATGACAATACTGTAAGTATATGGTGAAGTCAATAAATTTATTATACGTTTGTTGGGGGTAATAAGAAGTTGCTATCTTTCGGTTTGGCTCCTGTTTGATTTATTTTTTTTTTAATTTACAATTTTTATAATACATATCACAAATGGAATATAAAATTTCTTGGTGCTTGTGACATTGGGAATATAAAATTACTTGGTGCTTGTGACATAACACATCGTGCATTGTTAACATGGAAGTTCTGTGCAAAGTTAATTTATAAAAATATTGTGAAAAATAATTAATTGTGTGATAATCCTAGTGAATAAAGCCAAAATATTTCTGGGTTCTGTTTTTCAGTGCAAAAAATATTATACTGTAATTGTTTTGTGACCGAAATAAAAATTGTGTAAAGGCAATATCTGCACCTTAATTTTTTGTATGCTCCTGAGTTGTCATAGTGGAAAATTTAAGGTTTCGAATACGTTCTCATCGAAGAATGGGAACAGGTAATTTTAACAGTTTAAGTACCTACATTAAGTTAAAAAATAATTATTCATAAACTTTAATGGTTAAACTGTCCAAGGCCGTAATTGGAAACTAATAATAAAGTTTAAGTTTTACATACCTCGTCACAAGTGAAAACATATATTTAGCGCCACATGCTAAAACATTCATTAAAATAATTAAATTGTAATTTCTGGAAAATTACTGCAAGCTTGATATTTACATTAGAAAAGAAACTTAAATGTGATCCTTGAACATTACACAACAATTTTAATTGGAACAAGAAACATAAAAAAATTTTGATTCTGCTAAGAAATTCAGAGCAATTTTTAACAATAATGTAGAATTATTAAATTAATTTTAATGTTTTCTTTTGTTTTTTCTGTAGTTACATATACGCTCATTTGTTTTATATAACAATAAATAAAAACAATAAATGTATGGCCTTCGTTATGATATACATCATGAAATATCAATTTAAATTACTAAACTATAACATTTAAGATACAACAACTTTAATTCTGGCAGTATTCTGGCTTCACCAGAGAACATGTTTTTATTTTCGCAAGTTAATTCTGTGTTTGGGAATTTTTTATTGGATAAAGTATTTCCATTAACATCATTAAATCATACAAAATTTCATTTTAAAATAAATTAGGCTTTAACTAAAGTTTCGACGTTTGTTTTGTTTTATAAAAGTCAAGAGCTTTGTCATCAGGTAGATTGTCTGTAGTTGAATAATTTTGCTACATAAACAAATTGAAAATACCCAAAATTAACTCCGAGTCTATTTCCGAATAAACCTATTACATAAGCCTATCATCTATTTTCATTTTGTAGTAAGAATTCAGTACATCAGCAAACAACTGAAATTTCTTCAATGCATCAGAGATGGAGCGCATAAACTCCCCAATTCTCTCCTACATTATTTCTTTCTCATTGTTATATTATTATTCTCCGATTATTATTATACATCACTATATATTATTTTTTAGTTTGAGCCTGCATTTTGTCATTTTAGTTTGTTCTATTTAAGATTGTTTTTATCTTCCAGTGGCACTATTCTGGTAATTCCCCGGGAATAGGGAACTGGGGATAGATTTTTTATGTAATTTTTATTTAAACATTTTTTTTTCTGGCATGCTAAGGTAAAAAGTTAGTGTTAATTTTTTTGAAAATACAATTAAATGGGTAATAATTTTCCCTGCCAATTTAGATATGGAAAAATTATTCCCAATTTATAAATATTTACATCAAACTTTCACCTCAGTGGGCCGGAAACAAAATATTTGAACAGAAATTACATATAAATTCTTTCCCCAGTTCCCTATTTTCGGGGAATTACCAGAATATTACCAGAATATACTATTATAATTATTTTCTTAGACATAAACCCAAAATTACATCTATAAAAAATTGTATCAGCCGTTGTAGAATTCTACAACTGAGGCAAATCTAAATTGAGGCATAATACTTAACAGTTTACAATTTTATTTCACCTTGTATGGCTGTTTAGTGAGCAATGTTCACTAAGGTTTCTCGAATTTCAAGTTGAATGATCTATATCTTCTTATTTGTGGCTATTGGGAGTGTTTAAGTATAGATTATAAGATTAAATTTCAAATATGAAAATAAAACAACTGTTGTTGCCCACGAGTAATATGTTCAATAAAGTAAATGAAACGTCAAGATCGATCAAAAAGTCAAGATATCAAAAATAGTTAATTGTCGTGGCCAAACTATAGTATGCCGTTAGGCGAGCCATCATTAATGCTCGTGGAATAATATACTATTATTGAATACAATAAGTTTTTCAATTGGTTCTGAAAATACCAGAAGTAGCGTTACTGAAACAAATGTAACTTGTAAACTCCGACCATCAGTTTACAAGTTATTGTCATAAAATATTGGCACATATCGTTTGAAGGTTGATACTTTCTAAAAATCAGATGTATCTTTCATTAAATGTGCCATCTATGTGTTAGCCTCGGGGCTTAGTGAGTGACGTAATACTTCTCTTTATAGCAATACAAAGCCCGGGATAATGGCGGGGTATGAGACAGAGCCGGTAGGTAATGACGGGAGTAAGACCTGGGAGATAATACCCAGAGTGCGGTCCTATTTGGTATTTTGGTTAAATTTGTTATGTGGTTCACCACATAGTTAACAGATCGAGTGCACCATACATGATATGTATTTACAAGAAAGAATTCCGAGAGAACACAGCTACCATGGGATTCCTCAAAGATTCAACATCAACTCTGGATATTTCTTATTTCATTCACCGAATTACCCAACTTAAGTAAATATAATGTACTGATATACCCTGATGATATTAAAATGTTCCATAAATGAATGGTATGAATGTAGTGTTCCAAATAATTTGAGACGTTTTTTGTAAATTTGAAGTTTCACAAACGCATGAACAGTATTACACCGACCAAATGGCATAGTGGTTAAAGCTTTGGCGTTTGGTTCGGGAGGTACCGGGTTCGAATCCCGATAGGGAATTTTCATCAACAAATTACGATTTGGGATGAGAAGGAACTTGGGCCGACCCATCTTCTATGCCAGTATAGACTGGCATGGAGCTATGCAATGTGCAGATGGTAATAAAATTGGACCTATATCCGTACGTCCTCGAATTGGCCAATAAAGGCGTAAAGGTAAGGACGTAAATAAGCGAACCGCGAACGAGTAGGGAGAGCTTCGGCCCCAGAACAGATCAGGGAAAATAAAAAAAAGAACAGTATTACTGCCAAACCCTTCTCAATGTTTGGTTTTGTCCAACGAAATGGTCAGTAGTATTGTCAAATCCTACTAAATATTTAGTTTTGTCAAATGAAATAAAAGCGGCTGCGAATATTACCACAACATATCGAAAGTTATTGAAAGTTTTAAATTCGTATTTCGATAAAGATGTCAACCCAATCACTAAATTAGACAACATCACAGAACATAAAACCGTTTTTAACTTGCCGGAGGACAGCTACAAAATAATTTGAAGAACTGCTTCAGCTCCAGAGAGATAGAGGGAAATTATCAACTTTTATTAGATGGGAACTAAATAAATAAAATCATCAGGGAATATGTCTCGAATAAGTATCTGTTTAAGAGGCCCAATGTTTTAAAAACTTTCTCTCGTAAATTAAGTCTAATATTTTTAGTTAAAGTTTTTATTATAATTTAACATAATGCATTTATTTTGAATATTTTGTTGAATTCAGCACTCTCTTACGAGTATTTTCGTATCAATTAACTTTTTGGATTACAGAGTTTGATTTGAAATCTAGTAGGCAGCTTTATGTTCTGGCACATAATCTTATGTGCATAACCCAACTACCGAATCAAATGTCAAGAAACTTACAGCTGTTGTAAGAATTTTCCTGATCATAAATAAAGAATTATCATTATCATAATTGTTTTCCATTAACCAGTGACAAAATTTTAATCGTTAGGCCGAATGTAGTAGTATACTCGTAGTTATTGATTAAATGTTAAATGAGGCAGGTGAAAATTCTTTCTGTGAAACAGAAATTTGATACTGAAACGCTTTAATTTGTAATATATATACATAGTTCTTTATCGCGAAAGTTAGTTTCGAAATCATACAAAACGCCACCTTGATAAAATTTATTCTATTTCATGGAAATATTTAGCTTGCATATAAAATTTCATCGGCTAATTTTGATCCATTAATTTTTAACTACCTCACTGCTCAGCTCAAAGAGAAATTAAATTTTAACGTGGTCTCCAAAAATCTATTTATTTTCGTGAAATAGGAATGAAATTATATTTGGAGAATTTTCACTTATAGCGTAAAAACTTCTAGAGATACATAGATAAATTTGTTTTTTTAAGTAAATAAATTAAATTAAATTGTTTAATTTAAAATTTATAGATTTATGGCATTTATTTTTTTATGTCTTGTGTTTGACAAGTTATTTTCGAAATTTCACGTGAAAATAATGAGCCGAGGCTCATATTTGGAGGGTTTATGCGCGCCATCTTTGATGTATTGAACATACTTAGTTTTCCATTGGTGAACTGAGTACTACAAAATGGAAAGAGTAGAGCGATTCAGTGAAATGTAACAGAAATTAACAACTGTCGAGCGGGGGGTTTTAAAATGCCTACTTCATAGTTTTTGTTTTAGCAGAAATGTATCATACTAGTTACAGAAGTGAAATGTTTGATTTTTAATTTCACTTTGATCGTGTAAAGATATTTATTTTTTTTTGTATTAGCTTTACTATAGAAAATTTTAGCTAACTCGGGAATTATTGGCAGTTATTGTCTTACCAGTGCAACCGAGCATTAATTAAGTTTTCCAGGGTTTTTTCTAATTACTAAAACAATTTCGTTACCAGCCGTTAGTAAGTTTTATCTGTAATCGGCCGTTAAAAATTGAAAAGCTAATCCGTTTTAGCATAAAGACTATTTACATATTAACGCGTTGCGCTTTCAAATTTCTTTTGCATAGGAAGAAATTTTACCCACATCATTTAATATTCATTCAATTACTATTTGCAATTGCAATTTGCTATTTTGGCCTAACGATTTTGAAATTTTTTTCAAAATTTTGTAATTGCCTGTTATTTATTTCGTCGACCTCATAGCACTTGTTAGGTCCAGTAAAATATTGTATCATGAGCAGTCCAGAAAAAATATCCACAAATTTGTTGAACAGATTTCAACATTACAACTTGTCGCAAAAATTGTAGTGTGTATACGATCCGTTATTAATATGGCCAACCAAAGAGATCGAACGTAAAACACCCATCGATAACATACAGGGTGTTATAAAATAGATTTATTTCGTAAAAGATGAGGTCACAACGGCGGCATACTGCGTGGTGAAGCCGCTTATTTAATTTAATACTATTATTATTCTTTAGTATCGGTCGCCCATACTAGTGATAGCTGGCAATCCATCACGTTTGCATTCGCTTTGTTCTTCTATATAGCCTATACTATTTGCAATTATTATGAAATAAAAATTTAGCCGCCTTTTTAAATTTAAATTGTAAAATTGCGTTCTTTTGTAAAAAAGTAGTCTTTTGTGTAAAATGCCTGAATTCTAAAGAAGCAGACCACACAATTGCAATCATTTTATCTTATGAACTTCCATCCCCATATGAGTACATATAATTGTGCTAGTAAATCGTACCAACATTTTACTCTATGTTCATATCATATCGATATTTAATCATTCAATCTATCAACAATTAAGCGTAAGGAGAGTTAATATTAAACTGCATCATTATATGATCATTTAATGATCAACCAGAGGCGTGAGGACAGTTAACCATAAACCACATCATCATATGACTGTTTAACCATATATACTTTAATGTGCATTTATGTAATACATAAAGTAAAGTGCAATAAAGTTCATCGGAATCGACTAATGATCATCACTATTTTAATGCACTGGTCTAGCTATGGGAAATCATAGCCCAGAACTAGTAGATATTTCCATGATTGACGGAATAAAATTAATTAAGATCAGAGAGAATAGTTTCTGTGCCCTCTTGGCCAACTTATAACAAAAGACGAAGTTCCGTTGATCGTAGGAATTGCCGCAATTCGAATATACCAGACAAGAGAAGCGCGTATGCTCCGTTTATATACATAAAAAAATTTTACTGCCTAAGGGTTTAAAAGTTCTACCGATTTGTTAATTTAGGTAAAATCTAAACTCATATGGCCCTCGCTACGAATATCACAATTTACCTAACCGTTCCGGCCCAGTGGTCAGATTACTTAGGACATCTCTAGTTTTTCAGTTATTTAAATAAATCTGATAAAATTGATTCTTCTTTTATTTGGGAATGTCAATATGAAATCCAATTGGAGAAATTTCTAAAATCTTGCAGAATGAAATAATATTTTTTGTCAAACTCACGGAACTTCAGTATTCCAAAAATCATTGTTAGACTTATCACAATTATCCCACATACGCCCCCTAGCTAGAAAATATCATAAGCTGTCACAAAATGTAGATGAGAGTCCAATATATCTAGTAATGGCAGTACAAATGCAAACATGAATATTATTGTAGGCATGGATAGCTCATTAGAATCAGATCCCAATCACTATAAGGGTACAGTATTGTGTAAACTATAAAAATATAAATTACTAAATTTCTTAAAAATTCCAAAATATTATTAACTCCCGTACAAAGTACAATAGAACCAAGTAATGTTCTCCACGATTGCAGTGCGCGAGACAAAAATTATGAAATCGTTAAAATGTGAATAAAATTAATAAGAGGCGTTCAGGAAGCGGTATTGGTCATCTCGAAAGTGCCACATATGGACCACGCGCATCGCCAATAGAAAACTTATGACTTTTGGGTTACAGAAAGGTATATGAAAAATATTCAAAAAAAAATTTTGCTTGGTAGGTTGTTGGTTGCCTTCCCATAAGTTATTAAACTTTTAAGTTTTACCTTATGAGCAGTACAATGAAGTTGGCCCGGTTTTAAATTAGATGCCAATTGTTTATTATGATTTAAACGAAACGATATCCAAATCAATACGACATCATGACATGCATTAAAACATTCAATTTTGACTAACAGTACCTTTTTGTTGCGTATTCTAATTTTTTAAAACTATATTTTAATGTATGTATTTAATATTTAATGGAACTGGTGTTTAAATAATTAATTTTTGGAAAACTTGGGAGTTGAATAATAATGAAGTATGGTTCAGTGCGGATTTATTGTTTCTATTCGCTTTTAATCGCAAAGTGACTGACATCTGACGGAATATTTTAAAACTAAGATTTTATGTTATTCATAGTTGATCATAATTTCATAGTTAACCATAATTTGACTGAATATTATGTAAAATGTTGAATTAGTTTACAATTAATGTAGCAAATGATGAAATAATAATAAAAGGACATGAGGCTTTTTCTCATATAAACAAATATCACCTTTCGCTTGCGTAGAAATTGGCTGTAACTAAGTAGTGTTTAAAATGCCAATAAGTTTCCATTATGGGTATGCCCTTCTTAAGGTAAAAGTAAAAGGCGAAAGTCATAAGGAAAATTTTTTGCATTGTCGATGATTTGTATGACCTGAACATTGTTGGGCTACCCTCTAGTTAAAAAAAAGCTAATTAAGTCTAATTGTCCCCAACATCTGGTGGTGCTTTTGCTTAATAAACTATTAAAAAACGTTAAATCGACTTATTCTCTACAAGTCTCATGGAGTAACATTTAACTAAATAAATTGTCTGCTGAAATAAATTATTTAACGTGGGAAAATCTAACTTTATATTACATATCTGAAGCCCATATCGTCTGACACTAATTCCGTCTATTTTAGCAAAACTATCATTTATTACACTCCTGAATAAGATTGACCTGCCATATACAAGGCTCATGGAGCAACACTTGACCCAATATCTGGTGGCGGTCTGTAAAATATGCGTTTTTATTTTAATCCTGTTCACTCGTTGCTCGAGATCGGTAATGAAATCGGGATTTGTTGTAATAAATGTGTAACAAATTATGATAAAGATTTCATTGGGGCGGGCCAATTTGGATTTGAGTTTTGGGTATGCCGCTATATAAAATAAAGGCATAGTATTGCGACACACCAACTTATTTATCTCAGTCTCTTTTTTAACTGAAATCTTTTTATGAGAAAACGGAACTGGAACATTTTGCATGCCATGTGGTTTATTTGAACCTAAAGTTAAACACTCAATTATCAGAACACCCATATGGATAGAAAATGTGTAATATTTTGTTATTAGATTAATTTGAATTTAAATTATAATCTATTATAGTTTGCATCTGTAGGACGTTGCAGTATGTATTTGTAAAATTACTATCCAAAATCTGTATCTTGCAAACAACAATAGCACGTGTTGGTCTCTTCATTTTATTTACTTATACTAATAATCAACGACCAAGATTACCATTCAATTAACTGTCACACTTCCCATATTATCGTGAAGTACCCAACGAAATTAACGATCCTGATTTTCCGGCGCACAACGAGTGTCATTACAATAACAAATGCTAGCGCACGTTCAAAGTCAATAAACAATTGCGTTTTCCACACTTTTGTAATGTCACATAAATACAACCGGAAAATTCAAGGGAGACCTTATGGTGTAGTTGTAACTATTTGTAAACGCCTGACAGTAAATAATGTGTTATGGATAGGGTGAAAAACTGTAAAGTCAATAAAATGTATTGCGAATTGTATCACTGAACGCGTGGAAAATTATTCCATGTAGTCTTTTACAAGTGTTTGGATTTAAGTTAAAGTGTTTACGATCCCTCTATATTTACATTAAAAATAATAATACTTAATCCTGGCTAATTTTCCCTTTTTTATATTCTTAACCGCTTAAGCACGTTTGAGTGTCGAAAAGAAAATAGTGGATACAAATTTATAATAATTTGTCTACATATAAAGGGACGACACTTTTTTTCGTCCATAAACTCGACGAGGAAAAACAATTAATTTTTTAGTGTAAATTCAACATAAAGAAAAGGATTACATATTTGATTGTATCCCCCGTCGTTCACCCCGCGTGTTCAAAATATCTATCCGAGTAGATATATGCGGTAAAATTTTACGACGGGAAAAACATATCAAGTCCTTGAATAAGTGTTAACTGCGTTAAGTCAAAAATAATTCATCAAAAATAATTGAATTTTTCCTTAAACCCTGATATATCGTTGTCGTCATATCGTTTTTCCGTATTCCCGTATAAGGAAGGTACTGTATAAGCGTAAAGCAAAAAATTGGTTGTGCTTTTTGTTTCTTAATGAGATTATTTTTTAATTATAAAAGTTAAACAACACACAAAAAACGTAAAATGTAATTAAAAGTGAAGAAAATTGATTTTTCTATTTGAATTTTTTGCTTGTCTGTTTTTAGGGGATCGCTTGCTCGATATTCCATGTAAAGTTTGTGGAGACAGAAGCTCTGGAAAGCATTACGGAATTTATAGTTGCGATGGTGAGTGAAATCATTTTTATCATTCTTTCATAAATTGAATTTTGTGTGTTGGGTGTTTTAAAAATTCATAATTATAGATGTGATATATCTTTTTATATTATGTGGAAGTTTGCATACTTAAATCATTTGTATTTATTGTAGTAAAGGTCACTGCACTTGTCCTTACTTTTATTTTAGCAAAACCAAAGAAACTAGAGGCTCGAATGTGCACAAATTAAAATTCAGCAAGCGTTCAATAAAGATACCCAAACGAGCATTTTCTATGGAAAAAGGGTGAATTGTATTCAATACATTTTCCGAAAAATTAAAAAAAACATTTAAATTTAAAGTATACGTTTATTATAAATTTAATGATAGGCATTTTTGGAAATAAACCCGAGAATAAGTTTTGGGTAATTTTAATTTGTTTAACGTTGGTAACAAAGTTAATCTACTTACGCTGTCTATACAAAAAGTAAGAATACATTTCGCGCGTGAATATTCAGTGGCGTATTTTGACAGATACGAAATTTTTGTTGATGACTTGTGTATAGTATGTACTATAAAAGTTATGCGATCAACATTTTTGGGTTGTTAAAATTTTTTTAAAATTGTTGATTGATTGATTGATTAGAATGTATTGCCAAGACTAAGCAGGGATCCCAGATACGCAGGGCCTACCGTACACCCTTTTACATATAACAAGATGGGGTATAGAAAAAGTTGTTAAATATGATAGACTTGACCCGGTTACATACACCTAAGTAGTCAATAGTTATAACTTGTTAGTTGAAAATATAATGTAAGGCTAGGTTAGCACAGGGCAGCACAACTATTTTTTTTTTATATAAATAATCAGCAATCAGCATCCTCACAATTAATTAATTAATTAAGTTTCCATTGATTGATTGGGCAGTAGAACCAAATATCAGATAGGATGTACCGGACATCGTCGGTTCCATTTCTACAGGCTGGTCTCCGAAAGAAGTGGGGACGATAGCAAAGTTTTTCTTTTTTTATTTGTGGGACAGAACGACCCGGTTTCAGACAGCTATCGATCATATGACACAAGAGAACACAACTCCAATCCACTAGAAGAAAGGGTAAAGGCTAGATGGGTTTATTGGGTAACAATGGCATCGTTCCTTAATAAATGCCCCTTAGGTGCCGATTTAACCTAAGAGAAAAAACCTATTATTATTGCACAGGTATCCCGAAATTTCCTGAAATTTAACTCCAAATTAACACCCTTTAGCCTCCTAAACAATATAGAAATTCATTAATTAATTAATTTTCAAAAAAACGATGCTAATCATCGCAACATAACAATTCGAAAATTTCCTGAAATTAGTAAATCATTAAACCCATTTTATGCTGCCAGTGAATACAGGTGTTTTGCTGCAATGGCACAGAGTACAGCAACTATCAATGAAAACACCAACTGTAAACTAATTATTGGGTTACAACAAAATGTATTCACAGGAACAAACACAGAATTACCGTCCGTGTCTCAATCTCTGCAAGATCAAACGTCGAATATGCTGGTGGAACGTCTCTTAGACACCATGACGTGATAGGTGCTGGCTGTTAGGACCGATGTGCAATGTATCCTCTGCCCTCCCATCGACCTCCGCATTAAAGTGGCCAACAATGATTTCAATGTCGTGGAGCGGCATGCTATTTATAACCTCCTCCAGCTCGAAGTCGACGATATGACGCTTCACACGCCGATGGATGAGGAAGCTAACTCCAAGCTGTCTTCCACTCTGACGGTCGCTGCAATGAAGCGTGCAACCATTTGTTGTGCCATTGCCACTCCCAGACCATCCCTACAGTTCAAGCATATCCAATGCGCAACTCCTGCCTTGGTTCGAAAGGTTCTGGAAACCTCCAGGTCTTAAGAGTTCAAGCACGTTCCATGTTCCTATTCCCAAAGCATTGCCGTGTACAACTTCTGAGGTTAAGCTGAGCCCATGACGAATTCGATACGGAAATCTGAGGCTCTTGATTAGAGTTCACGACCCAACTGTTTTTATGAGAGAAGATTGTTGGTCTGCCGCTCATCCTTCTTTTCACGTGTGTGGGTCACGCACTGGTGGGAATCTCAAGGCATCCGATCCCACCTTGAACACACTTATACAGCGAGCCGCCTGATACAAGACAGACGCCCGATTCAGCCACTCCCACCCTGGAGAACAGACGCTGATTTGGTATTGGTTTGGAGGTGCCAATGACTCGCCCTGACATGTAGTGTTCATGATTATAAACATAATTTTCTCTGCTCGTCCCCACTAAACCGCGTAATTCTTTTTCAGTTATCCAGAGGGCACCGCGAGGAGGTATGAATCTAGGAATTCGCCCCCCGTTAAAAGATTTTTGAAGTTATTAAAATAAAATATGAATCAATCGACTTTGAAATTGATAAAAAGACGGAAACAAAAAAAAAATTACTCTAAAGTTATTCGACATGTTTGAAAATAGATGGGGTAATTTATGCAGCAAGTTACTCAACAGTTACCATAGTCTATTTCCGAAAAGGTCTGTAATTTTGAACTTTCGACGATGTACCAGATGTATATTTACATCATACAACACATAACATAATTAGTTGTAACCCTCCTTTTCTGAGGATAAGACTACTAAGCCCATCGTACCTAAGACTTTCTTGTGAAATTTTTTTTCAGACTATAACGTAGTCATATAATATATTAGAAACTGCGAGTCAAGGTAGATCTGTCAAAACCAAATTTTCACCATATTGTTTCAAATTTATGAACGAAAAGCGAAAATTCAAATTCGAAATTGTTAAAAGAACTCGACCTATATGCTAAGATTGTATTATGAAAATATAAAATAGTATTTTATTTTGAATGATGTGATAAAATACATTAGGATCTTATTTGTACAGTTAGAATCTGTATAAATGTCAAAATTATTTACTGGAAATGATAAAACCATGATTCAAAAGACCACCTATTTCACTGATATTAACGAAGACAATTTTTTCAGACTACTGACAGATAAGAACAAGAATTATAAAAGTCTAGTCTTCGTTAAGATTATAATTTTCAAAATCGAGCCGTATGTTAAAATTATGGCCTCCACCTTTTATTTGCCCCTTTAGTAAACCCAAAATATTTCAAACGAATTCTTAAGGTTGTTTTCACAATGAATCAGTCAATAAAACTTTTTTCAGTATTTTCATATCTGGTATTACGAATTTCGGGCATTCGATATGGATTCGTACGAACACGATTTTGAAAATAAAACTTACGTATTAACAGCCATAATATAGCTATCAAATTACTACTAAAACCAATTCGTTAAATCTGTACGAAATAATTTAAAATTTTATTTAAAAATATTTTTATTTTTCAACCTAATCTCCGACTACCTCCATTACCGTTATTACACCTGTCATGTCAAAATAAAATGATTTTTCCTGTTTCTCAAAACACTCCTACAGCAGACATTATACTTCACAGTCGTTTGATAATCTTAGCCCAATCAATTTTTTTTCAAATTTATAAAAAGATAATAATCACTTTGGGCCAGATCTTAACTGTAAGATGTATGCAGTACTTCCTTTAACCCGCAATATCGTACTGCTTGTTGTGCAACTTTCTCCTTATGTAATAGTCGTTGTCATTTAAAGCAACATATTCACTAATATGACTTCACCGTTCCTGATTGAATTTTTCAATTTATACAAAAGCCCCTCATAATAAGCTTCTGTTATTGTGTTCTTATGAGGTAAGTAGTTAATCATTCAAATTATATCAGTATCCCAAAAAATGGTTGCCATTAATTTACCCGTATATGGTTGAACCATAAAATTTCGGTGGTGAGATGGAGCATAGTGATGAAACCACGTTCCATCACTGGCATCTATCTGGTTTATAAATTTAACCTTCACTCATTCCTGAATTTATCTCAGAAGTTTCTCTCGATATTTTTTTGTTTGATATTCAAGATTCAGGGAACCCATCGTGCACTTACTTTTGACAGCTTAAGATGATTGTGAAAAAAGGTGCAGGCACTGTCAATAGATATGATGTATAAGATAGCAGAAAATTTCCAGCAGAATAAATGAGTAATTGCTATTCACCGTTAGAGGCAGCCTTATCACAAAAAATGCTATTGCTATTTTGGGAAACCAACAGAAAATTACAAAAATTTTAATCAAATCTATATTGTCAGCAGAAAGTTTGATGAAAAACCAAAGAATTTATAAAACACAAGAGAAGAAATATGTTTAAATGTTCTAACTAACAAGTTCTTAAATCTATCTATAAGGAAATTATAAGTATTGTCGCCCGCGTTGGTACCTTTCAAGAAATTTTTAAATTTATGAGAAGTCAAACCCAGTTTTTCTAACTTCTTATTCTTCGCTGAAGCTACATATATTCGAGGGGTTTGATCGAGAATTTGAAGGTCCTATTCTATGTCATCCATCCACCGATGTAGGATGTTTTGCAGGATATATTACGAGCCTTAAAAATTTAAATATTTGCGTAGGATGATCAAAAGGTTCTCGCTTCGTTAATTTGTAGGCCAATTTGTTCGCTTTCGATTATCATCTTTTAGTAAGTATTAATGCTTTGCTTATGGTTATCAATTTTGACGAAATGCTTAAATATGACAAGACACTTCATAATGTGTTCCTTTGGATGCTATTATATGCCTGCTGACGATCTATGAATATAAGATGTTCGGGACTTCTTCTCGTTGCACTTTTCCGAGGCAATCCACAGAGAAAAAGGTTGATCGGTAATCGAACTGCCAGACCAAGAACCGCACTAGTAGTCGGCCAAAAAGCACTCGCTATAAATTAATAGCTTGTCAGCAAGCTCGTTGGCCAAGACTTATAGCCGGTGTTGAGTAAAGCTATTCAGTGATAGTTTTTATAATTCAACCGGTCTTCCTTTTTATGTATTGGACATATGTGGGCTATTTTCCACTGAGAACTAAATCGAAGAAACCAACTCAAACATGCGTTAGAAGATGTAATCGCCGCCGTTCTTGAACATGTCGTTATGGATGCCATCCTCACTAGGTGCCTTAGAATTTTTCATTTTGTTATATCGCTTCACACTTTATCGTAAGATAGACCGGGTGGTGGTGTCATTTCTAAATTGATATCAGGTTGATACGATTATGTTTGTTGCTCACTTGAGGATAACGTCTGCCTGTTTAAGTGTAATCAGAAATAACTTCGCTACACTTTTATGGACGCGTTTATGTCCAATTGCAACTCTCTAGATTTGGTACTATTTTATTTTGCTGTATTAAGGTTAACGCCATTTTATTATAATTCTATAAATTTAATTAATAAAACTCCGACGTTTCGATGGTATATTCCGTTATTCTGCGGCATGTTAATGACCTTTGGATGGAGGAATGGAATGTCTTTAGAAATTGGTACATCACATTTTGTCTAATGACTTGAAACTTAACGACGCGGCAATCTTAGTGATGTACAGATTTAATTAATCTGATAAACCGAGACTTAAAGAAAAAAGAGCTAATAAAAAATAGCTAATAAGAAAGCATAAAAGAAAGCTAATAATCATGTATCTTGTCTTTTGACTGATTTCTACTTGGTTACTAAACTAAAATGTCTTCCAATTTTTCAGGTTGTTCCGGCTTCTTTAAGCGTAGCATTCATCGCAATCGTGTTTACACATGCAAAGCTGCTGGTGAGCTAAAAGGTCGTTGTCCTGTAGACAAAACACATCGGAATCAGTGTCGTGCATGCCGATTAGCTAAATGTTTTCAATCAGCCATGAATAAAGACGGTAAGTTAAATTAGTTTGAAATACAATTTTACAACAAAAAAATCCCTCCCTTTTTAAATAAGCGTGTCCCAATTTAACATATATTTTATCTTATAAAAAACTTTAACTGACATTTAATCAAGCATATTCGTTCCTCTTCTCGCATATTACATAAAACTTCGAAGATTTAAATTCTGTAAAAATGCTTCGTGTTCATCCTATTTCTCATAAAATCTTATACTCGTATATTGTTCATTTGTTTATATCTTTTCCTTATCGTGGTAGCCTTTATCATGCTTTACTGCACACCCCATTACTATAAAGACACAATTTCAAATTCCGTTTTATTGTTTAAGTGATTACATTATTTACTTAAAGACAAAATGAAGATTTTACATTTTTTTTTATTGTTACATTTAAATTATTTATACGGAAGACAATAGCAAAAAAGTTCTTAAGTCTTTTTAAGCGACAGAAAAAAATTAAAACCCTAATATACGAGTACAGAAGGGTAACAAAATAGACGATTCATTTTAGCTTTATCGATTTGACTTGGGATGCACAGACTAATTGAGCGGTTTAGGCTAATCACCGCGTTAATTTAAAATCATATGCAAATTGAAAAAATTAGCGTTTTGAAATTACGTGTAGCAGAAAGGGGCAAAGGTAAAATACCACTAGCATAAACCATTAAAAATATAAAGACAATTTATGTAAAAATCAGATTCCACAAAATTTAAATAATTTTCATGGGCGGAGAAATGAATATTTATGTTGAAAATTCTTTATACAATTTTTAAATGTTATAAAAGGAATGTATATCAGATAGATACGGAAGGATGAGTTGATATTTATCTCACAAAAATGTTTTTCTCCTTGTTTGTGTCCTTGTTTACTTATCTGCTAAAGTTTTCAGTTTTTTGGGTTACAAAAAATAACACACAATCTAGGTGGTATCATAACAACAAGAATACGATTAAGTTTTCTTCGAAATATTTTTTTTTGTTTTTGGAAAAATAAACTTGTTGATTTTGTTTGGAGGAAATAGTTAGATGGATTATACTCGTATATGTGAGAGTAGTAACCTATAGAATTTGGCTCATCTCTTGCGAGTGGTGCATGTTGCATATACAGATAATCGGACTAACATTCGGCTCGATGCGATTGTTGTACTTAGTTAATATTTAATCACTATGGATTCATAAACAAACAATTAAACTTTCAAATTTTCTTAAATGAATTATGAGTTGCGATTGTGATAGTAACAATTTTTTTAACTGAATGGTCTTGTTCATCTAAATCGCCAAGTGTAGTCTAAGATCCTACTCTATGACTCGTTGTTGATGAGATACTTTGGTAATCACCGTTGTTGAAGAGATTTCTTAACGCGCCCTAACCATCAAACGAGTCGTATGTGCTATATAAAGCTCAATTGTGTACTATTCAATAGATTCTATCACTTATCATAATTGTTACAGCAGACTGCCACCAAATTATAAATCAAAGTAAGCTTCACGGCCCTAGTTAAGAGCGGACCAATATTTTGCTGGTGTGTAATAATTTTTTGTGTGTCAAATTCACCTAAATTTGTTTCAAATGTGACACAATACTAAAATTACTACTTGTGTTAATATTACTAAGCCACTACCAGATTCCAGATCACCTATAAATACTGGGTACATAATTGGACTTTGTAAAGGTCAAACCAACCATATCCAGGTTGGCAACAAATTGTTTAATAGTCCTATTATGGTACTCACATTTAAGTCACTCAGTGTCTTCAATTCGCCGAATTCAAATTTTAGTATTATGATTCTCACTGTGAGAGCGCGGTGAGTGAGAGTAATGTCAAAATTGCAAGTGACTTCATAGTAAATTTGTTTTATTAGTAGTCAAATACAAACCAAAAAATATATATATTTATATTTCACATAAAACTTTGAAATTACTTTACGGCCAAACTCAAAACAAAATTTCAGTAATGTCAAAATGTAAAAATAATGGAGGCCAACATGAAAATTAATGGAAATTGCCATAATACATAAACTACAGCACACAACTCTCACCAAAATGAAAGCAAGAAACATAATACCAAATTAGTAGTCGCACGAGTTTTAAATGCCCCGGCGAGTTGTCAGTGAGGTGAGAACTATAATAGGCGTATAAGTATCAAATTCGATTAAATTTTACTTTAAAATCAAAAGTCAGTCAAACAGCCAGGTACAATTGGGTTGAATTGTGCTTCATTGGCGATTTTCACCGAATGTAGATAGCGTTGGTTTCTACATCTACTCTCTCGGGGACGAGAATTGTCAAATCGATTATTATAACAGTTTTCACCTCCTTGCTTCACAGCAAACTGTGATTCACGTTTTGTTCATCAGGCGTCAGCTACTTTGTTGGAAATAGCGAATGAGTTTCGTAAATAGCAAACTAGCGATATCAGGTGTGTAATAATTTTTTTTTTGTGAAATTCGTTTAAATTTAACACCAAAATTTAAAACACCAGACTGCCGTCGGATATTGAGTCAATATTGTTATACTTTTACAAACATTTTTTATAAAGCTTTTAGAATCGTATTTGGCCGAATACCTGTTACCTGGTGGTGATATCCTGGTTTCTCATTAATTATTATAAGTGATAGAATCGATATTTAAATTTCATCAATTTTGAATACGGTTTCGTGCAATTTAAAACAAAGTGAATATATTGTACACCAGGCAAGGTCAATCCACTTAATGAAACCAATAAATCACAATTCGACTCAACCTGATGGCAAGCTACTATAAAATATAATTTAATTTATTGATGGTAGAATGGATATTTAATTTAATAAAATAAACGGATTTACAGGTATCTACTGTATCAGATCGAGGACCTTTCAAGAGGCTTGTACAGCCCAATTCAACTCAATATTTATAGTGTAACTAAATCCTTGCAGATGTTGAATAGACTTTTAAATGTGCATTCGTTTGATCCGCTCTTAACTAGAGGCTCATAGACTTAAAATTGGTCTGTTTTTTACGAGGATTTCTGATGATCATCCATCCTCAATGAAATGCCCCATCTGATGCATTAACTATTCCACGTTTTCACTTTGCTTTCGAATGACTGGATGATGTTGACATTGGTTTTCTTTGAACAGCCCCAGAGCTGAATACCGTCAATCCACACTCTCTCCACACTCGTCTTAATATTTGGCGCTGTATTAACAATTTATTATGTAAAGTTAGCTCAGAATTTCTTCCTTAGAACCAATTTATCATTCGGTATTTAATTTTTAACTCTTCTTAGTTCTTTTTGACAAGCTCTTTTCATTTTAGATTCGCGTCTAGAGTCATGCCTAGATATTTTGTGCTTTCATAGGGAATTTTCTGAGGGCTCAGTTCTTTTGGTATCCAGTTAACCTTTCTGTTGGTGAAGTTTGCGTGAACAACTGTATTTCACTAAGTTTTATTCGCCATCTGTTCGTCCAGGTACTGACAATATTAGTAGCAGTTTGCAATTTGCTTGTGGATTCTTCTATGCTATCGGCGACTGCTAAGATGGCCGTATCATCCGCAAATGATTCTCTAATAAGATTTCTTTCTTCTGTTATTGGTTTGAGTCTCTTTAGGAGTAGTTTCTCGAATATTTTTTAATTTATTGGAAGTAAGAAAATCGGCCTATACGAATTTTTGCCATTTAGTGTTTTGTTGGGTTTAGGTATCATGATCACTTCTGCGACTTTTCATTGATTTGGAACGTGTTTAAGTCTGAATACAGCGTTAATTATTTCGAGGAGTTTACATATTACTTTTCCAGGAAGAGCTTTTACTGTTTGTCCTGTAATTAAGTCAAATCCTGGAGATTTCTTAAATGCTAAGGTTAAGATTGATTTCCTGTTTTAGTCCTTGTAATGTGACGGAAGATATATTGTAGCTATCCACTTTATTTACTGGTTGTATGTTGTGCTTTACTGTTTGTCTAGGTATAGGATGGAACGTGTTCTCGAGGTCAGTTGAAAACAACAAAACTTCCTGCTTTGCATTTATAGCCGATGTTCCATCTTCAGTTTTAACTGCGGTGGAATTTGAAGTTTAGATCGCTTTAAACTTTTTGTCAGTTTCCAAAGGAAATATTCAATATTTTTTGCTCCAGAAAGGCCACTTAGGTGTTTATTAATAGATTCGCTCTTGGCTTCTTTAATTAGCAACTTTAGGTTATTGGACAAACAATTTAGAGTAGTTTTATGTTATGGCGCTCGAATTATTTGCCAGACTTTTCTTGCTTTTCATTTTGCTGCAACCAGCTCCCTTACTTCCAGAGGATGAAAAGCTTTTCGGCGCATTTCCTTTGAACTTGAAGGGGTACTACTCCACGCCGCTTCTTGTATACTGTTGGTGAGATGTTCTAGTTCTTCTTCTAGCTGTATCGGATTTTTAATTGGCACCTGATTGGCACAACTAGTTTCTGGAATTTCTCTCAGCAGAGGACTAGTTTTCATAACAATCGTTGCACTGATTGTCATAATAACAGGCGTTTGATTCGACGTTCGACAGAATTGTAAATCGTTTCAACTGGCTTTAAAATAATAAACAATATTCGAAATGTAAATATTTAAAATGAAATATGTTTTGTATTTAACGCTAATCTTAAAATAAATTTAAGTTTAACTTTAAATTGTAATTCAAACTGAAATACAATATTAATTTTACGTTGAAAAATCGTATTTAAATTAATTGTAGATTGTAAAGTTTAATTCAATTTTGAAATGTTATATTAAAACTGCAATACAACAATACAATTTCAACTTAAAACTAGTATGTAATGCTAATTATATTCACGTTAAATTAAAGGTTAAAAATTGACTGATATAAATAATATGTACTAAAACGTAAAATTAATGCAACTCTAATATTAGATGTCAGAAGCGCTTCGTTGTTATATAAATTTTCTGAAGCACTGCTTAAACTATTATTTAAGCAACGCTTTCCATTGTACACCAATATTATTTTCCACTAACACTTGATAAATATTACTCGATGAATGTTCGCGAATTAAATTAGCATGTAGGGTTATTTGGCGACCACAGTGTGCCCCAACGTGTACTCCAACTTGTACTGTGTTAATTCGGCGAATAATGTGTTTTGACCAATTTTTGTTGAATGTCTAGTTTCTGTTAATTAATACACATTGTAATTTAATTGTATATGATTCGTATTCGTCATGTTAGAACTAAATTTTCAAGACTGGAATGTATCCGTAGACTTTGATTAGTTCCTTCCATGTAGTTTTCAATGGAATTCTTGTGGACTGTATTCGTGATTTTCGTTAATTGCCGCAGAGTAGTAATGATGTGAAGTAGGAACGAGACTTTTGGTAACAACTAAAAATTATTTTATCCTGCCTTTCTTATTTATTTTGTTATGTTTCCTATATCTTATATATACGAAATTACATAAGAAACTTAAGGTTACACGCGTGTACGTATACGAAAAAAAAAACAAAATATTTGTTGATGGGGTTCGACTGTTTACAGAAAATGAACACGCAGTTCAAATTTTCACGCTTACAAAGGATGAAATCTCTTTTCAGGTTGTCTCTCCTATACGTTTTCCGATATGCCGCCTGTTTAATTGATTTATATTCGAATATGTAAAATTTATCTCTTATAAATTATAAACCATCGCTGTTGACACATTATCTATTCACATATAAGTTTCTCGAGCTTATATGTTGCTGGCATTCTTTCAAGTTGTTGTCAACATTTGGTAGTCGCTTCATGTTAAATTCTCTGATTTAACAAAAAATCGCTCAACGAAGAATGTTTTTGATTATTTTTTGTATGACAAAGAAATAAATCGATAATATCATATAAAACCAATTTCAAATATAAACGACCGATTTTCCTACATCACTCACAATCTTATACTCGTATATGTATTTCCATTAACATGTATTTAAATTACAAAAATTTAATTTTTATATCAATTTTAAGGATAACACGAAGAGTTCATGCTATATCATTTACGGATTAATTTACATTTTTATTTTCAATTTTCCAACGAAAAACCGTAAAAATAACAATAAAAAGCCAAAAATGTTATAAAAACAACAACACTAACACGATCAAATTAAAATTTATCCAGATTACAATCAGATTTTCCCCATCAATTTTTTGAAAAAACAAACCTCACGTTTTAAAAATTTAAATATAAAATGAAAAATTGTTGTGTTTACAAAACGGTGATGGGTGTAAAGTGGAAAACTGTGGGGGATATGTATCACTTCTTAAGTAAATAAGTGTTTAAAAAAGCTTAAGTAAATTTTAAATCAGATAGCTGGGGTACAAAAATATGATCTTTAACTTATCACCTCCTCATTTACATGTATGTTACCTACTTGAGGAAAACTTTTCCGGTGTTCGTGAATTCAAAGGTACAAAGAAGATTTAAATAAATTTTTCAATAAAAATTATACAAAAATATATTATAACATCAGCAGTAGTATATATAGCAATATCAACTATAATAATAGCAGTGAATAACTAGCAACAGCATATAAAGTAGAAGAAGAGGAAAGATTAATTTTGATGATGGCGTGAGACTTTATACATATGCGGATTTTCTATTCCATCATTACCATGCGATATGATGTTGAATCCTTGTGATGATTATTACTATTATTATAATAATATTACACTACTATTCTATTATATTTTCCTCGTGTATTTTTATGTACCCAGACTATATTTTGTATCTCTTTATTTATATAAAATACATAAAATATATTATGTATGTATATCAGTAAAGTACTACATATATGGGGGAGGCTGCGGATAAAGCTGAACTGTTTGTTCTGTTCATATTGTTATGGCATTGTACGATTATTATTTGATAATAAAATTGAAATATGTTTGCATGTTTTGTTACAGTTTTATGTGCATTCTCTACATGTATCGTATTATATGTTATGTCCCTTGTTATCGTTTTATGTAAATATGTTCCTAGAATTTGGCGTGGTTTGTACAAAATACCAGTAGGAATAGTTCCACAATATAATAAATAATAAGCTCCTTGTTAAAAATATGTGCTCGTAGGTCCTCGAGTATTTTATTTATTAGGATTTAAAATGACAGGAATCGAGGACCGTTAAACAATAGCGTTTTAATCGCGTTATTTGCAAATTGCAAGCGTTTGTCACGTACTCTTGAACGCGTGAAAATCATTTTTTCTCCCAACGTCTTAAAAGCCTCTTGTTTAAATACTGTTTTTGGGTATTAAAGTTGGCCTTTTTCTTACTATTTTAAAACATGTGTGTGTTGCTAAGCTACACTTTTCATCCTTGGTGTAAAAGTATGTACTTTTAATACACGGATAAAAATATTATAGTGAAGACGCAATGATATGTTCTGAATATAATCCAGATTGTACATTTTTTTTCGGTACACCACTGCAAAAACCGTTTATATGCGCACTCATAAATCTTACGTGATTTTCATGGCAATAGGTTTAACACAATTTCTTTTGCTGTTTGAACCACATCCGTGGTAAATTTGATAAATCTTCTGATTCAAACGTTTTGTTCGAAAGAAAGAAAATATTGTAATTATAGCTTTGCAGTTTGACGCGTACAATAGTCAAACCAAACAAAAGTCATAATCTCCTTAGTATCACAAAATATTTCAACAAAATTAGTTTCAATTTGTTTTAATTACATAATTGCAAAAACATACAAACAGAATTGCTTTTCAAACAAAGTATCACGTTTAATCCTAATGACACAATGTACTATTACTATACAAGGCAGTCAAAATAAAACTGTCAAATCTAATGATTGAACAATTCTTGTCCCTCTTGTAGCCGTAGAAACTAAGGCAAAAACTATAAAAATTTACAAGGAATTTGCAAATAGCATTGCTGATTTTGGTGTACGTGTAATCGTGTAACACTGTAACATAAATATGGCGATTTAAACATAAAAAGTTAAAACAGTAGAATGTCACTCACCACAAAATATTTAATGGTTTTGAGGCTGAAAAATTATTAATTTGTAAACACTAAATAGCTTGTAGTGGGCGTTTTCTTGTTTTGACGTTTTGTTTTAGCTGTTTTCAAATTTCTAAGTTATAGTTTAGTTTAGTCATAGTTTACTTAATACCAGAGAGTTCCTTTAGATTGAACCACCTCGATTCTAGGGTTAAGAGTCTTTCTTAATGGAGATGTTGTTGTTAAGACTCAAAATAACAAAATACAAAACTTACTTAACAAATTTCGTTAAATGTATGTAATTGGTTACATGCACAAAAAAGTAATGTAGTATTTATGTTACGGTTAAAGTCCGACATTAGTAAATGTTCGAAATCTAATTTTTTAATTCGTTTAAACGATTAAAAACCGGTTGTCCAGAGGTCCTATAATTACGAAATGTTTGTAATTTATTCTACATCAGAGTGCTAGTCGTCATGAGGGGTAGAATTAGCTTCCACGAGCCCGTGAGAGTTAGTAAAGCCGTTAGGATAAATTTTTTTTTGATACATACAACACAAATGACAAATCACAACTCAATATAACACAAAAATGGGTCTTCAGTGAAAAATGTATAATATTTCTGCCAAATTAATATTTTGATAAGATACAAAAATTTTAAATAAAATAATGAAAAAATTTATTTTAATGTTTCAAATAATTAAATTTTGATTGTAATTGTTCATTCGTAATTTATTAGTTATTATTTAGTTCATTTGTAATTTTGTTTGTAATTTTTGTCGTTTTCTATCAATAGTCACATTGTCATTTTATACAAATAAAATTGAAAATTGTTGTTTAAGTGTATTGTGTAACCCATTCAAATTGCATTTCTCATGATGAAAATTTTTCCTCCATTTCGTTACTCTTTATAACATTACATACTCTATGCTCATGTCAACATGCAATTTTTCGATGCAAGTGCATTCGTAACAAAGACACGGAATACTTGAATGTGACGTATAGATGCCCAGCTGATGTTGCATCTGCTCTAACGGAATACTACCCTAACATCAGTAGTAAGAATACCGTGCAAATTTCAGCCAAATTTATAATCTGTTGGATAACACATTACATCTAACCTTTACCAAAGCTGATAAACAATTAATCTTACAGCTTAAAATACCGGAATCAAGTAAAGTCATGCCGATCCACGAAGCACAAGGATTAACCTCACCAAATGTGAAATGTATTAGAATAAATTCTCGACCACTTGAGCTGTGCGATAGCGTATCCCATGCCATAGTTGCAATTTCAAGACACACCCAATCATTTAGAAATTTTTCACCAGTGGCTAATGATAGGCTACACTCACTTTTAATGAGAGCTCGAACCTACATTTCTGTTCAAAAAGTAAATCAACCCATAAAATCTAAGAAAAGTTTGGTTTATGAGAATTATGCAATTTATTATCAAAACGGCATCAAAAGCACCGAATCTATGTAATTTGTGAAACTTCATTAAAACCCGGCGTAATGAGTAGTGAATTTTTTGGCCATGATTACGTTGTCTACAGATGCGATCGGTCTCTTAAAACTAGCTCAAAGAAATCGGGTGGTGGCGTACTGATAGCCCCATCGAGAGTCGAACAAATTGGTGTAAAAATCAAAATTAACCAAACCAATATATTCATATACGCAGCATATATAGCGCCTCAATCAAATAGTGATCATTACGCAACTTGCATCGATGCGATTGATGAAGTTATTAATACAACAAACTCGTCAGATTTAGTTCTTGTGCTTGGTGATTTTAATCTTCCAAATATAATATGGAATCTGGACCCGGCACTAAATTGTATTTTTCCAAGCAATATAACAACAGATGTCGAATCTTTATTTGTGGACGCCATGCTTGGTTATAATTTGAACCAGATAAACACAATTACTAATAATAGTGATAGATTACTGGATCTTGTCTTCAGCAACGACATTGACACTTTTAAAATTTCAGAATCCGTGTTACCTTTTGTCATAAATGATATCAACCACACATTTTTAGACATCGTATTTGACTCAACTAATTTAATGGCGAGTTCGGAACACCTACAACCAATCAAATACATCGTCAAAAAAACAAACCGTGCGGGGCTACAAAGTTACCTAGGATTTATCAACTGGCAAACAACTCTCAATTCCAATGATATAAGCGAGAATGTTGATAACTTTAATAACATTATGCGGCAAGGCTTCGAACTTTATGTACCTATGTGCTGTAAAACACAAAATGCTCACCTTCAGTAGTTCGATGATGCACTAGTTAACTTAAAACATCGGAAGTCGAAAGCGTATGCCAAAATGTTTCTACAACATAGTAACGAATTTGAAATTTACTTCAAATCAAAATACAGGTCGTATTTCGATCAAATTCAAGGAAAAATCAAAGTAAATCCAAAACAATTTTGGAAATGCTTTAGGAATAAACGCGAAATTGACGGATACCCTGCAAATATGACATATAACAATACCAGCTCCTCAAACTCCAAAGATATAGCTGACATGTTCGCGAAATTTTTCCAATCAGTTTATAAACCAAGCGTGACTAGTGGATTGTACGAATAACCCAGCAATACCAACGTATCAAAAACTCCTCCTGTTATTTTTAAGGACAACTTTTTATCGGCTTTAAAGAGGTTTAGAGACGGTTGTGGTCTTGATAATATACCCTCTTCTATTCTGAAGGAGTACGCTGACATTTTAGCAATTCCATTATTTTACCTATTCAACCACTCCTTAAGCACCGGCGCGTTTCCCGAAAAATGAAAAATTTCAAAAATTACACCAATTAAATAGGGCAAACGAGATGACGTTACATGCTACAGAGGAATATCAACTACATCAATTCCAAAATTGTTTGAATTAGTTTTATGCAACAACTTTAAATCCAATTGTGGATCACGTCCACATATCACGCACGATGCACGTCATATATCAATAAACCACCATGGATTTATGCCTGGCCGATCCACATAAACTAATCTGGTTGAATTCACCAGTAAAATAATTAATGAGATAGAAAACCATCATCAAGTTGATGTAGCATGCACGGATTTTAGTAAATAATTTGATTCCATCTGCCATCAAAAATCACTCCAGAGTTTATTCGCATTTGGGTTTTCGATTACATAAATTGGTTCAAGTCTTATCTATCAAACCGGTGACAATTTGTAATAATGGGAAATGAGAAATCAAACGTTATTAAAGTTACGTCTGGTGTTCCCCAAGGATCTCACATCGGGCCGTGGATATTTATTGTTTTCATAGATCAAATAACCGAGATAATCAAAAACGACGTGATAATTTTTCGAACTGTTAATGGAATGCTAGATACGAAGAAATTTCAAGAAGACATCGATAGATTAAGTGAGTGGTGTGATCGAAACTCGCTTTACTTAAATATTAAGATCATGTCTTTCAATCGTAAGAGGAATCCGCTAATTACTTCCTCCAAAGTCAACAACGAAGTATTGCAAAGAGTTAATGAGATCATAGATCTAGGGGTTACATTTGTCGAGAATGCCAGTTTCAATTGGCATATCGAAAATTGTATTGCGAGAGCTAATGCCATGTTTGGATTTGTTAAAAGGTGAACAGGTGAATGTAAAGATATGCAAACCTTATGTTCACTCTATTTCGCTTACTTTCGATCTCCACTGGAATACGCGGTACCGATCTGGAATCCATACTATGCTATACACATTAAAAGAATTAAAGCATTCAAAAAAAGTTTCTGATTTTCTTGTTATAGAAAGATGACTGTAATTACGACCACAATTTACCATTTCATGAAAATGTGGCTCGATTACTTCCATACTCAACAAGATGCATGGATTACAAAATATGCACGCTTGAAAATAGACGACTTCTCTTAGGTGAGGCTTTCATTGGTAACGTTTTGCTTGGTCACATTGATTCAGCATACATTTTGGAAAACATATCAATTCATGTGCCTTGCAGAACATTTCGAAACCATGAACTTTTAGCACTAGAACACCATTCCACAAACTATGGAGAAAATAATCCCATTAATAGGTCGTCTAAATCGTTCAACATCGTCGATGAGCTATTTGACTTTAATTTATCAAAGCACAACTTCAAAAATATCCTTAAGAATTATTTTTTAAATTTTTAATTGTTAAATCATTACTGAATAATACTGATGTAATGCAATGTTCTTGGGATAAGTTCAAAAATGCATTGTAACCGTTCAGATAATTTAAGTAAACCGAATCCAATCTTGCCTTTAAGAATTTTTTCCAGTTTTCATTTCCTCGTACAGCATAAGGAACGGACTGTTGAAAGCATTGAAAGATCGCAAAATAAAAATTGAGTGTTCGGGTTTCTAGGTTGCGATTATTGTCAAGAATGGTTTTAAAATCGGCGTCAGCTAATAACTCGTTTAGTTTCTTAAAATGTCTTACGAAAATTAAAACTATAGGTGATTCACAGTTAACGTTAAATCTACATTGTGTGCTGTAAAATGCGATTTATTGGCGTCAGACGAGAACACTAAGTCAAGCTGCCTGTTTAGATTGTTGTTCACGTTACTGCTCGGCATCCAACCAGAATTTGAAAAGTTATCAGTAATCAAAGTTTCTTTTGCAGATCGTGCATTCGCAGAAATATAATGGGTATTGTCCTCAGATTTTGTTCATATAAGATCCGAGAGGTTAAAATGAAATCGATAGCATCTACGGTGAGCTGGTTGGTGTCCGCATGACTATTTGGGCATATATAGCAACACAGAACAAAGGTTCAATTTGTTTCTGTGAGTGCAAAAATGTTGTTCGTAGCCCCCTTACATTCTGTTGATAAAAGTAATAAAGGTAATAAATACAAATAATTCAGTTTTGTTGGTTTGCGTTGGTTTGTGTATGATTATTATTAGCCCGGAGATCAACAAATTATTACAAGACGTTGACTCAGGCCACGATGCTGGAGACATTAGTAAGTTAAACATAGTTTCCGGAACTGTCACTTTAAAGGAGGAAACATGACCATTACGACGAGATATATTTCTAAATTGAACTAGGTTTGAGCCAACTTGAATATCAGGCAGGTTCAAAATTGAATTAATGTGTACAAGAATATCTGCGTTTTTCGTAGAGATATTGAACATGGAAACGAATAAGTCTTATATGTTTAGAAGTTACGCTGAAAAATTAGCATACGTTCGCTCCTAAAATGTTCAGATTTGTCTTCTTCTTTTGCTAAGAAAAAATGGAGGGGTGAATATGTTGTGGCCAATATCAGACTTTCTTTTACCAGGAATGTATAAATAGATTTTCCATTGATTGTTAGATACTTGCGAAATTTGATGCAAATCGGTGTATCGGAAGTGGCAGCTTCCAAGGCATACTTTTCAATTTTTATAATGATAATGAAAAGTCATTTACAAAAAACGATAAGGAATTAAAAGATTCAAATAAATTTATAGATTAAATTTTCAACAAGGGGTTTTATGGAGGTTTTCTGAAACCTAAGCAGGAACAATGATTTTTGATTATAAAAGACAGTTTTACCAAAAGCAGGTAAATTTTGTTTTAGATATCAAGTATGGTGTGTTCGATATCTATGTGTAATATACATTCGTGATAAAAATAATTCGGGTATTTTTTTTTTTTGTTTAATTGATACAAGGAGTGTGCCACATACAGCGGTTTCTGTAAAATGCAATAAAATACATACACGCAAATCAATATTTTTCCAAATATTATTGCTTTATTGGCAATAGCAAACCTTCCGACTATTGATGGAATACAACTCCATTCAAGAGGTTGCCCGGGCAGCTTGAAATGTTAATTTTGTGAACCCATTTTATCAGAATATTTAAGGACCTGAATCGTTTATGGATTATCTACATAACATCGATATTTCACGCCTCCCCACAAGTCCAACGGTGTCAAATAACAGCTGCGCGAAGACCAATTGCTATCACCAAAACGGCTGACTACACGTTTACCAAATTTAGTGCGCAAACGATCGATTGTTTCAAGTGTGGGGTGGCATGTCGCGCAAGTCCATGTCTTCAAGTTCTGACTACAAAAATCGGTTATCATCGCGATGTGTTGCTAGCATCATTTTCGAAAAATCATGGACCAATGATGCTGTCACTCCAAAATTCACACCAAACTTTTACTCGCTGAAGAAGCCTTGGCGTCTCTGCGATTACGTGTGGGTTTTCTGAATCCTAAATTCGTCAATTTTGTTTATTTACTTAGCTGCCGAGATGGAAATTTCATTTCAGCCTAAATTTCTTTTCATAATTCGCTCTGTTTCGGCAACACAGTCTTCACCTTGGAAATAGTTTTTCAATATTTTCCAAAGTTGATAAAGCGTGAACGTGTTCATTTCACTCCGCGGAGATATGCTGCGGTGCTCTTGTCGACATTTCAAGCGGGAAAGAGCTCTCGCTCTTAGTGCTAAAATAATATTTGATTTAAAACGAAACCGCTACATGGCTCACCCTGTATTATAAAATTAATTTTTTTATTATTTAATGATACAAAACTACATAAAGAACTAATTTGGACTCTCTTCACCATGTTGCCATGAACACCGAAATAATTACAATCTTAGAGGAAACATATGTCAGATATGTGTGCCCACGATAGGCAACGTAAAATAAGAAAGGTATGTCAATGTTTAAAAGTTTATTTCGCCGAATCACCTTGCTTTCGAAACAAATAAGAATAAATGGTGAAAATAAAAAAGGAAGACAAATGGAAGATTTACAATGAATGGTCTCAAACATTTTGTTCAATCAATTTTATTCTAACACTTAAATGCGATGAAATAAATTTTATTTCTGTGACTAACTCTCATTCTGGCACCTTCAACGCTGAAGCAGGGTCGGCTCAATAGCTCCAAACCAATTGCAGGGTTACAGTACATTTGAACTAATGAATTCTAAAAACACTGCCATGGAAAAAGGTTTTTTCTTCGAACTGGGTGAAATTAAAAAAGTACATATTCTAACTTAAGATTATATGCAAATATCTAAGACTAGAAGAAGAAAATAAAAAACATGAAAATAATCAAAGTTTGTAACTTTTTTATCTTTTACTCGAAGTTTTAGCTTATATTTGAATATCCAAACATGGTATACTATAAAATTAACATATTAAGTGCGGGTGGGTAGGTAAAAAAGGGAAAAGTATTTCTTCTTAAGATCTTCAAAACACAAAATACAAATATATTTAACAAAGTTGATTTCTAATTTTATTCGTTTTTCCATTTAATATGGAACTTTTCGCACAGAAAGGGTATGCATACACAGAACGAAAACTTTTAGAATGTAAAATTTCACTATTTACTGTAAGTTCCAATGTGGGTGGATTCTTCACATTTCGATTGATTGTACCTCGGAATGTTACCAAAGTAACAAATTGTTCATTTCAAAAATAAAATCGTAAAACATTTATATAAGCTTAACGCTTTTTTTGTGATTATCTTCTACACTCTTTATATACCTAAAAATGTGTAAAGTAAAGCTTCTGTAGGATAAAATCATCTCAGTGAACCCAGGAAATTTTCTCCCCATTCACATTTAAACGAGTATTATAACGATAATCGCATTTTAAAATATTATTTGTATCCAACCGACTTACAAGTTTAAGATCTACCGTGAAATAATAAATATTATGTATATATAGGGTGTTATACATTGCATTAAGGATTTGTATTTATTTGAAACATAAAATTGCTCAGCTGATTACCTTCATAATTTCATTTGTACCTCAATCATTTAATTTACCATAAATTTTTTAAAATGTTCACGATTTGTGTTTACGTTTGTGGAAGGGTGATTTTTATACGAGTATGCATGGTATATACGATATGTATTGGGTGGATGGGGATTTCTAAATTGTTCGGATGAATAACTTGATATTTCGTTGACAAGTCTATTATGTATACATAATACGAGTACATATTAGAAATACATATGAATGGAAAATATTGGAAAACTGTTTTCCTCTTTTTGGCTTTGAAATTATTTAAAATTTGTGTACGGTGTTTATTAACATTTGTTAAAAACATGTTTAGTTCTCATAATTTATCATGTCACTAAAAGATTATAAAAATAAAGTAACTTTTTTTATATCGTGGTTGTGCGGTTGCAATGCTGCTGTTCATGAATACCTTTTACGTATTAGGTGTAGCAATTATCTTCTGCTACGTATGTATGTATCGTTCGAACGACATACGATAACATAATTTTTGTTTAAAAATACTAATCCGTTAATTGTGTACCACTCAAACTATCAATGGGTTCATTATGGGTTTCCTCACAATTTACAATTTTTATATCATCTTATACCACACATGCCAACAACAATCAATGTTCTCATCATTCTCTGTGTGTACCACGAAAACTATTTCCACCAATAAATCAATCAAAATATATAAAATTGTGGGTGGTTTTTCCTTTTATATATTTTATAAATATTTGTGTATGTCGTACATATATTGAGATAGACAAAATAGAAAAAATTAATTTAAAATGTGTACATTCATGATTAATTAATTAATTTTTGTTTTCTAAATTTATAAAAAGGATCAATTTTGGTTTTTTATTCTAAAGTGAAATATAACAGCTGATAAATTTTCCAATTTTTCCACTTTTATGAGCCTTCATAAGCACCATACTCATCAGTGATGTACGTCGTATATGACTATAACGATGAAGTGGTATATTGCTGATGACATGATGATAGCATCATATGTGTATAGTATATCGATGATTACTATACCACTAATTTACTATAAAATGTGATAGTGGAAACATTAAAACGATAATTATTTGGTTATAAGGTTGACAAAATATATAAGAAATTTCTTATGAGGTTAGTTATAGTGATTAACAATGAACTTAAGCTAATTTATTACTTTCTTTCTATGTGCCTATCGTACAATAGGCCAAACATATGTTTACGTGTGAGTTAAAATCTTACTCAGATCTAGTAAAGATATCGTTTTAGCCGCTCTCCTCATGTTATTCGAATATTTTCTAGGTATTGCAATAATATTTCTAGATTTCCATAGTACAAACTAATTTGACTCATTTTGGTGCCGTGCATATCATTAAAACTACACCTTTCAAGTATTAATCAAACTGTCATATGGTGAATATTAGAAGTTTCTATTCTATAAACTTGCGAACATTTGTTCATAAATTAACATGAATAATATTTATTAGATTGATTGGGAGTGAACGATCAGGCCTTAAACTAGATCATTCGAAAAGTGCTAAAAAATTGTTTCCTAGTAGAGGCAAAGAATAAACGATAACGCTTTTTGGTGGAACGATTTCTACCAAAAATAACTGAGACCTCCAAATGTATGAAGAAAGCTTAAGTCTATAGTTTCAACGTGATCAATTTTTTCATTTAGAGTATAGACCCTACTACCCTCCACCCCAAACTAATCGTCAGCACAGAACGAAAGTCACGTCTTCTGACTTGTGGCGACGAAAGTAATGAAAAATCTCCCTTCGCGTTTTTGTCACTGGTTACAGGTAAGTATAGGAGTCAGCTTTTAAGTAGGAGTCAGCTGGGTATTCTACACGTACCAAATGGAAGGGCATCCTTTACATTTGGTACATGTATAGAAGGCCTTCAACCCACTAACCATAAAAATAAGGTACAATTTTGTGTGGGGAATGCTGCACAGAAACCAAGATAATCCGAAATTTTTTAAGAATATTTTATGGAGCAATGGAACTTGGTTTAAAAAGGTCGGAATATTTAATAACCACAATTTCCATTATTAGTCTCTTGCAAATTTAAAAGTACTAAGACGGAGTTATTTTCAACACCTATTTGGATCGAACATATGGGCGGGAATAGTTGATGGAAAATTAACTGACTCACGTTAGATCTACGGGGAGGTCCTTCTAAGATTTCTACAAAGTGACTTGGATGAATTACTTGATAACGGGTCTCTACAAACACGTCGAAATAAGTAGTTGCAGCATGATGGAGCTGCCCCTCTTTAAGCACTAGTAGTGGGCAGCAGCTCAAAGCAAATTATCCAAGCCCCTGGATTGAATATGGGGGGATACGAAGCTACCGCGCTCTTTTAGACATTTTTCGACGGGTTATTATAAAGATCTCATTTATGAAAGAGATAATCAGACTGAGCAGGAGATGCGGCTTTGAATAATCAAAGAGACAAATATAATTAAAAATACCGAACGTGCGTACCGATAGATTAAAATAATTTTTACACGGTAAATGGTGGTTACTTCGAATACTTGATAAAATATTTAAAATTTTTAAAAAATTTGCTATTTTAATCATTTTCAAAGCACTCAAAATGTTGCTAAGTTTATTTAGCAATAAACCGAAAATACTTTGGGAAAGTTTTTAATAGAAGAAATTCCGTTTTGAATCCCGATCCCTGGTACCGCACAGCTGGTAAATTGTTAATTAGCTGTGTTCTAGAATTATTATTGAAACAATGCCACCTTGTACATTTCGTTATTAAATGTCGTGTTAGATTTGGACCGTATATGATCCAGTGCCTGACGCGGAGGTGAGCCAAGATTAATAGTGTTCCATTGTTTGTTTATGTGCTTTTTCAATTAACAATTTAGCGATTGGATGGTCCCTTGGGATGATAATTGGATGCTTCGCGTGGTATCTCCAAGAGATTGTGTTTTGACTCAACCGTCAACGCACAAGACTAGTATTGGTGCCACTCGTGTTTTTTTTGACGTTACACATATCTATCGTAGCAATATACCACTGCTGCGTAAGCTCCACTTCTGAAGCGTCACAAAATGCTTGCAATTTCTCTGGTAAATTTTAATTGAAGTTGATCCACTTGGAGTTTTGATCTTCTCTTGGTTGGGGTGCGACATAATTTTGGCTACATTTATTTTCAATGTCTTCTGGCAGCTCTAATCCGAGGTCACGCCGAAGATCCATAACGTTTTCATTAAGATTTTTGCTTGCATCAAGGTTGGAAAAAACCTTCCTAATGGATCGATGGATGGTCTGATAACATTTATCCTTTAGTCTTAATCCCATTTTTATAATTGAGGTTTATCTTGAACTCAAAGGTATCTGTGTTCCAAAGCAATCCCAAGCTTTTCACAGTATTGTCGTAAAATAAAATACGATAAGCGGGAAAGCTCTCGAATATGAATCGACAACTTCTATGAGAATAACTAGATGCCCATTTTCTTAGATTAATTCCTCCGGATATTAGTGCGTTGGTTTTGTGCTACTTCTAATAGCTCATCTACATAGAAGTGACTCATTATTAAATTGGCCACAATTGGATTGAGACCTACAAGTTGCATTTTATTTACTAATGTTTTAACTGCGTTAGCTGATGCGTCAAATACTACTCTAAATTTGATTATAGTAGTAGTTGTTTTCACGACTGCGTGATGAGGAATGTAACATTCGTTGTGTTAATGTTCATTACTTTCAATTAGTTGTCCCTGACAGAAGTACTCTTCCTTACACTCTCGGTATCCCTTGGAAAATTTACTGGCTACTGACAAACGTCATTCTAGGTGAATGAATATAACCAGGGCTCGCTGCTTGGATGACCGAATTGATAATGTTCTTCGCACAGCTTTTCTTCTTAAGTCATAAACTTCTCGGGTTTTATTTCTTCCACTTCCCAGAAACTGGTTTTCAATATCTCTCAACATTTGTTGGGTAATTGGTTCGTCTTGATTTCCTTTTACAACTTGGTTCATCAAGATATTTAGCTAATAATCAGCACACGATGTCAATATTATTTGATCGGTTGAAAATTGGATTGCCCACAATAGATTATTTAAATGCTCTCATTTGTGACTATCGAAATGTTGTTCAGGCAATGGTCGCGTTATACTCGGCAATATTAAGGCTTTCATTTCCATGAAAAAGTTCGATGAAACCGCTTTTACACGTGATCTCGGTATCGTTTAAGCCACTAATCTCCACATGTGTTTTCTTCGTTTGTTGTTTGATTTGCTCGGATGCTTCTTCTGTGATAAATCGTAAAATTTGGTTGATTGCTGTTTCCCATTCTCTACTTTGGCTATCGCTGTGGCTAATAGTGTACTGGGTTGTTGATCGGGTTGGCATTAAACATTGTATCGAATAGAGACAAGGATATTGTTCGTTCTAGAAGCACATATGGCAAAGCTTAAGTTGAGCAATGAAGTTAGATCGCTCTAATGAAATGATTTATTGAAATTTTGTGCAGTCTTTTAAATCATGTCCTCGTTTACACAAAACACAACTGTGTATAGTTTGTGAGTGACATATTTTAACTTTTACGGGTGATGTAGTTGTGCCAGCATTACGAACGCTGATTTTTAATTTCGTTGCCTCTAAGTATCAGCGTTCAAGGAAACTGAGTAATTATTCTAATGTTGGCATTTCTCTAGGATCTGCAATTGATATCTCAAACAACCTTGTTGTTTAATTGTTCAGATTTTTCATGATAATTGGAATTATTAAGTAATTCCATGATACCCTTAGGTTGCCTAAATTATAGGATAGTTCAGAATCGCGTTAATCTGATTGGATTCCAGATGCCTCTTAATTTGTATCGATTTACTAACAGGTTCCATGCGTCCTTATATTTTTTACTAGTAGCGTCAATGTGACTTATGAATCTGCCCGCACTCTCCAATGCCGTTGTTTTTAACTGGTGCATCTTGATGGTGTCACTTATATTGTCGTTTTCGTGGACTTATCGTTTGAATAGATGGTGGAACGATGCCCATTGGATCACCATGGAAACACGAAATTTTAATCCGTTTTAGTTTCACTTCGGATTTGTTTCAATACTTCTAGATTTTTGTTTAATCAGCACCTTGGAAATTCAAGATCTCTCTTGTTCGAAGTTGTTGATTAATCAAACCCATGGACTATCAATCGTGGATGGCATAAGGTGCATTAGCTTCTTCTATCTACTGTATCTACTAATAGTTCTTCCTGAAGCTGCTAAATTTGGTATATTGGGTTGGTGCAGCTTATGCTGAAGCTTCAATCTCTAGGAATGGGTTATCAACTGCGGTTAATTTGTAGCACGAACGCATTTTATGGTTTTATATGAATAGAATTGTCGTGTTTGCTCCAAATTCCCTACATTACTTTGGTCGATAGTGCCTTTACTCATAAATGTACCTGAATTGCTTCCCACCAGCATTTTCACAAAACTCACTTTTCCTATTGTCAATAATAGAAAAGATGCAAGCAACAATTAACAATTCCGTTATCATAAGCTCAGAGAGAAAATAAATTGACAATAAAAATTATTGCATTTTCTGGCATTCTCAGTAATTTCAGTTTTTTGGAACAGCAATGAGATCTACACCAAGAAGACAGAAATTGTTTTGTTTGAAGTTGCATTACCAGTAGCACAATACATATGTCGAAAGTTAAGTAAAAATGTGTGCTTGTAGCTTACCAACGATATTTCGTTGTTGTTTATTTTTACGTCGGTTTATCGATTTATGGCTAACTATTATAGGTATAACAACAAATATAATAAAACAGTTAATAGTTATAAATAATTTAATAGGATATCCAGTTTTCCAATAATTTATTTTAATATCCAGCATAACACAAAGGTATAAAATAGATAGAGACTATTGGAAAACCAAATAGCAAGCAACAACAAAATATCAAATTTTCCAATTATATCAGGAAAAGCTGCAAAGTTTCGCACATACCAATTAATGATATTGTTTTGGTGAAATATCGTTTTGTGCCGCGTTCGTTTTATGTTTTTTATGTCTATGATTATACAAATTTGAAAATGGTAGACGATGGGCTCTACATACTCTGTGTTAAGCAAATTTGAAAAATGGGGTAACACATTAGTTTTTCCGTCTTGTATTTTAAACAATCCACAAATAAAATATTTGATAGTTGATATTTTTAATTTTCATTAGAGTGCCGCTGGGCCTTCGTTTTTTATAGCTATGTGTTGTGTTGTGGAAAACCTATTACCATGTATTGAATTTGTTAAAAAAGATAAAATGCTGTACAAGTCGTTATTTTTTATCAAATTGGATTTTATGATGAGATAGGGGAGATGAAATGTCTCAGTCGTATTGTAACAGATTTATTAAACACTATGTCTCTGTCTAATTTGCATGCAGTATAATTTGAATCTCAATTTTCATTTCGACAGTTAAAATATCTTAAAATTAAATAGAAATTAAAACGTGGGAAAGTAATCATCTGCATCCAGAAAATCAATGATAAACCTAAGTAAAAAATCATAAAAGACGAATTAAGATGATTTTATTTAACTCTTTTTGATCTTTTGGCTGGATTGAAAATTAAATTAGAAAAATAAAAATTTTAATGCGATTAGAAAATATAATTTGAGAATTTGTTTAGGGTATAAATTAAAAAAATTAATCGTGTATTTATGTCATTTCAGCTGTGCAACACGAGCGCGGCCCTCGAAAACCAAAATTACAATCACAAATGCATAATAACCAACACAATCCTCATCATCATCATCACCATCATCATCACTCGCAATCGCCGCAACATCATTTACCCGTATCGCTAGTAACAAGTGTTCAAGCATCATTTAATTACACGTCACATATTTCAAATAATCTCCATCATCATCACCATCATCATCCAAATTTTCATCCGCCAACATTACACCACCCGCAACCATTGCCGTTTACGCCCGTTCAGCATCCGAGTATTCACCCACTGGTCCAAGGTACAAAATTAGAACCAAATAAAATGTCGGCATTCGATTTTCCCTCATCTAATAATAACAATAATAATTACAACAACAATAATAATAATTTGAGTAATAGCAATAATAATTTATTTAACAATAATAACAACAATTTAAATAATACAATAATTGATTTGGATCATCATAATCATCGGTTTATGATGAATCATAAGCTAACTACTATTAATACAACTTCGTCGACTACTACAACTAATTTAAGTGCAACCTCTCCAACCCAAACTATTAAAAGTATTTCGAGTACGGAGCAACCACCATCCGACGATGGTTTAGTTAGTCCAAATTCTAGTATAGACAATGGAATTACGGTCGATTCACCAACTCCAATAATGTCATTGGTACGACGTGAAAATAGTTCGCCTAGTTATCACAGTCAGTCGAACAACCAATTATCGGAAAGAGATCGCCAGCAAACACCGGTTCGACCATCTCAAAATGGATTACTCGAAATCCTAATGAATCCGGATAAATGCCATGAATTTTTACAATATCAAGTACATAATTCGCTAGTGTTTTCACCAATCGCACCTAACCAAATAGATATAACGCTACCATCGTGGGAGGTGTTACAAGAAACAACGGCACGTTTATTATTTATGGCTGTGCGCTGGGTTCGATGTTTGGTACCGTTTCAAACCCTCTCGAAAAATGATCAACAGTTACTGCTACAGGAATCGTGGAAAGAGTTATTTTTATTAAATTTAGCACAATGGAGTGTACCATGGGATCTAGGAAGCTTACTGGAATGCCCGTTAGTACGCGAACGAATACCAAATGATTTAGCGACGTGTGCCGAAATGAAAACCGTTCAAGAAATATTATGTAGATTTCGGCAAATTTCACCAGATGCTAGTGAAGTGGGATGTATGAAGGCGGTAATATTATTTTCGCCAGGTAAACAGAATTTGTATAAATCATTTTTGAAATATTGTAATAATCCATCATTTTCCAGAAACATGTGGCCTATGCGACGTACAACCAGTCGAAATGCTACAGGATCAAGCACAATGTATACTTTCGGATCACGTACGGCTCCGTTATCCGCGTCAACCAACACGGTTCGGTCGCCTTTTGTTACTCCTACCGTCGTTGCGAACAATTCGATCGTCAACCATAGAAATGTTATTTTTCAAGGAAACAATCGGAAGTGTACCCATCTCTCGTCTATTAGGTGATATGTATCAAATGGAAAAATATACGGAGGTAGAAAAATAAGGAGTGCTGCGACATCGTTGGTAGAATACAAAAATGGGGAAATATGCTTCTGTTTACTTTTAATATTTTATTTTCTATTCGCGAAATATTTTTTCATGCTCATCCATTGTAATCATAAATAAACAATAATACAACAACAATAAAAGCCGCGGGATAATCATTAAATTAGGTTTTCAACATTTTCTAATATTGTATGTATTTTGATTTTGAAAATTTTATGTAAATAAAAATAAATAACAATTTTATATGAGATAATATGTACTTTGTGAAAGATCATCCTAACGACAAGTACCATACCTAATGTTTTTCATGAAGTCCCCTTAATTTAAGATGTGTTTATTATTCGCATCCTAACTTGTTGATTACATCCTACCAATATCTTTAGACACGTACAATACACGAGTTCTATTATATATTAACATAATGTATATAAAATACGAGTATAAATCGAAAATTATATTTTACCAAATCTGCTTATAAAATATAAAAGGAAAATTTGATATCGGGCGGGTTTCAATTTCAACTTACTTCGTATTATAAAACTGTTTGCAGAATAGAATACATACGAAAAATAAATAATCGTATACCGAAATAGCAATAGCGTAAATTTATAATCTCAAAGAAAATTATAACAATCAATAAGAATGTAAATATTTAAATGAAATTATTATAAATACCTAATTTTTAGAAAAATACTTTATTTATAAAATAATTTGAAACGGTTCACAATATTATCTAAATAAATTAAAAAATAATTATGTAATTAATATTATTAATTTCAAAATAAAATAAAATTATATGTAATAATGTTTTAAAAAATTATTAATTTAAATTTAATAGTTTTATTGGCTTTCAATACCCTACTTTGAGATAATACCGCAACTAGCAAGAGGTAAGATTTCACGGCCACTTAACAATGTTTACTAAAATGATATAGTTGTTTATATGCAAAACATATATTCCTCTTTAAGATTGCTCCCCTGATATAACAAACCTTTGTCAAAACTGGTAGAATGGGAAATCTTACAAGTAATTGAAACAAAACTTACTTTATATGCTTAAACCAAGAATTAACGTCTGTTGGCGTTTGTTTGCGAAATTCCGTTCACCAAGCATGTTGGTGTCTATCCGCGATACAAATCTAAACCGTTCAAACAATCTTTACCAAATATGACACAACTATTGAATTTTATGGATTCGAATCTAAATGGATATATTTAATTCGATCTGCAATAAGCAATCGTGTTTTTTTTTGTTTTTTTTTATTTGGCACTAGCTTCGAAAATTTGGTGCCATCTCAGCCAGTTTCAAATTTACAATTCAAATTTTACAAATTTTTAAAATTTTATTTTCCTTTTTATTTTTATTCACCTGTCACACATCAATGTCCTTTCACACTTCTATCTGGCTCATTCTAATAATTTCAAACACATTCTTACATATACTCGTTCCCATTCGTAATAACTCAGTCAAGTTGCTCGCACTCAATAGAACATCGAACATTTGTCTGTTCTGATTAAATCCAGAACATTTCAGAATCCTGTAACCTTTCATTTTATTTTTTCAACATAAAAATGTCCTGTTTGGCCTCCGGTAATGCTTGGTTCTGTTTGGGGCTACCCACCAACTTGAAACATAAAATTTCCGTTTTAAGATGAGATAAGGCAAGAAATAGTGCAATTCATAAGAAAAATAAATCGACGAGGAAGCCAATTATTAAAGAAATTCTCAGGCTGTGTGTCAAACTAAAGGAAAATCGTTTACTACGTTAGGAGTTTTAGGACAGATTTTTATATCAATTTGCCATAGAATTTTTGAAAAATAATTGAAATTAACGAAAAATTTACCTAAAATTGACTTGTACCTTAAGTTTGGCACACAGCCTCAGCCTGAAAACGAAATAGCCAATGTATTTGGTTCCTGTGGGCCACACATCGTGTTTTAAATGAGTTTTAATGCTCAAAATGTGTGTGATTCTGTTGTAAAACTGGCTTAAAGTGATAATAAAAGCGTTAATAAGCTTTTTTCACTCAACCCATTGTTACGAAGCCTACTCTACATAGATGTAACACTTGGTGGTTGAATGGTTGAGGTATACACAACTAAATGTTATCATCGCAACAGTCGTGGGGTCGAGTCCAGTCGGAGTCCACAATTATATTGAGCGATTATAATTCTTAACATGCCGCATCAAGTATTCCAATAAAACTGATTGAGAATTGGATTTTAAAACGGCATTCCATGTGGAGAGGAATATGGAAATAACAAAAGCAATTATACAGGGTGCTGAGACCAAATGTTACTGACTTCACTCTGCTGTCATTTGTGTAGTTGTCATTTTCGCGCGTCAATTTTTTGACAGATTGAAGTTTGGTTAGTTGGTTACATGTGGTCAACAAATAATTGTTCTAAATTAATATCTTCATAAAAAATCGTAATGGAATTCAAACGTAATAGTGTAATTGCACTGTATTTGGGTGGAAATTCACAAACAGCAATAGTTCGTCAGCTCCAGCATTTGAATATGTATAAAATGTTTGTGTATCGAACCATAACTCGATACAACGAAACTGGTAGCATCGCTAAACGCAACAGAGGCGGTCCTAAAAAGACAGCAACATCAAAAGAAATGATACGAAATGTGAAGAAACGAATCCAACGAAATCCTCGTCAAAGTGCCAATCAATTAGCCGCACGTCTACATGTTTCACGATACAGCATTCAAACCATATTGAAAAATGAACTACACTTGAAGTTCAAGATCTTACGGAGGCACAAAAAAAGTTAGATTGGAAATTTGGCGAAGAAAATCCGCTTTCTTCGAAAACTTACAGATCTATAATGTTACTGCCTGTTATGTGAAAACTCCAAGAAAGTTTACTAACCATTAGCCACTACTAGCCATGGAGGTGAACAGAAGCAAAACTAAAATCTTATCAGCACCCAGAAGTATCCCCATGGCAAATCTCGGAATCGGCGACCATAGAATGGAAAATTTTTAATACCACGCATCAGTAATAACATTGTCAAACGAGATGCAGGCAGAAATATAAACCCGGGGCTCTATTACGAAACCGCTCGCATTTCACATTTTTTGCGATCCGCCACTTACGTTTGTATATATTATGAAAATACCGACTGTTATTGAGCATTCGCATTTGTAAAATATAGTTTTGAAATAATCCGCCGCATCATTTTATAATATGGCGCTGGCACCCGACTTAGAGTGCATTTTTGCAAAACTACCAAAATGCGATATCGTATGAAAATGCGAAATCGCATTTTTTTCATAATAGGGCGCCAGGATTGCTGCCGCACATCGAGTTTGCTACGCCCAAGCAAAGTTATTGCGATCTAAACAACGTTTGCAGTCTTGCAAGCTCGCACTTTATAAAGCACTCATAAGACCTGTGCTGGCTTTCGGAAGCGAGCCGTAGGTGCGTGGATTGTTTGGAATATGTTGCGCTGCTCTTGGTGGGTTTCATCCGTAAAACCGGGTTATGTTCCACAAATAAATTTTAGGAAAAATATTAAATGAATGCCATCTATTGACAGTGGCATTAATTACGAATCGTTATACAATTTAAATACAAATTTTGATACGTGATTTTGTTATATAATGCAATAAAACACAAATAAATATATAAATAAATTGTAATTACGTTTATTAATTCGCATCGGAACAGTCTTGGTAAACTCACCTCGATGTAAATATTATTCCGTTTGGATCCTATACTCATTCGTCGTGTTCAGTCCGACCAAAATGATAAAAAATATCATGATATTCTTTGCGACCCTAACTTCACTCCGTATAATTTTTTATCAAACCCGAGTGAACAACCTAATCGAAAAAAACGTAAATTGATTTTTGTACGTCAACACATTACTGATTCTGTCATATCAAAAATTTAATATGTACTAATTCCTAAGAGTTTTACACAATAGTTTAACACCACATTTATTATTAGCTAATACAACAAACCCGAGTATCGTAATTCACGTTAGCAGATATTTACAGATAATTGAACGTGCTAAAAATCGTTCATAAGTCGTTTTTAGGTAGTATTTATGTGTGTAAAGGCAATCGAATATAATATGCATGTGAATAAATATATATATATATATATATATATATATATATATATATATATATATATATATATATATATATATATATATATATATATATATATATATATATATATATATATATATATATATATATATATATATATATATATATATATATATATTAAGTAATTATAAATTGAGAAAATGGTCCATATATCAAAAATATTATTGGTTGTTTTTTATGATAAATGAGTGCGTGTTATGGCAAAAGCTGATAAAAAATATCGTGATATTTTTTATCATTTTTGCCCGATGGCACTAGGATTGAAATAAAAATTGTATTTCTATCAGAGGCTGTTTTCATTTATTCATTCTGTATATTCCGAACGTTCCAATAAAACGACATAAAACGTACTTTTAATCATTCTATGTATTATGTTTTTTTTTTCGTTTGTTATTTTATTTATTTAGAATTTTCAGAACACATTCTTTTTATAGTACATCGAAACGCAGAATGTAAATAATATTCTGTTTTGAAATGTCGAGCTGTGATAGTGCGTGCACAAATAATTTAATTTTTTTAAAACAACATAATGTATATAAGTAAATGCTGCCAACATAAAAACAAATCGATGCTGTAAAAAAATATTTTGTACGTAATCAATATTCTTTTCCTTCTATTCTTTCTGAAGAATGAATTAGTGAAAACACCCAGTCTAGCCCCAGTTCATAAGCAAAACAAAGCGTGCAGCGTAAAATCACTCAGGTAGAAGTTTTGTTCTTCCTGAGTTATGTTACTCTGCAAACACATAGTAATTGATGACTGCCTGCTCGGGTTGAATTAAAAAATATACACATAAAAATCAATCGAGTCTAGTGTTAGACACAAATTTATTCCGCCTATTGATTAATTGAAATTTTTATACAGAGCAGAGACTCGATCCCTGGCGCCACGGCATTATTTTCTTACCTTGTAATTTTAACGCCCATATGAATCGAAAATACATTCATTGTTTATCGTCTCTACCTACACTTGGCTCAGTGTCCTGTAGATCTTGTGTGTCAAAACATGTGTTAATGTGGTTTATTGCACATCACAAAGCCATTAAAACTATCTTGAAATTAAGTCGTTTTACTCATTCAACTATTCAGTGCGGCTTAACAATAAAAAATGTTATGTGATTTTAACCACGTGTTTAGTTGTATTAGCATCGCTTATACCCAAAAAATAAAAACTCATGTAACAAGGATAACTTTCTATATAAAACAAAAAGCTATCCTATCAAGGGTAAAACAACAAATAATACGAGTAGTTAGGATGAGAAATTGAATTCAATTGAATAGCAATAAATACATGTATGGGAGATGTCATGTAGCAGCTAACATGTTATACATTTTTTGTGGAAGATGTATCCCTCTTATATTAATAAATTCAGTATGTGTATGTACGAGTATGTATCAAAATTTATTTATATAACAGTTTCGTACTTGCTAGGTAATAATGATGACGATCAAATGATCTGGAAATAAAAGAGATGAAGTTTTTCCTTTAAGAGGTACCTAATATGTAGCGAAAAATCGATTAAATTTTATCACGAGACATAGAAACTAATGAAATCTAAATCGAAATTTTGTAGGCGGCATAATATGGTGATAGTTTGGTAAGAGGGGGTGAGATTTATAAAATGTAACATATTACAAAGGTTGTCGAACTGTTGAACCAAAAATTCGAATTTATAATAACAAAGGTAAGATTTACAGGGAAACAGAATGGGAAATTAGCAGATGATCATAATTAGCATGATGAAGTTTTTGGTATACATATAGCTATACCATATTGCTTTATTGTACGAATGGCAAATAGTAATATTAGGAAAATCAACAATAGATGGTAGACCATATATCGTTCGTTATCTATTTACGCGTTATCAGTTGAACTAATAATAAAAATTGCATAAATATTAAGATAATATTGATTAGTCTTCAAAATTTTGTGATTGAGTAAACATAGTTACATTTATTAAATCGTGCTTTTAAAATGTTTCATGGCCTTGAACAAGACTTAATGAACGCGGAAGTATCAACTGGAGTGAGTAAAATTACATCTTGTTATGATTTGTGTGTGCCAAAAATTTGTAAAATATGGAATATGGAATATACGTACATAAATAAAACATTGTAATCATAAACGATTACACATTTCGTTTCTTATCTATTCTCGCTTGTCATTATAACCTTAAAAAATTATTTTACTTTATATTTACAGACGACAATTTTAGCGTTTAAATATAGCGATGGGGTTATGGTTGCCGCAGATTCTCGTACAAGCAGTGGGAATTATGTAGCGAATCGTTTTACTGATAAACTAACAAAAATTACCGATTATGTTTACTGCTGCCGAAGTGGTTCTGCGGCTGATACTCAAGCAATTGCAGATCTCGTTTCTTATAATATAAATCTTTATGAGTAAGTTTTACAAGTCACGTATTTTTTTAAATAATTTTATAGGTACATAATATTATTTCAGAAATCAACATAATAAAGACGCAACCGTACATGATGTGGCTCGTGAGTTTCGTCATATTTGCTACGAGTACCGCGAGCAATTATTAGCCGGAATAATTGTTGCCGGTTATGATAAAACTGAAAATACTGGAAAAATATTTTCCATTCCCCTGGGTGGAATGTGTTGGGAGGAAAACATTGCAATTGGTGGCTCAGGAAGTACATATGTTCAAGGACTGATTGAATCAAATTACGTTCCACATATGGAATTACGCGAAGCATTAAATTTAGCATGTTCAAGTAAGAATTTTATATGTCATTTCATTATAACCAAGGCGTTCCGGAATATATTTCTAGCTTGACGATATTTGATCTACTCAGTCAAAAAATATTGGTTATAAAACTTTAAAAGCAATGAACTTGTGGGATAATTTAGCTGTATCCTAAATATACGGTATCTAGCCAGCTCATATTGCAAAATTTAGAGTTTTGTTTAAAATTCCTAATCAAAATATTAGCTGTTGTTTATTATCAAAAGGAGATCCTAATCAACATTTTTGTTAAGATTAGCAATTTTAAGCACCAATTAAATTGTGCGAATAGTTCTAGGTTTCTTTAAAAAACCATGCAACTGAACTTATACCGTAGAAATCAAAAATAAGTTTTGGTAAGTTTCTAAAAAGTAAAGATGGTAATGCTACAAATTGATTTAAACCATAACAGCGAAATTTGTGACTTCGCTTTTCCTCCTCCAAGCTGTTATCTTGCAAAAACCAAGCTTTAATGAAACCAATCGCTATCAAAAAATCTCTAGAATATCGCACCAGTGAGTTAAATGAAACAAAATGAAGGGTTGTATATGTTGTGGCCAACACCCGACTCTCTTTTACCATGAATATATAGATACTCCTAGATCTCGAATACATCACACTTGATTATTAAAGAGAAATATTAAAGTTACCGGATATTTGGTAAAACTTTCTTGAATAATCAAAAATCACTGTTCCTGCTTAAATTTCAAAAACCACCAAGGTTAATCCTTGTTGAAAATTAAATCTTTAAATTTATTTGAATCTTTTAATTCTCTACCGTTTTTTGTAAATGCTAAACTTATCAATATTATTGCAAAAATTGAAAAGCCTCCCTTGGAAGCTGTCACTTCTGGTACACAAATTTCCATTAAATTTCACAAGAATCTCCCAATGAGTCTCCTCCAGTTCAAGTATGAAGATTCCGAATAGCCAACCCACCTGGACTATAGAGATGTCAAATTTTGGTGAAATAAAAAAACTTTATTAAACATTTTTTCTTAGTTTTTTTATCGTCATTTCTGGTCAAATTTAAAAACAGATCTTTTCATTTTGATCGTTTTTTCGTAAATACTAGCTATCTCACACAAAAACGAAAAAGCTCCTATGGAACCTATTACTTCCGGTGGACAAAAAATTTTCGACCAAAAATTACCTCCCAATGTATGGTAAAAGATTAAGTATGAAATTTTACTCCGATCAATCAATCTGCCTAGGCTGTACAAGGATCGAATTTTTGCAAAAAAAACAAACAAACAATTTTTTGTCAGAAATCGTAATTTTCGGTTCAATTTTGTAAAACTGCACTGGGCCGATATTGTTGCAAAATTAATTTAAAATCTTTTAGTTCTAATCGTTTTTCTTGTAAATGATATATTTTACTACGTAAAAGAAGTAAAAACGATTAACAACAAATAGATTTTAAATTAAATTTCAAACAAAATTAGTTCATTTTCAAAACTACATTCATATTTGAACTTTTCCGTTAATTGGGAGATCCATGCGAAATTTTCTGAAAATCTGTGTACTGGAAGTGTCAGCTTCAATAAAAACTTTTTAACTTTTGCAATGATATTGAAAAGTTTAGCATTTGCAAAAAACAACGAAGAATTAAAAGAGGTTGCCCGACCTTGTTGGTTTTCTGAAATAACCAGGGATAATGTTTTTTGATTATACAAGACAGTTTTGCCACAAGTTCAGTGAGCTTAATTTTTAAAGAAATTCGAGTGTTTGCAACAACATATTCATCACTAAATTTTTTTTAATTGCTTTCTTGTTATAGTGCCCGGGACCTAAATTCTGAACAAGTGATAAATGACAAATAACAGTTTTCTGTGACTTTGTACTAGAATTTTAATTATAATAACAATTTAGTTGCGGGTTCCAAAAAACGATGCTGTTGAGATGGCTTTTTCCAAATGTCAGGAACAATGTTGTTTGTACAGACAATTCACGTACGGAATTCAAAATTAACTACTGAAATAATAAATCCATCAAATTTTATAATAGATTATTGTGAATTTACAGTTTTAACACGGTTTACAAATAATAGTTGTGTGTAATATGGCAGTAAATTAATATCGGAAATTTTCTCTAATAAAAAAAATCATGAAAAATTATCATTTTATTAGAACCTTTGTTGATCCAACGAGTCTTGGTTATTGTGCGGTTATGGTGCGTCGAGAAGCGATTGCACGTTAATTCATGGAAGGCCTGTATATTGGTCTATATTATACGGATAAATAAAGGCGATCAGCGAGTATTTTCTCTTTGTGGACAGGTTATTACTACAACAAACTCTCTTGGAAGTATCACCTTGAAGAAAAATTTTAAAAAGCTCCATCCATTTTTTGACAACGTAGAAAGTCATCGTGGAGTTTAACTCCGAAATCTCATTATACAAGACATAATAACCTACAGAGAATTGCTTGAAAGGTTATTGCTGGAGTCATGTTTTCGAATCTTATCCTTGCTTTATAGACCATGTTGTTCCATCCTTCGTTGTATCTTTTATTATAGCCACAGTGTGTTCCGCCTCTTTCGACTGAGATGAGTTGATGCTTGTAACAATTTTGGTTCACATACTGGACACAAACCTGAAGTTGATTTGGGCCACTCTTTTTCGATGGTTTTTGTTCTGGTTTTGGATCTCAGGAAACTTCACAAATCAGGTATAAGAGTCTGTAGTGTTATTGCCTGTTTGCTCCATTTCGATTTCTAGTGTCTACTGGCCTTCATATGATCTAACATCAACTGGAAGTTTGCGGGAACTTACACTGCGTTTCAGGCTAGCACTAACATTTTATGCGATGGACGCATAAAGCTCGCCAATTTAAGTAGTAACATTATTGTTACTGTACATAGAAGGTAAAGCTGTACGACAGTAAAGAAGTATGCCTTGATATTGAGGAAGGATCAAATTAAAATATGGAACCGAATTATCACAGATCATCTCTACCTCGAAGAGAGTGGCAATTGGTCAGTTGTTGTCCCTGCCTTCGTTTAAACTTATTCAACTTTTATAAGGCACGGTTTGTGGATTGGACCAGAATTCTCAGTTTTCACTGTGAGTCCTGTTTGACATTAAGTGCAGACCTTTTGCGTTACAGCCAATTTTAAATAAATAAATAAATAATAAATATATCACCTCTCCCGTTCGAATGCATACTTCCCCAGTTTCTGTAATGAGAATTCGCATTGCTTCCCAGGATAACTTTTCACTTAAGAGCCTTGCTCCATCGGAAAGTAAGCTTTTGGAAGATGTTTACGATCCATCTCGATGATAGCAATTGCTGCGTCAACGTTGCAGTAATTTTGTAACAGAAAACAATTAAGTTATATTTAGCAAAACTAAAAAGGTACGAATCTTGCATCTTTTCTTTATATGTAAAATTTTATAGTTTTGAGTCCTTAATCCGAGTACTCGATCTCTACTAACCTAAGTTTCTTGGATTAAGGCAATATCAATATGATCTACATTTATTAGAGCAGAAGAGCAGCTGAAGCTGCTTCAAAGCTTCAAAACACTTAGAAAACTTTTAAAAATATGCCAAACTTGAATAAAACTGGTTGGGACATTTTTGAAATTTAGGCCTCTTAAGATATATATGATAACAATATTTATTTTCTTACAGTCGTTGGCCAGGCCATGACATTCGATGGTCACTCCGGAGGTGTTATAAGAATTGGAACCATAACAAAGCACGGAATAAAACGATATATCTTAAAGCAAACATTAAAAAGCGATGGAGCCGGCTACAAACCGAGCATTGAAATGATATATTAGAAACTTTACGAGTACATTAGATATACGAGTGCAAGTTTTAAATTACAATAAAAATTTGAAGTTATAAAGATTTTTGTGTATTACTATTATTCTGTTTTACGGACAATCGACTGATCGTCGTAGAGGAGTTTTGTTCTTTAGAAGTTCACCTGTTAATACAGGTGAATTAAGACAGTTATTATGAAAATTACGTTCAACACATATACAATCAGAGAAGTATCTTTTTATTCTAATTTTCATTCTAATTATATAAAAGTTAATTATTTATTATTGTTATTGTTATTATAACTATTTACATATATGTGAACGGTAATTTATAATCGTATACATAGAAACTGACATTTCAAGGGAATTCCCTTTGTATGTACTTAAGTACATAAAATATTGGTACCCGAGAACCAAAATTTGAAATTACAACAGATCGAATTGTAACTTACCCAATAAGCGAAAATTTGTATACTCAAAATGGGTTGCCACCGTATTGTGACAAAAATAACTTTTTGTGGAATAATATAAATTGATAAATATATAAAATGTTAATGAAAGGAGGAAACAGTTTTCTGCCACGGGAAATTTATCATTTGAGCTGAAATATGTTGGATTGTGTTATCCATTTGGGTTTTTATTTAAATTTAATTACATTTTCTTAACTTATTTTAATAATTTTCACTTACTTTAAACAATTCTATAAATTGAAATTTTGTCGAAAGTCCTGATTTAAAACAATAAAGTTGTCGGCAAATATAATTCAATTTATTTTTATTATTATTTAAAATTTATTATTTATTTATTCTTTTTTTTTACATACCGGAAGGTCAGGGAAGATTGTGATTGCAACATTCTTGATCAAGGGGTCTATTTAATTACTTACGCTTTGAGCATAAACTCAATACAATCAAATATGTTAACGATCCAAAGACTTTTTGCTATGGAATGTTGTTGAATTCAGGTTATGTTTTAGTGAAGTTGTGTGAATGTTAGATATAAATTAACCCTGCTTTTAGTTGGATGAATTTAAATATAGGTAGCTGAATGATAATACCGAATCTAAATTTGTTTTTTATATTTTTTTTTTTTATTTTTTTTATTTTTTTTTTTATTTTTATTTTTTTTTATTTTGACATTATTGACGGAATATTTAGGTCATCATATGTATGATAATACTGCCGTGTCATTACGAACGTGAAGTCCCTCGGTTAGATGGTGTTGGATGGGAAGATAGGGCAAAATAAGGTTACAAGCAGTATGTGATGAGATGACCCATAGATGTGAACTAAATAACCTAACCAGTCTAGTAGGACTGATGCCGAATACATATGATGAATATTAGTATCCTTTACCTCAAACACAACTAACTTACATTAATTAACTAACAAACTCTAATCTAGAGTGTGAATTTAATTGAAACTAACATTCTAATTTATTTAAGTAGTTAGAAAATGACTTTGCTGCGGTTCACCCTAGTTGTTTCTGTGACTAACATCCTTTCCTAATTAACCTTATCTGTTAAGGATGCAGGCAGGGCTTGGGCCCGCATGATGCTGAAATATTATTCGCATTCAGATATAATTTGTTATTTGATTGTTGATATTTCAGGATTATGGTAACGTACGTAGGATCGCTGTTATGGCTGGCCTGTACGCCTCTATCATATCATATCATATCATATCATGTTCATTTTCAGGTATATGTCTGAGAATAAGCACTAGTATGTCAGTGTACTCAGGTCGATCTAAATTGTTATGTGTTATTCCAATAAAAAGTTTTGGACTCCTTTTCTATATTTGTTTATTAACTTTGCAATCAGTTCTGGGGCTGAAGCACTGCCAACTCTTTCGCGGTTCGCTTTGATTTTTCTACCTTACGCTGTAGCCAAATCTAGGACGTACGGCTATATAGGTCCGATTTGCATAGAACAATCTACGCATTGCATAGATGGGCGGCCCATACGTTCTGCACTCCGACAGGGGGTTATAGTTGTTTTCATTTTGATCGCCGATCACCGAAATTATGAAAACTCCTTTCTGCGTCCTGCCCCTATCAGAATTTGAACCCGGTACCTCCCGATCAAAACGCAAAAGTTTAACTCACTGTGCTGTTTGGTCGGCAAGGACTTTCTATGGATTTTATATTATTCATATAATATTGTGAATGGAATTGCTCACACGTCATACAGGGTACACTCGGACCTCTCTAAATTGGCATATGTTATTTCAATAAACATGGTTGAACCCGTCTGAGGATTTTCCACATACAGTACTTCTATAGACCTTAGTTCTCTAATTCTTATAATATTGCGAATGGGATTGCCCATAAATCATAGCAATTTACACCAAGGTCCCGCTTTGCGTCACTATTCGGTTCCAACGCAAACTGATTTTCGAAGCATAGCGAGCAATTTAAAATATCAAAGAGGGTCGAGAACGTGTTGACGACGAACCACGTCTAGGACGGCCATCAACATCAACTGATGATCAACACGTTAATAAAATCAAGGAATTGGTGCTCAAGAATCGACGATTAACAGTCAGAGACCGTACTGGCATCGTTAAAATATCGGAAGGATCAGTGAAACCATTTTGAAAGATCATTTGGGCCTAAGAAAAGTGAAAGCACGATTGGTTCCAAAATCAATCAATTTTTTGGAAAAACAGCGTCGCGTTGACGATCAGTGTTATTGGGACATTGAGATCAGTGTTATTGGGTTTCTGTTTACATCTTGTTAACACTTTGTTTTTCTCACGAATTACTTATTGCCAAATATCATATGAAATCATCGTTGATATATCATATGAAACTATAATTATTATTTAATTCATTGTATTTCTTTATAATTAATTGTAAAGTGCTGTTTGGATCATAACATCAAATGACATTGAAAGCAAAAAGTTATTAAACTCATCATTTACTTTGTCAAAGTTAACAATTTGTTTACTCAATGTTTTCATAATGTACTTAGTTGAGTAACAAAAGTTTGTGTAAAGAAAATTGTGATCGCTAATGTTTGAAATGGTAGAATTGTAAACGTGTTTCATATTTAGAAAACTAGATACGGCATGATCTAATCTATCACTACCAGAACGAATAATATTCGTATTAGTAGTTATCAAACCATAGCTCATTAGCAGATTAGCTATTATTATCCAAGGAGAATAGTATCTGAACTGCAGCTGTCGGAGAGAAAGCTATCTAAATAGTTAAAAAAACAATCAACATCAGAACCAGGTGGGCGATAAATGGCACAAACGTTAGTACCAACAAATCAAGGAAGCTTAATTTGTATGAAGTGAATATAAATATAATGATATATAATGCAAGACCTCCCCCAGATCTATCATCTCTACATGAAAATATACTACTATAATTGTTGATACTAGACGACATCGTATTGTGATTCTGAATAAAAGTATCAGAAATAACTAAAATATGAATTTATTACTGTCATTCATCCCACCAATATTAATTTGGAGAGTTATCAATCGGTGAGTGTTACTTCCAAAATCATCGTTTGAATTCGTTTTAAAATCATCAACATTATCAAAATACTGGTTATGAAAATATTGTTTTAGAACACTACTATCACCATACACTTTGCTTTTCAAAAATCCGCGTAAAAATAATCTAATGGCGTTAAATCGCATGACGTGAAGGCCAATTCACATTTCCGCGACGTGAAGTTAAGCGATTTTCGAAGAACCTTTGCAATTCGTCGATATTCTCACGCGTAGTATGGCAAGTGCACCGTCTTGTTGAAAATAAACATTGCCCAAGTCTGGGTGGGTCCTTGAAATGGCCACTTCAAGTGATCAACGCGTGTTGATTGTTTAGGATTATATCTCACACTTTGCCTGACAACAGCGATATTATCTGATGTGCAAACAGTTTTTGGACTGAGCCCTATTTGGGAATTCGATTCGATTTGCTTTTCGATTAGAATGATCAATTCGATTGGTATATGAATTGATATTTGTGAATTCGGTCGAAAATAAAAATATACACTGTCAAATAAAGAGAAAGGAAATTTTTCCTTAATTGTCAAACCTGTATGAAAAAAACACCTTGTTGAATTTTGACATTTAAAGCATATTCGTGTTTCGTTGTTATATTTTTTTAGTTTTTGTGATTTGTGAAAGAAATTTTATTTTTTAATTATTTTCTGAAGTTCTAATTGGTGGTCCATGGCTATTAAGTCGATTACCAATTTTGTCCCAGATACGGTTTGAAGATACTCGAGTATCTGCTGTCGTATTGTATCCTTTTGCGAGGTCGATATGTTCTTCCATGAATGACACTAAAATGTCAAACTGTTGAAGCGTTGTATTTTTTGTGTTAAAATTTGTAGGTTAATACCATATATTATTTAAACTATCTTTTATTACTGTAATTATTTTGGTATGTTTGCAAAATGGCACTAGTAAAACAAAACTAAATAAATTTCATATTTTACAAAAAAACAAATTCACGTTAATATATTATTCCGATATCATAATTATGTAATAAATAATATGTACATATTATTGAATTGTAAATAAAATAACATAACGGTTCCCGATAAGGGAAATTTTCAACCGTTTCATGTTAATTGTTTTTGTTGTTGTTTTTGTTTCATTCCCCCATCTTCTAAATATATATTTTTTTGCGTTCTTTAATTTTACTCACAGTAGATTTTTTCTAGTGGAATTCCCCCTTTATCGAACTCGCAAATACGGATTGGTCAAATATCGAATTAACAAATACCGATTGTTCGAAAACGTCGTTCGATTATTCGATATCGAATTCCCAAATAGGGCTTATGGCTGGACTATAGATAGAATAAAAAGAATAAAAAAAATAACGTAAGAAACGAAGACAAAAAATTATTATTCCAATTTGACGTTACGGCCATAGATGACTTGAAATATTAAGTTCATTCATATATTTTTGTGATATATTTCCTACAATTATGAATGAAACTACAATATTTTTGAGTATTATTACTTATTGTAGTAATTATTATTAAATAATTTATATGCGGTTTAAATCACCGCAATTCGATAAATTATTTTTTTAGGTTAGGTTTAGAAAAATACAATTCTACAGTGTATTGCAAATTATTTCTGATATTATATTCATATTAGCATATGTATACATGAATATTTTATGAATAGAAAAGATAAAACACACGAATAATTTAAAATTCCCTTATATAAAAAACTAAATATGCATATTACATTCGACGCACTAAAATTTGTTTGGATTTTGTTGTTGTAGTTATTAAGTTTTTTATTCTTGGACGAAAATTTTCGCTCTGTTATTCTTTTTAAGTGACAGCAAAAATGAAAAAAAATTAAACGCAATTTCTGTTATTCTTTTTATTTTCATTATTCTCAGTATAGTCGAATGCATGTAAATCCTCTCTTTCGCTCTCTTACTTTATTTTTTTTATTTTTTTTATTCCATCTATAGTCCAGCCATTAGCTTTGGTGCATCCATCACAGAACCCGTAGCCTCGATTTACGCACCAAGCGACCGATGGTTGTTTCATTTGGGCGGCTATGGCGAATTTTTAGATTTAAAGGGTGTTTTTTTAAGAGGTTGCCGATTTTTTTTTTGAATAAAACACATATAAAATTATGAAATGACCAAAATTTTTTTTTATTTGGTAGATAATTTTTTGGCATTTAACATTTAAACACAATTTCTGGCATATGGCTACCACGACTATTTTTCACAAATGTCATTCTGGAGGTCCAATTTTCCAGCACTTTTTCAAGCATTTGAGGGCGTATGTCAGCAATGACACGTTGAATATTGGTTTCCAAAGCGTCAATCGATTGAGGTTTATCCACATAAACCAATGACTTCACGTATCCCCACAAAAAGTAATCGAGTGGCGTCAAATCGCACGAACGCGGAGGCCAATTCACCGGACCATTTCTCGAAATAATGTTGTCGTTGAAAGTTTCTTTCAATAAGTCGATTGTTTCACGTGCTGTATGGCAAGTGGCACCATCTTGTTGAAACCACATTTCATTCATATCCATATCTTCAAGATTTGACAACAAAAACTCATTTAACATGGTTCTGTATCGATTTCCATTCACGGTAACGCGTCGTCCTTCCTCATTTTTAAAGAAATATGGACCGATGATCCCACCAGCCCATAGACCGCACCAAACAGTACATTTATCAGGATGCATTGGTAATTCTAGAACGGCGTGTGGATTATCTTTGCTCCAAATGCGACAATTTTGTTTGTTGACGTATCCATTTAACCAAAAATGCGCCTCATCACTGAAGAGAATTTTACGGTAAAAAAATGGATCTTCGTTCAATTGATTTAACGACCAATCACTGAATTCACGGCGCAAACGATGGTCGTGTGGCTTTAATTCTTGCACCAATTGAATTTTGTATGGCACCAAACCCAAATCTTTACGTAAAATTTTCCATAAAGTCGATGGACAAAGTCCAATTTGCTGAGCACGACGACGAATCGATAAATTGTCGTTTTCTTCGACACTGGCCTCAACGACAGCAATATTTTCTTCTGTACGAACTCTTCTCATTCTTGTCGGTGGCTTGGCATCCAAAAGAGTGAATGTAGACCGAAATTTGGTAATTACGTTCTTTATGGTGGTCTCTGACGGACGATTATGTGCACCATAAAATTCACGAAGTGCTCTATAAACATTTTTAATTGAACACTGATTTTGAAAATAAATTTCCACGATTTGAAAACGTTGTTCTGGAGTTAACCTATTCATAATGATTTGCCAAACAATACTGAGTAGAAATGCTGTCAAAACAACTGTCATAAAATAAAACGACATCTATCGGAAAAACAAACCTCCTAAAAAAACACCCGTTATTTGTGTTATTTTCATATACTATACTCGTATATGCTGCTAATTGGGCAAAAAAATTTGACTTTACCCCTATTCCGCCGTTCCACACTTTGATTCTTTCCTCGTCTCCTTCCTCTTCACCAACAAACTGTTGTCAGTTTATAGGTGAAGAGGAAGGAAACGAGGAAAGAATCAAAGTGTGGAATGGCGGATTTAATGTAAAGAAGTTCAGTGTACATCTTTTTCACCTCTATATTCTACACTTTTCCATACGAATCAAGGATAAAAACGGGCGAAATCTTCACATTCAAAAATCGAGTAATGTCCCTTCTGTTTGTAATATGCGCTATTGTGACAAAAAGGAAGTTGCTGTTCATAATTACGTAATTAATAAATGAAAAGTTCCCAAATTAAGTTTTTGTTTGTTTATTATTTAAACTAAAATGTCATTATTTGCTCGAGTTAATGTGCATTTCCACTGATTTTAGAAGATATTTAAGCTTTCTTGCAAACAAAAAAAATTTTGTTTTTTGACAAAATTTTTATTGGACTTACCCACACTAACTCATATAATTTTTGTACATAGAGAAATAAATGGCTTTTTATTATATTGTCATTGATACTATGTAATATATATGTATGTAAACGATTTGGTATAACAAAAAATTCTTTTCGCTGCAATTTAAGTTCACCACACACAAAGTGTATGTAAATAACCACAGTTTGTAATGGCATTTTGATATAAATTCCACTTGATTTGAAGTTCAACATACACAATTGTGTCTTTTACTGTTATGGCGCTGACGTTTTAGACTATAAATATGTGGTTGCTCCTTCTTGAAAAAATATTTTTTTAAGTTAAATCGGAATCCTTTTTGAAAAACGTAATTTGATAACATATAAATTAGCTGAATCTTACGGCATCTTAATATCAACCTACACAATTGTGCTGCTTGAACTACAGTTATAGTATTTTTTTTTTGAACGAAAACAAGTTTAAAAGGAACGGAATGCACAAATGCGCACGTTGTTCCAAAAAACATAGAAAAATCATTTTTTGACATAATTCTTTCGAATTTTACATACACAATTGTATATACGGGCAGGAAAAGGAATAAACTGGTAAAATATTGGCGCTTCTGAAAATATTCGTAATTTAAAGACAGAACATTATACTCTCGTTTCGTAAAAACTGTAAGCAACAACATTTAAATTCGGTTCATATTTATGTATAAAAATCTTGGATTCTTCATCCCGTCGTTTTAACCAATTAAATCACGTACATTTTACGAAATCTAATATCAAAACCTCTTTTCATACAGAACAGTTGAAAAAATCTTCCGATTGTGGGTTTCAGGGATTTTTATCCATATTATAAACCGGACTTTATAATACGTTGGATTACTTGAGTAATACAGTCCGACAATGGTTAGTCCATTTTGTGACCAGAACGTTGCTCCTACACATACAAACAATAATTAATGGTTTTGCTAATTATCTGTGGAAAAAACATTTTGATGACAAATATTAAACAAACTTTTGTTGCAAATCAATTTTTGTGTTATTAAAGCAATCTCTTTTAGCCGCAATTCGGTGAAATTTTTGGTGATTACCGGCGTAGCATAAAGCAAAATATACATAAGAGGCCTCATGTAGACATTCCGAGGTTAATCTGTTTTACAATTCGCAATATGTATAAGCCTAATAAGAACAATGAACTATAAAATAACTATGCCGATATGTTTATAAGATACGTATATCTGGATTAAATATAGCAAAAAATTAAATTTGTGTATATAAATATATCAAAACTATAAAATAAGATTAACCTCGGAGCAATTGGCTTATAAAATTTGCACTACACTTGATTTCTCTTATATAGTTATTCCTCCATGCGGCGCAGTTAATCTTTTAAAATTAACATTTTTAAATTTTATTGAATCACAAACACCCTGCCTGATGGCGAAATTTCGAACTAATTGAAAAATTGCCCTATATTCGTCAATCATGTAGTCACGATTTGAATCTCGAACGATTCGCTATGTCCAGAGGGCCAAACATGTTTGTTTACCGAATCTCGATTTATCTCGAAAATTTTAGAACTGCTTCAGTGCTTTTCGTTGTCAAATATATTTTTGTTTTGTCATAGCGCTGGAATAAAATCGTTTCTTACAATTTTTCGAATAAACGTAATTAAAAATAAATAAAAATGGTTTATGATATTGAAAATGAATGGCGTGATGCAGAATTATCAACGGGAGTAAGTTAAATATGTGTAAATAAATTTGTATTTCAATACTTGACGTTATTAGGTTATGTTAATTTTGATGAGTTGCATTTTAAGTTTGTTCATTTCTGCTTCTAGACTACAATTATCGGACTGGAATTTAATGGAGGCGTTATAATTGCAGCCGATTCCAGAACCAGCACAGGAGTTTATGTAGCGAATCGTGTCACGGATAAATTAACCAAAATTACTGATTATGTTTATTGTTGTCGCAGTGGATCAGCGGCTGATACTCAGGCCATTGCTGATATTGTGTCGTATAACATGTATTTGCATGAGTAAGTATTAACCACAAGAATTATTTTTCCGAGATTTCTAAAATAATAAAAAAATGTTTAATTAGGAACGCCACAGGAAAACCAGCAAGTGTACAGGACGTAGCAAAGGAATTTAAACAAATATGTTACAACTACCGCAGTCAATTGACAGCCGGTATTATTGTTGCTGGTTACGATAATAACTTAAAAAAAGGCGAAATTTTTTCAATTCCATTGGGAGGAATGTATTTTCAAGAACCGTATACAATTGGTGGCTCAGGTAGTTCTTACATTTATGGTTTCATGGAGAGCCTTTATAAACCAAACATGGACAGGGATGCTGCGATTGATTTGGCATGCAGAGCTGTTGGACAAGCGATTACTCATGATGGCAGTTCTGGTGGTGTAATTCGTGTTGCTGTAATTACCAATTCCGGTACGCCAGATAGATATGTTTTTACTCACACTATAGATGCGACTGATGGGTTCATAACTAAAATCAAGCGCATTCAATAAATTATTGTTTCATCGTAAATATGTAATTGAATCTCGTTTTGTATGCAATTTCATTGAAATTCAATAAAATAATATTAAATACAAATAAAGTTTATTCTATTGCAACAAAACCGTGCAACAAGTATGTAGTACATTAAGCCACTACCACTTTACTTTTGGTGCAAGCGACTAACATTAAAATTAGTACTAAAATTCCCCACATAACGGATAACGTTATTTTTAAGTCAACTTCAAGTTGGAACGGATAACGTATTTTATTTTTGGATAACAACACAATTAAATCACTTGGTGTTTCAATAAATATTTTTAAAAAATATAATTTTTAAGTAATTTTAATTTGTTTGTGTGAATATAACTAACAAAAATATTAATTGCATTATTTGTGTAGAGGTAAATTAGATAATTTGGTGTAAAATAAATATTTTTTCCTAAAGTAAGGTTATGTTTCTCTATTTTTAGATTTTATTATTTTAAAACTATTAGAAAGTAAAAGCCGCGTTTTTCTTGTCGTAAATTGATGTAATAAATATTTGAGTAAGCGTTTCTATAAAAAAACGAATTTTATCATGGATAATTTAGATTCATTGAGTAATGATGAATTGAGGTTGCGTCTACTGGAATGTGGGTTTGCCAATATGCCAGTAACGGTAAATACACGAAAATTAATAGTAAAAAAGTTAAGGAAGCATTTGGAAGCCGAAAATTCAAAGTTAAGACGTGAAACTATACACGTTACCAAATATTCATCCGATGAGGAATCGTCCGATGCTGATAGTGGGAAAAAAAAATCATCAATTACAACCACAACAACTACCTCAAAAACTACCAGACGCGCTACAGTTGGTGGGGGTGACACTACTGCTTCATCATACAATACCTCGACGAATACTTCAAAAGCCAATGTGCGAAGGTCTGGTCGTATAACCCCATTAATCGAGTCTGGGACAAAAGATAGTGGCAAGTCGGCACCACCGAATGTACCTGACATTTTGGAAGATACAGATGAAGAAGTTGTCGTTGTCAAGCCAAGTAATGCTCGTCGATCAAAATCAAAAACACCTGTTACACTGTCGAAAACGGAACCTGTTACAATATCGGTTCGTCATATTAAGCCAACTTTGGAAAATGTAATCGAACATGAAATTGAATTGAATGACGAATCAGAAGAAGAATTTATGTCACCAGCGCCAAGGTCTCCTGTAAAACCGCCACGAAAATTCTCACCGCAAAAGGACTATTCCAGTGTAATTTCTTCTTCATCGAGTTCAACAACTACGCGTAAGAAGACCTTGTTTGGACCTGGCGATGATGAGTTCGAATATTCGAGCAGCAATATCCATATACCACTGTCTCAATCAAAAATATATGAGTCCAACTTTTTAAATCATCGCAATAAGCCAACTAGTGGATTAGGCAGCTCATTTCAGCCTCGTCATTCAATTTCCACTTCGTTCAACAATCGGTACAATTCATCGACATCATCAAGTGGAACAAACAAATTCGGTTCTAACGAATTTGGCTACTCTGGCATCACATCAACTACGTATGCTAAACCAAAAACGTATAGTCAAGAGGAACAAGAGGATGACGATTATTACGAGGAATCGACACCTCAAGAGAAAAAACTTGAAAAAGAAGTTATGAATTCACCATATCTGAGTAAATTTGCTAAACGTTTATCTGAGCTCCGAGTTGATCCTTTAATACCACCGGGCAGTGAACCTCAAACCCAATCTAAAGTATATTATACACAAACCGAATTGGAACCAACACGTAATATTGATCGCTACTCAACAAATCCAAAACTGTCGTATCAACGCAGGAACATTACCTCTCGCAAATCGATTAATTCGTACAAGAAAGATCAAAATTCTTTAGTTGGACAATTGCGATACGAATGGAATGAGCTAAACAATAAATATAAAATTAATCGAAATTTAGCGATTCTGTTCATTTTCCTCGTAATCATTTTCATTGTTGTATTGATTTTCTTTTAAAATATTGCCATGGTTTTGTCAGAATGTTTATCAACAGATCATTACTGTTTCTTTTTGTATTAACTCAATTGTTTTAATTACTTTTGTTTCTAAATTGGAGATTAGTTTGCTAGTAAGAACATAAAATATAAAGTAAATGTCTTTATTTTTTACATTGGAATAAATATTATAAAAATATATTTTTTTGAATAAATAAATAAAATGAATAAAAATCGAATCATAAATGGAATTTTTTCCCGAGAAATTCTCCCTCCATTTTATGTATGTCAATTCTAAACGACTGGAAAAGTACTCTTCTAAATTCATTGATTTGATCCCTTATCATTCAATTATTATTTCATCATTACTTTTTAATTTGTTCAAAACGCAAATATATTACTGACTCCCTAAAGAAATTTAGGTTTATTACCTCTACTCTGTCAAATTTTCAAAAGTGCCCCTAAGTTGCAGGGTGTGCGGCAATTGATTTATTCGCGTCTGTTCTGTATTAATTCCTTAGCGAAGCTATGTACAAGTACGACGGTATGTTATAATTGAACAACTTGGTATAACTCCAACTTTCTCATGCTCAAAATTAAATGTGCAAAATCGTATCATTCCATTGGAAAATAAACCCCATTACTTTTCAAATTGTATTCGAAATTAAAAACTTAGGGTTTACTTTCGTTGAATTCCAAGCTTGGATTCATTAAGCTGTGGACGAGAGATGTACATGATACGGCGTTAAAACAATTAAAATCCAATTATGCCTACTTCACATAACAACTGGAATATGCCGTCAACGTATGGTGTCCCTTTTCCTAAGAACATATCCAACGCGTTGAGAATGTTCAAAAAAGGTTTCTACGGTCCATACATTGGAATGATGGGTGGGATTACGATCAAGATTTACCGTACTGCGCGGAATCTGCGGAAATCTATCGTATTGGACTGGCTGCAAAACTTACATCTCTACTGTCCAAAACAGTCGTGAGTTGTTAATGCTCATTTATTGTTAAAATGCTACTTTATGAAATTGATGCACCACCTATATCAGAAATTAAGGTACCTAGAAGGAATCTAAGATAATGTGAATTACTTCAACTAGACCTACATAAGATCAACTACGGCACAAATGAACCGGCCAATAAGATGTCCAAGGAGGCCTTTAACAACATTCACCTTTTTGTTTAATTTTTGCATAGATAAAGAAAGCTCTGAATGTTTTATGCCCCAACCAGAAAATGTTTTTATTTTTTTTATTTTTATGTTTTAATGTGGAATTTATTGTATTTGTATTAAACAATGTACATATGTTTGATTGTTTTTTAAATGTTTCTAATAAATAAATAAAGAATTTAATTGTTTGCGTGTTTTGGATATCCATTATAAAATAATCTAGAGCCGTTCTTCTGTATACCTGTACGATGAGTCCAGTTTCGGCAAATCGCTTCGTACTAATGGCATATGATAGATAATGTTCCGTAATTCAAGAAAAATTGTGCCTTTTTTGACCCTTTGTTTTCCTCATGCAAATGGGACCTATGATGAATTCCAAAATTTCCGCTATCTTATATATTGTTAAATGATCCTCAAAAAGAAAACATGAGCTGAAACAATGTGATCTATGAAAGGAGTTCGAAGGACAGGAACATAAGAAATATTTAACCGCCTCCTCCTCCAATTACACTACACTGCTCGCAATTCTCGTTCTCTCGAACCCGTGACTGGTGAGAATGCTCAGTAAAATTCTCAAGGTACCTCTTCCACAGGTTAAATGTCTGAAAGTCTATGGCGTATTGTCCAAGAAAATATGACAAATTCACCTCAGGATCAAGTACGCTAAGATCACCTAGACTAACACTAACCAACACGGATATAGCGGTGGTTATGATGAAGTATAATCATCGAAAATGTGAGCTGGGACATCATGTTCTAACTCATACATTTCATTATTAATCACAATGAATGATTTATCGAAAGAGAAGCCAACGCATGTAGTCAACAAGTTAGAGCGTATGCAAGGCGTTGTAACTTTGCTTGTTGCTTTGAATATTGCACACCTCCTAATCCAAAGATCAAGAGTTCATATCTCTGACAGTAAAATCGATTACCCGATTAACTAGACTAACAATGGGTTGACGACAAGGCAACAGAGGAGAGGAGAAAGAACTCATGGCATCACATCACTCTAAAATGGTGTTCCATGCCGTATCTTAAAAATGCCAAGACCATAGCTTGAAGGATGCAGTGCCAAATGGTTAGAAATACTCTCAGGGAAAAACCTTTGTTGTTCAGCGGGTTTTCAATTCGCCCGCTACTAGTTCATAAAGCACTGTATCAACAGATTTACATTATTGGTAGCCACTTGTTTATGATGAATTAGAAAAGGCATAAGAGTATTATCTCCAAAGGACCTATCCAATAGGCGTTCTAAAACGTTTAGAACGACTTCGGAAACTTCTCACAAAATTGTATCTTGGCTTTCCATTCTTAATGGTAAAGATCATATTTGCTTTTCTCCACAACGTATCCTAAAGCAAGGCAGCACAGTATATTTTTAAAAGGTGGTTTAAAATAAATTCCAGTCCTTCGATCCTACAGAAGGGAAGACAAAATACTAGCTTGGCGTGGTGTTTCGAACTTGGAGAAAGAAGGTACTCCATCGTAATCTTAAAAAATACATCTCACCAACTTAGTAGGCAGTTGTCAGTCTCTGGGACTTGGTTTCTAGTCGATGTGTAGGCCTACTGTACTAGGATAATTACTTCATGGGAAATGGGTAGCCAATAAAAGTCCTAGAGTTCAGGATTAGTTCTAGTAAACCCCATCATCTTTTCTAGAGATCCGGTAGTGATTTTATGACCACCACAGAAAGCTTTCCTTAGCTTAGCAGGAGCCAAAAGGCATTTTAATTCATCACAGAAAGATCCATTTCTCGTTTTTTCCATTCTGATGCATTTTTTGTACTCTCTTTGGAAGAATTTATATATGTCTATTCCAACTCCTTTTTACCAATGTTCATGGCTTTATTGAGAATTTTTCTTGTCTGTTTAATAATTCTACTGGACTTACTAGTAAGGGCGTCCCACATAGTTTAGGTTTATTAAAATGGCAATGCATCTCATAGAAGCTTTTGTCTCAACTGCGTTTTCCACCTCACACCTTTTTGGCATGGAGTGGCTAGAGAAGTTTGGATTTTTGAAGCACCCAGTTTGTATTTCTGGGATTACTTCAACAATTTCGAGTTTATTCGAGTAAGGAAAATGAAATTTAACGATGGGCAGGAGTTACCTCATCTAACGCCTTCCAGTATATCAGTATATGAACTTCCTCCCCAGCATACGTGGTATGCGTTTGTATCACATCTTAAAATGATATTCAGGCAGTTATGAGGCTAATATAACCGGTCGGTTTCCGGATAAAAAAAAATAGAAATCAACAATATTTGCATGAGCATAAATGAGATCAGGGATTTACAATGTGCAGCACGTGTGTTCTTAGGAGTAGGGATGTGAAAGTTGTAATTGCGTTAATGGCAGGAGAATGTTTAAATTGAAATTTGTTTTTGATACGAGTTTTTATTTTGGGTGATTCTTATGAGTATAAATAATGAATGGGACAGATTTGTGAAAATATACCAATCATAAGCCATTTAAATTTAAAGTCAAGTTCGAAACGGCAATATTTTTTAAATTGTTTGTTTTGACGGCAGGTCACTTGAGGTTTTTGGGTGTGTAGATTATTAGAAATCTCAATTGTTAAATATAATAATGATGTATTTATGTAATTGAAGCCAAAATAATTTTTAATTCTTTATACTGTAGGAATAGATGTTATTTATGTTTTGTTTACATTTGGTAAGAATTCTCAAAACAAGGAATTTATAAAGATGAAAGGACCCGGCGAGTGGGGATTGTTGTTTCTGACCCCTTCAAATTCAAATGACGTTGAAATTGTTTCCTTCCGAATGTAAATAAACTTACATAACGTTCAGAATAATTAAACATTTTACTCAGGACACGTAAAACCTCAAAAATTATGGTTCATCGATTGTAACTACGCTCTTCTAAATTTTTAAATTGAACATTAATTATTATATTGTTTTGTAGAAATACCCAAGAAATTACAAAAATTACGTTTCAGAATGCAGTTCTATTGTTTATGATAAATTTATTGGTTAATGGGAAAATAATTTATTTAATTTAAATAAACGTTAGTTTCAGGTATTTCTCTCGGACGCCTATTAATGGACTAATTAGAGCAACAATTGGTAAAATTTGTTTTATTTTCTAAATTTAAATTTTAATATGACTAATAAAAATAGTTGGAGGTAATAAGCTCGTCGTTAAATTTACTATTTCCCGATGATTGGTGTTGGGGATTCATTTTAAATAAAAATTCCATTCAATCTTTTTTATTAGTAATTAATGTTATTAACTTTCCGACCATCAACAATTTTTGATGTAAATCACTTTTATATGTTCTTCCGGGTCAAAAAATGTTGACGTACATCAAGAATGAAAATATATCGTGACCGACTTGGAGTCAACTTATACACAAATTGTATGAAATATCGCTATAGAGCTGATTCTGGTCTATTTCTCTAGCCGAAAGTGTTAAAATTTTAGCTTGCTAGACTAATTTGGAATTGAAAAACAAAAGAATCGCAGGCATTTACTTGTTGTGTCATTGGAATTGTTGGAAGACTATGAGTTGCTGAATGGATGGTTGAGGTGATTATTTAAAAAGGCAGACAAAAGTAATATACCTCTTATAATTGCCAAGTAGCCAAAAAGTTTATCTGCCGGTTCTACTACGGGAGTTTTAAGATAGTCAGTTAGTAACGTTTAAAACATATTATCAAATCCCACTTGGTATAATCTTCATTAATTAGAGATTCCTATCACACTCAATTCGATCTAGGTAGGTTTGGCATTGCTTTCTACTTCAATTGCGCTTGTTATGAGCACGGTCGGATCGATTGATGAAATGATTCAGTTGGAATTATCCATTTAATTGCTATTGAGGTCCTCTGTAAATGAAATTCATTTTGAAAACATTGAAAATAATAAAACACAAAAAATATGTAAATGATTTTTTTATTCTCTAGTAATTATTCACATAAATTAACAAATCAAAATCTAATTGTTTTTACTATAAATCGTCTTGATATGAATTTTAATAAAGATATGATTAAAATAAAAGATATTTTGTTATTTGTTGAATTACCTAAATAATTGTATAAAATAGTTTTTTTATTAGATCACATGCTGTACTATTTTATATAATAAACGATCACATTATAATATTACACTATGTAATAATAAAACTTTTTCTAAGAAATATTTAAATTAAATAAGAACATTATAAAGGTAAGAAGATTCGCCTATGTATTCTTAGCACACGAATCGAGGAATTTGATGAATATTACGAATGAAAACATTGGGAATTGGTCAATGGGTTTTGTCGATACTCGATTAGGCACCAACAATTGTAAAATTCTAATAAATAATTGGATAGACAGCAGCTTAAAAACTGGTGCACCAAGTGATCGCCAGATTCACCCAGTGGCGTTGTGTGTAAAACGCAGAACGCCTAATACCACGGTATACCAATCTTAAAGGGCAAGAATTAAAATAAGTTACCTAGTTTATGAATTCTCGTTAAAATTACATAGTAATAATTTTTTCGTCAAAGTGTTTGGGGCTTTAAAACCATAATTTGGCCATTAATTATCTGATCAATTGTGCTTGTTTCTGAGAAAGGTGTTTTCGTTTCGAAAGGATAGAGGAAATTAAACCCAATTAAATTACAACAAACAAGGAAGATTTGATTACCATTTTTAATAATATCAATTCATTTAATTTTTGAGATGAAGTATAAATATCCAAACTAAATTAATAAATATTTGTAAATTAAATGTTTACATTTAATTTTGTTGCACAGTCTTAAATATAAATTTTAGATACATTTTATATAAAATTATACAAATATCGAATTGGGTAAATTTACATAAGCCCGCACATCAGATTTTATACGAAACGTACGTTGACAATGCAGCGAATAACCAATAATTTGCTGGAAACTTCTTCGTCGGCAAAATCTTCAACTTGCGGATTCGTAGATTAGTTTTAGTAACGCGTTTCATTAAATCTATTTCACAGCGTATTAAACAAAACAAATACATAATTGTGGAAAATTAATCCATCAATATACAACATTGGAGCGAGATAATTTTGATAATAAACGGTAATAAAACCGCTCGCTAATTGTCGCTCGAAATTGGAGTAACAAAATTATCAACGCTCATTTGAATTTCAACGCTACAAAAAAGACAATAATGGCTCTGCATATTGATTGATACTCATCAATTGAACACATTCAAACGCAATAATACGTCGTTTTTAAAAACCCTTAAAAACTTAATTTAAAAAACGGTTAATTCCTCCACTGACGAATCTCGTTCAATAGACATGTTTTAAGCTGTTAATGATGCATATGTTTCGGTTAATGTCCGAAATCGGCAAATGTCCGAAATCGGCAAATGTCCGACTTCTCTTTTTTTAGATTCGTTTTCACGATTAAAAACTGGTGGTACGGAGGTCCGAGGTTAAAGAAATGTTTGATGGTCCATCAGAGGGCTAAGAAATATGAGGGGCGCAATTACTTCACGCGCGCTCGCCAGAGTTAGTAAAGCCAGTATCCACTACTATTCGAAATGACTTTGTACTAATACCAAAAAATGTAGTCCGTGGTGTAAAAGGTGAATCATTTCCTCTCACTTTATGAATTTGATGATCAAAAAAAATTGAGCTAAAGCTGAACTATTATTTTCATAATGAAAGGGAGTTAAAATTGTTTTGAGTTAAATTTTAAACTTTCTTTTAATATGTTGCTATCCCGCATAATGTTGACACCCAACCATATACATCAATTTCCTAAAAATCATTAAACACGATGCTAAAAAGGCGAATGTATATTCTAAGAATATTTCTAGTTTTCTTGTTTAATCTAATTCAAATAATTTTTCTAAAATTATTGTCTTTAAAAGAATATTTTTGACAAGAATTAAGTAAATTTAACATTTATATAATATTTAATTGCACGTAATTAATAAAAATAATAATAATAAAATACATAGATATCCGCAATGTACAATAGGAACACTTTAAAGTGGAGGAAAATAAGTCTTGAAATGGTGTTTCGAGTACGAAAAATTTTTTATATCACAGTTAGAAAATAAACGTATAAGCAAGAAAATTAAATTTGGAGAATCTTTACTGAACTAATACTGGACCTTGGCGTCCCGATTTTACTTAGCTAATACTGTTAATCTACATTAATATACAATCCTACAAGTGTACATTGCAGGTTCATTCGATCGGGGGTTGAACTTAAAAAATACATTACTCAATAACTTAAATTTAACTGGAATGTAAATAAAAAATAAATTTAACTAAAATCATAAAAACTTAAGAGATTATTGGCACATCACAAAATAAAATAAAATAATAAACCTTGCGAGATTGCACTTACAGTCGAATTATATATAAAGAAAATATTTCACATCTTACTCTGGTACCCGTGTATTACAATTCCCGTGGTACAGCTTAATTTGTCCCTCACAATGAAAATATGTGTCGAATATATTATTATATCCATGCTCACGCCACCATGTACACAATTGTCTGTTCCATTGGCAATCTAAAACATAAATTAATCCGGGTAATTCATATCCGAGAAGCGTATAAAAATCCTGATCTCCTAAATGGCCTTTAAACGAATATTTCTCAACTAATTTTTGTACATTCTTTTGTTTTAAATTCTCCGCATAAATTTTTGAATTTCGAATCCTATCAAAATGCAACATAACCACCCCCGAATTTAATCCAGGATAGCCATGTTTAGTCGGTTTACCATTGTCGTGCTTTTGTAGCGTGCTATTCGAATAGTAAGGCTCACCAAAATTTGTATGGATATTTTGAGCACGATACTTGTACAGTATATGCCGATATACAGGTGTTAATTCTGGTGCCAGTCCAAATAGATTATCGGACGAGAATCTGCAAGTGGTTAATTAACAATTTTTGAAATATAATTTATTTAAAACTTACTTTGTAAATTGATCGAATAGCTCTTTTACGTCCGAACGGAATACAACGTCACAGTCGATTAAAATAGCACGCTTCATTTGAGGATCCACGATTTTATGTAACCCCAAGGACAAATAAAATAAGGCATCACTATAATATGAACCTGCAAATATTGGGAATCGCGTTATTTTTCAAAATTTCTGTTTTAAACAACATGTTTGCTCTTAAGCATGGTTAACACTATATTTATCATATTACTTTATTTTGGTCGTTTACTAAAAATCTTACCAACTTAATAAATAGTTTTAAATTTTTTGTTTCCCGTAACTGTTAGCTAGTTTCAAGTAAAAGAACCCAACCTCGCTAGGAAAAGAAATAAAATGCTTTACTCGGTATCCTGGCCCACATCGATCACGGCAATTGTCGTATTAGACACGGTACACTTTTCAAGAACGTATTAAAACACAAATAAAAGAACCAATGATTTTTGTAAAAGTAATTTTTTGAAGTGCATGCAATTTCACCAAAAAGTACTAAAAAAGGAGTAACTATTGAACCCTAACACTTCGATAACAGTGTGTTTGACTATTTGGTTAGAAATGACCGCCTCTATCACCTCATGGTCCTTTGATCCTATACTTCAGGGACACTCTGTGTATCCCAATACAATTAAAACTGCAACCGAAAACATGTTGGAGCAAAGAGGATTTTGCTATATTCAGAAATTTTATACTATTTCCACTTTATAAAATGAAATACTGTAACGGAATTGTTAGTTGTTTATTTAACGCACATTAATAATAAAATCAAAATTGAGAAATATGTACGACTAAAGCCGTATTCGATTGTACTAAATTATCTGAATAATCAGAATTAACTTTGTGAACTGAATAGTGCGTTCGATTTGTACTTTTCACTACAGCTAAAATTTCGAGCAACTGATCTGAATGAGAATTATGCTCATGCAGTAGAATCAGTTTATTGTTTTTGTTTTTTAATAATAGTTTCTACATTTATTTGGTGTTTTGCATAGAGTGGGGGGATGGTGCGAAAGTAAAATTTACGTTTATTGATTTTATTAAACTACTAAAAATATTAAATAAACCATCAAAATAAAATTGAATACTAGGGTTAAAGGAAAACCTAAATTATTTTTCATTAAACTCAATAAACGGTACGAATTTTTTGTGAAAAGTGTTTAGTTTCCACAGGAAGTTTGGGCTGTTGAGGAGAGAGAAGTAATGAAGGAACTTAACAAGTTACAATCGGGGCTTCAACAGGCACAAACAGTTGTACTTGTATTTTTGATATAATTTGTTTATTTTATTTTGCTAGTCAAAATTCAATAATTCAAACCCAAAGTAAATTTCGAAATTTAGTCGCTCGTTTTCAGTCATCGGGATCTGTTAGTGACTTATCTCGGAGTGGAAGACCGCTTGAAGCACGAAGCCAAGATAATATCGAACGAGTTCGGGCTAGCGTAAATGAGAACCCTGAAACATTGACTCGCAAACGTGCCACTTAGCTTCAAATGTCCAGAACTTCACTGTGTAGAATAATGAAAAAAATGTATTGCTGTTTCCGTACAAGATACAAATGGCACATGAAATTTTGCCACAAGACTATGCAACCCGCTTAAGATTTTGTGCAAAACTGACCGAATTATTAACGGATGATCCTGATTTTATGAAAAAAATTATAATGACCGATGGAGTGCATTTCCATTTAAGTGGTTATGTTAATAAGCAAAATTTTAGAATCTGGGGCACTGAAAACCCAAGAGTGATTGAGCGTCCGTTGCATCCGCTTAGTCACAGTTTGGTGCGGAATATCAGCAAACAAGATCTTCGGCCTGTACTTCTTCCAAGACGAAGATGGCAATGCATTGACTGTAAATGATAAGCGTTACAGAGTATGTTAGAAAATTTCTTGTTTCCTGAACTTGATAATACTCAAGAAATGTGGTTTCAACAAGACGGAGCTACGTCCCATACTGCAAGGGAACAATGAATTTGCTGCGAACGGTTTTTGGTAACCGTATCGTTTCACGATTTGGAGACTTAACACCACCAGATTTCTTTTTGTCGGGATTTTTGAAAGATCGTGTATACGCAAATAAACCGCAAAGACTGCAACAACTACAAGACAACATAATAAATGAAATTATTGCGATTGAACAACCAGTTTTGGCTTCAGTTATGGACCAGATACAGCAAAGAGCAGCACTCAAGTAGTGCACTCAAGTTTCTCTGCACTAATTTGACAACTGTAATTTTTTGAAAATTATAGTATGTATAATATCTATAATGTAACGAGCTTTCGACAATTTTGTCGGCAACAGATAATTAGCAGTTATGGGTTGTTTCGCACTAAAATTGATCTCGTAAACTTAAAAGAAAACCATAATACTAATTTAGTCTTACCTGGATTCGAGCTAAAATATGGCAGCATAACATGAACAATATCACTTATTTTAATGGCACAGTCCTCCACATCGTACAATGTATAAAAAATTGCCTTTTTATAATGTTCTATTTGATTTTTTAGTATTATTTCTGCATTTAATTCACTTTTCTCGTCGGTTATAATATGCAAATGTAATTTAATTGATGTAAATTTGATTAAACTTTTCAAGAACAACTCAAATTTATTTTTTAGTATATAATTTTCTTTCGTATAGATAACAAATATATTATATTCAGATTTATTTATTAACCGTTTTAATAATTGATATTGTTTTAAATTTTGTTGATTTATGGTATTTAATTTAATTAAGTTGTTATTATCATAACTAAAATTATTTAAAATATCTTTTTGATATGAATTTAGATTGTAATTTTTTTTATTAAATATATCATTATTTGCGTAAAATATTAATAGAAAACCCGAGGATATAATTAATATCAGTAGTATTTTATTCATTTTTGTTAATTTATTTAGTTTTATAAATATTTTTAATAGAATTTTTGTAAAGTTTATCGACAATCCGAATTTATAAAATTTATGACAATCGGAAAAAATGGAGGAAGACTTTTCTATGGGTTTTAACCTTTTGTCGAGTTAAAATGTACACAGGAGTCTTATTATAAACTGCGTGATTATTATATAGCACGGAATAATTATCGATTACACTAAATTTCAAATTTGAATTGATTAGTTTTCTTTAAGTATATCAAAAATAATTTCGACTGATTTTAAATAACTTCAAAATAAAGGTAATGGTAAAATTGTTTTCAGTTTTTGACAGATGTAAAGGTTGATTGCCACTTTTTACTACAAACATTAAAGGCCACCGTAATCGATAGATTTTTGTATTATGCCCCATTTACATGCGACCAACATTTTTCTTCTGCAAAATGAAAGAGATATAACATTGACGTTTTGCACATGAGAGACGAGAAAATAAATATATGCCAACAAAATTTTGTAGAAGATTTTTTGAGCCACTTCACCGCCTAAACCACTATAAAAATGAAAATGTTGCCAAAAAATATATTCGATCCGAGTATTTTTATGGGAACATTTTTAAAAGTAACAAAACAAATTATTTTATATCTACAACTGTTAAGGATGCACAATAAAAACAGATGCCGTAGATAAAAATGTAAATTTCGCATTTGAATTAATTAAATTAATTAATAATTTTCCTATAAAAAATTATGGCATTACTAAATATATATGTTTATTTCGTTCTCGCATATTGAATATTTTTATATACGGATGCTTCTTATTTACTTGTTAAAATTTGCAGAAGAAAATAATTTTCTACATGTAAATGCCCCATTATTATGTTTTTAACTATTATGAATGCTTAACATTTATAAACATAAAATAATTGTTTTTTGTTAATTTTAAAATTGTTACCATAAAAATACTCGGATCGAATATATTTTATGGTAACATTTTCATTTTTATAGTGAATATAACCACTACCTCTTATCTCTCACCTGCAAATGGTCAATGTTATATCCCTTTCATTTTGCAGAAGAAAAATATTGGTTGCATGTGAATAGGGTATACTTGGGCATAATTGTAGTGCCTCTGTTCAGAAAAGCTAATTGCCAATGAAATGTTTTCTCTAGCGGAAAATATAACTTTATGTACGCAGATTTGCAGAAACGGAGTCAAATAAAACTCCTACTAACTCTGTATTTAAGGCTCTACTTCTCGTAGGGATCATTTACTTAGAAATTATTCAATGAGGTTCTCTACTTCTTTTCAAACCCATGAACGTTGATTCCGTTGCACGACTTGATTGATTAATTGATGATTGATTGATTGGACTGTAGGACCAAATACTGGACAAGTGTCCCGGATAACGCCGGGCCTATGCCTACAGCCAAGGGGGGTTTTTAAAGGGTTTTTTTTTGGGGACGGAAAGACCCGGTTTCAGACACCTAGCGATCGTACGGCACAACATAATTCTAATCTACTTCTAATCTACTAGAGAAAGGATAAAGGCTTAATAGATTTAATGGATAACGATGGTATTGGTCTTCAACAATAGCTTCTCTAAATCAGCACCCCGAGAAAAAATATTATTATTTCACGTACATCTGGAAATTTCCTGAAGTTTAATTCTAAATTAATACTTTCTGGCTCCCTAAACAAAATTGATTGATTGAATCGGCCCGGTTACAGACATCTAGATAAAATCAATAGTTAGTAACACAATGACAACACAATTCTAATCAAGACAATCAACAATTAATATTTCAAAGAAACAATCGAATTTCCTGAAACCTTAGTTATTTAAATATTAAAAATTACTCTAAATTCCAGTAGTATTTTACAACCCTTGAATTGGCAACCACGAAATGTCTTTCAAAAAATTGCAAAAAAAATATGTGAGGCATCTCAAAGGTAATGGTTCCCGGAAAACTATCAATGTTATTCAATGTCACATTAACTACCACCGGATTGGATATTTCAAATAAATGTAGCAACAATTTCAAATGTTTTATTAATTTTGATCACCAAACAATATTCGTTTAATTACTAAGTATAATTATACTGCACAGGGCATATTATGCAATGCTCAATGGAGCTTTATCACTCCTCAACCAATTACCCTCAACCAATATGGTATGCAGAATTGGATTGACACTTTAACATAATGCTCAATGGAACTAGGCCATCTCCCAACTAATGATGGTCTAATTCGGTGTGCAAAGCCGAATTTGACGAAATTTTGGTAGTTTGTAGACCTGGGCTATAGGATTATAATAAAAAAAAAATCAGCATGTATTGGGATTTTAACGTGTCTTTTTCATGAAGTTCTACAATTCGATCATTCTGAATGGAACTTGACCATACCCCAAAAAAATAAAAATTATTGTCAAGTCAGGTACTCAGAATTGGATGGGGATTTAAAAATGGATTTTAGAGAAGCTCTCGAGTTGGACCGTGCTAGGCAATTTCTTAACTAATTCTGGTATGTTGAGCTGGATCGAGATTCCAACATAAATCCTGGATGAAGTTCTGGATTTTTCTACAAAATAAATCTGAAAATAATCGGCCAAAGAATTATCCAGCTCCTCCATTCACTATAGCCGAACCAAACTTGGCTTTAACCCGCTAAGAGCTGACCCAGCCAAATCCAGCTCCGCCAAAATTAAAATTTGCTACAATTACAATTCAGCCCAATTTGTACCCAACGTTGATTCCGTTGCACGACTTGAATGAAAATTCAACTTAGTCCTAGATAAACTCAAAAATAAAAACGTCGTTTCTATAAGATCTAGAGGCGTCCAAAGCGCCCAAAATAATATTGGCTAACTATAGTTTTAATTCAGCTTCAAGTTTGAAAACAGATTCAGCACCAAGCGAAATTAATATTATACCAAAAACTATATTTAATATTTGAAGGAAGGAGGATCAGAAGGATTAAAATTTTACATACATTTTTTATAATTGAAAATAAATAAATAAAAAGACGTTAAAACCTTCACGATTTCGGGATATATTTATCCCTTTGTTAAACCAATTTTAACTATGTTGGCCATTTATTATTATTTCATAAAAGCAACGGATTGTGTCTCTATTTATAAATCTCCAGTTTTTCGCGTCCATTAATATTCTGGCTTTTATGCGTTCTGCTCAATATGTTCCAATTTCAGTTCATGTTGCTGTAGGTGTGATTTTCGTCAGTTAAATGTTGCGCATACTTTGATTTGATGTGCGATTGTCCGACTTCTTTCGTGTGCTCTTTGAATCTGTTTCTAATGATCTGCCCGTTTGTCCAATATAAAATGTGTTACAGTCATTACATGTTAATTGATAAACACCAGTATCGAGTTGTCTATCATTAAGCCTTGTGTTTAGTTGATTTTGGAGTTTGTGATTGGTTCTATATGCAACATTGTATCCGTATTTGTGTAAAACACTTAGTACAATGTTACTTGTGTTTCTATTGTAATCTGATGTTATACCATATAACATGTTTATTATTATCGTTGTCTGTATTGTAAAGAGTGGTTAGGTTGTTAATACAACAAAAAACATTCAAACAGGAAATCAAAAAATACTTTTATTAATTTTAGATAATATTTTAATCACAACGAAAAAATTGAAATTTTTAATTTCTAATCTAACTAGATCTAAATAATTTAAAATACCTTATTTGTTGAACACACTTTGAAGCTTTCAAATGATTATAATTCTAATCACAGGTATTTCGGTGGAAGTTTTTAAGCGCTTATAACTTGACAGAGCTTGACAGCGCTTATAACTTGAACATTCACGTAAGAAGTGATCCATGTAGTCACCTTCACTTTCATTAGAGGAATCGAATGGCACCATTCGTGTCAGTCAGTTGCGAGACAACCTGTATATAGAATCGTAGTCGGAGGAACTGTATCAGACCCCTTTAAATTAACATTTGAGCTGAATAGCATGTATCCAAACAGACGATTAATAAACCAATGAATCGTCGATTGTATTATATAAACGCCGATTAATCGTCGGGTTAATCGGTACAATGTTTTCAATTCTCTGTTCCATCTTCTGTTTTTGGTGTCGGATTTTTTACTCACTTGTTTTGTTGTGTTTTGTACATGACAACAAGAGGCACAGAATTATTATAATTTTAATTATTTATTTATATAAAATAAATCAAAGCCCGATTGTAAGCTGATAAATGATTATTCGTCTGATTACTTCTATTTTGCATTGTATGAACGCCACGAATCAAGCAAAATAATCGTCGATTTATTTTTTAGCATCTGTTTATCATCTCTCTTTGGCGACTAAATCATAGAGTAAAACTACTACTTTTACTTTTGACTTGTGAGGGGGCACACAATTTTTTTATTATTTATTTAACATTCAATTATTATTTATTCATTTTCCAATTAAAAGTATTTTTAGCAGTACTGAAATTGAACTAAAGTCCCAGTTGCATATGGATAGTCGTACCATGACTAGTGAGTTTTTCTGGACGGCAGTTGCCAAGTCGTCCAAGTCCAAAAGATGTGCGGCAACTTAACCCACTCTTGAACACAAATAAATCCATTTCAGTAGCTATTACGTCTTAGTCTAGTAACCAGCAATTATTACGTCAGCTTGGTGCATGATGTAGCAATCAGAGGACCCCATATCCTACTCTATCTTATAGAAAGGGCAACCAATTTCTCCCAATAATTCTACAAGTGTTGCACTGGATCGAATACTGTCATCTAATATTAGTACCATCTTCCTTAGTGTTGGCAAGTTATCTCCGCTCAATTGGCCTTATATACAAGTTTTGGCCTGTTCTTTAGTCCTTTGTAGAATGTAAAAGTTATCAACCCGAAGCCTAAGTCGATAACTATATACCTTAGAATACTGATTTGGCGGCTCAGCCGGGAGCTAAGTGAGTACTAAGCGTACTAGGAATACTTTATATCGCAACAAGGTTTTAGTGAGGCCACACCTCACTCGCCCATTTCATCCGTGATCGTACATAGATTACTTAATTTACTCGGTCCCGAAAAATTGGAACATGAAACTAAAGTCGATAGTCTTGATTAGTTTAATTTAATAAATTATTTTTGGTTAACAAATTATTAGTAGTGATAGTGGTGAGAACCACGTCGTTATAATTTTCGGAAAAATTCCACCAAAAATAACATTTTAATTACTTATTAATCATACATAATTAATGTAAACTTTCCTATGAACTTTAAATCCTTGTTTCGGTTGCATAAAAATGACATTTATTTGGCACTGAATTAAAATAAAATATTAATTACATGTAAATTTGGAAATACAATTAAATTAATTGACACTAGATAATTAAATTATAAAATAATGTCGTTGACTTGAATGAACCAAAGCTATAGAATGATGAGGATGACGATACAGAAAACAACAATACTGTGTGAAGAACGATGTGTTAGATAAAAGATTTGTGTTGCTCAATAAATACTTTTGTTTAAAATAAATAATATGTATACTATTTTGCCTGTAATTGTGTTTAATTATTAATCGTGCTTATGCAATTGTTCGATTATCTCAAAAACATGCATATCATGTTCATATAAGTTCATAAGAATAATTCAATCTTTTTTAAAGTTACCTATATTCGGTGAAATGGTTAATTGGTCAAGGACGAATCGTTTACGAAGGAGAGCGATACCAGGTTATGCGTTATCAATTATTTGAACTTGAATTTTCATAAAGCATATTTCATTATTCAATGTTTCCCAATATTCCAATAGTTGAAAACCTAATTTAACGCCGTATTCCACTAGTGGAGTCGTTTGACGTGATATCTGATATGTATATTATGGTAGTCACTTCAAATGACAAACGACGTATTTTATGCTTTTTCTAGTCACCCTCAAATTCCACACGACTCAAAATGACAGTTTTTAATTGTTTCTTTCGCCTCAAGTCACTTATTGACATGGCAACTGGCTAATTTTTCATTCAAACAACAGAGTTTGGCAGTCGCTTGAAACGACAAGTGACTCGACTAATGGAATAAGGCAATACATTTCTCATACCGCGCGAAATTTAAGTGGTAGTCTTAAGGAATCGAACTCAATCATTAATAATGAAATTATTAGAAACATGAATTCTTATAAGGCCCTTCTTACAAAAGCGTATTTACGCTTAGGTTGTTAGGGTGGTAGTAGAGGAATAAGCCTCGGATAAATTTGGAATTTCTAACAATGACCTCGGACAAAAATTAAGGAGTACACTTTAAAACTCGGAACGCGGAATATACTACCCTAGACCGCACGAGGAATCTCCATCACCTCTTCGAATAGTCATCGCAATATATGAACTCGATCTCTTAGCAACAATACTAGCAAATACGACTTTGGAGTTGGTTTTCTAATAAACAACCGATATCATCAGATCGCGATTGATGTCATAACTGTCAATAATCAGATCTATTTTCTTAGATTTCACGGGCGTCATTTTAATATTTCATCCGTAAACGTTCATGCTCCCACTGAGAGTCCCCGAACAAACAAAAGACGCTTGCTACGACCACCTTGAAATTATTCTGAGCAAAATACCTCAGCATGATGTCAGGTGATTTTAATTCTCAAATTGGCAGTGCTCGCAAAATACATCGTGGCATCATCGGCCTGACTCCTTACATCATATTTCAAGCAACAACGGTACGCACAACACCAAATTAGCTTTACAGCATAATTTGGTTGTCACCAGCACACTTCCCACGGAAACGCATTTATAAAGGTACATTAAAATCAAACGACAGGAACATGGTTATCGATCATTTCTTTATAGTTGTAAAATACACTTTTCGTTTATGAACAACATATAACCGTCGCTTCTATAACGAACCCGAAGTTGAAACAATGATGCTTTTAAACACCAGTTTACCAGAACAAATTAGGAGGCTATACTCTATCAGGAATTCTTCAAAAATAGCCACTGCCCGATTCCGCGGAGGATCATGGACTATAATAATCCTTTAACGGTAGCAGCATCATCAACAATTCGTCAAACTTCACTGAGGACTAAAAGTGATTGGTTGGACGAAGATTGCTTACAAGAGTATATAAGATATAATTATATATATATATATATATATATATATATATATATATATATATATATATATATATATATATATATATATATATATAAGTGTGTGTATGTATATGTGAATATCGCAACATAAAACAGATAGGTACAGATTTCCAACCTCGTAGCAGCACTATTCACAACGAATCTGAAATGTTAGTAATGGACAAAAACAGCGGCCTCCACGGAATTATTTTGCCTCTCTTTTAAATCGACCAGTACCACCATCTGCTGATGAATAATTATCTCCCTTACACCAGTCCGATATTAATACTGAAATGACCTACCACCGTTCGATGAAGTACTTAACGTAATGTTAGAAATGAAAAGCAACAAGGCCCCTGGAAGCCATATAAAATGAGAGGATAACCGCAAAACAAAGCGTGGAATTGGCAACACCATCGTAGAGGGTATATTCGGAGTTATTTGGTAAAAAACGCGGGATAGTATGATAAGCTGTCAGTTTCGTGCCAACGAGGACAAAACTACGAGATAGCTATCAAAAAGTTTACCTCAATCATCGAACTAACTGCAGAATATCTCAAACAACTAGTAAAAACACACCTGCAGTCAGAACTTGACAACAAATCGGTTCCAATATACCGACTCACTACTTATGTTTCAATAAATATTTGCAAGGTACCTCAGGCTAGAACCGCATCATACATCCTGCCTTTCTCCCACAAAACAGACGAATTATCCAAGATATTAAACTTGTGCTGAAATCTATGGTCAACTAAAATTACAGAACGGCATATAATCATTATAGGGATGGGCAAAGCGGTGGACAAAGTCTATCATCGCCTTATAAATGCGACTGGTTCACGCATAAAAATATGATATCAATGAAGAGCTTGCTGACATTTCCGGACTCTCATAATTACATACAAATTTGAATTTATCCATCAACCAAAGTACCTGATCGATCTATTTTCCGCTACCTCATTACTTGTTACAATTATCATATACCCTATACCAATTTTTGGCAGATTTACAATCCTATAAACGAATTTAAATATGGTCGGCTAAGAAATGGACTAGTTCCACTCAGGATTTATATTTAATTAAATATAATAGTTTGGAAAATATTGTTATGATTTCGCATGTTGAGAAGTGTGACCGAAATTGTTCACTTGGGATAAACGTCAATTGAATGTTATTTCGTGTATTTGGGCAATATATGATCTATGTTTAGATAGTAGTACTCGTAAGTAATTTAGGCGGATCAAGAGCATTAATTTCTGGATAAATGCAGGCGGAACTAAAAGGTTCCCTCTGAATAAAAACGCAACGAGCTAGTTATACTCGAGATTCGGTACGAGATAATTCAAAAGCGAAAGTAATTAGTTCGAATAATAGTGGTGTTTAAAATGAAACAAATCGTGTGATTATTGTAAATATCGAGTGGATATTTAGGCAATTAATATTATATCCACCGACCAAATGACAATGTAGTTAAACCATTGGCGGGCACGAGAACAGGAGACACCAGGGTCAAATTCTCTCTACGTAAATCGGACATATAGCCATACGTCCTGGATTAGCTACTGCGTAAGATAGGGCGTTAAAAACGAACCGCCAAATAGTTGGCAAAATCGATAGAGTTCTTGTTCAAATTTATAGTTGTATAGTTGATACGAACCGAATTTAACAGACCAAACCCGTAGCAATATCTACACCAAGTTTTATAAAAATATTCAGATTTATCACCAAATGTACGAATTGTAATGCTTTTACCCATGTACCCATAATTTTTAGATAATTTATACATTTATAAACAAAAGTACAGAATCGCCAAATATAATTTTTTCGAGTTGGAAGCATATTCTGATGGAAATGCACATATATACATTCAGAAATACAAATGTACAAAAATTTTCTAAGTTGAAGAGCTAATGTTTTTCAGCAACTTCTCATTACTACCCTACTAGTTTCCAGACACCCCCTCCCCACCCCTGTAAAAATTTACCCTGAAAAAGTGGTAAAAGAAATGAGTGCAATTTGAGCCAGTAGTTATGTTTTAAAATTATCCATATTATGTGGATGAATTTTGCCCCCCAAATAACTGGTTTTGTACTGAAATGAAAACTATTAAGTTACAGTTCAAGAAAGTTCGTAAAGCACTATTGTAATTGTAAATTGTAAATAAATCAGCTATGTTGTGTACAATTGTTCTCAACAGGTGGAAGATTGAGTTTAATTTTGTTCCAATAAAAATCAAATTTTTAGGTGAACAAAATTCATCAACACGAGAGCAATCCTAAAACGTAGTTCAACACTGTAAATTAAGTGAAAATTTCCTTATTTCGTAAATAGGCTTAACGAATAGGCAAAACAAATTATTGAATGGGTAAAATTTCATAACTCACTAATTTTAATGGTAAATTAATAGTGACTTCCGAACATTAATATAATTATTAATCCAAAAGTGCAAGTGGGAAGTTTAAAAGTCCGTAAAGAACATATTGAGTGGGAAAATTCATTTATACGTAGACAGTTTTCAAACTTAACTCATTTACTTAATAGTGCTTTACGAAAATTCTTATTATTTAACTAAAAGTGTATGTAGACATTTTAATATTCCGTACATAGCCTTTTGGGACTGAGCAAAACTAATTATTAGGTGAGCAAAATTAATGAACAGGTGGACAATTCTAAAACTTAACTCATCTACTTAAATTTACAATTAGTATGTGATTTTTGAATATTCATCAATCAAAGCTAATAATTGTGTGGACAAATTTCATCGACAGGCAGGCAGGCAGGCAATTCTGAATTGTAACTATTAAATTAAATTAAAGTCCTTATTAAATGGACGGCCGAAAAATGTTTATACTCGTACATAGGAACCAAATGTTTATACTCGTACATAGGAACATAATATTGCAGTGACAAGTAGTCCCATTCTGCACGTGGTATATCAAACAATTACGTCTTTAATATAATTAAAAAAATATAATTAAAATCAACTCCGGTATGGTATTTACCGATATCGTTCAAGGCTATAAATAATATGTTTCTAATTGCCAAATTCTTTTAATTAATATAAATATTCTTGCAGTTTCGCGAGCTTCTTTCTAAAATTATTCTTCCACATACATAATTATACCGCCAGTTCTCCCCCTCGAGATCATTGATGCTTCTATCCGTTTATACGTACGTTAAAAAAATGGCGCGCGCCCCATCCATACCCACAATTTTGTTAAATGCGATCTCAATATAAAAAGAACACGATGCAATGAAATTAAGTTTAGTTGGTTAAAAATTTTCGGATCGTTGATACACAACAAAAAGACTCTAAAAAGTTTAGCAATTAAAATTTTAAAAAATTATATAGTGAGCATAAATTATTGTAGAGTGGCGTGTGTTTAACAAGCGTACCGAATAATTTTATTTATTATACCAAGTGAAAAAAAAATGTTTTTAAGTTCAAAAATGGCAACAAAATTTGTTGTGACATGTTTGTGGATAATGTTAACAATAAAATCAATCGAGTGCTTTTTACGTAAGTCTTCTGTCTGTTTATATTATTTGCCAACATATTCGGCATTTAGCTAAATCCACTCATCTTCAAAATAATGTTAAAGTGTTTTGAAATTACGTCTAGTAATTTTTTTTTATAAAGCACTTAATATTAACGATTAAAATTAAATTACAGGTAATTTATTATTTTTCATAATTTGTGTATTGGGGAAAGAAACTAAATTTCATAATTTTGACAAAGTGGCGGCAAATCTTAAAAACAATTTATTAAGTGGTACATCGTACCTATTGCTCAATCTGAATGAAAACGAAAAAAAAGTAAAAACTGTTTGATTTTTTATTTTTATTGATCAATCAAAATTTAAAACACAAATTACAATTTGACATGGTTTTTTCCAATGAAATATTTGGATTTTTGAAATACTTGGAATCATTTTATGAAACTGTGAAGAAATAAGAGATAGTTTTAGTTACAAATTTGTCTTAAACTATTTGACGCTAAAATGAATTTTGATCAGCTCGAGAATAGAAATTAAATTTCAAAGAATATTTTATCATTTCTATTATATCAAATCTTAAAAGTTAAAATTTATCTAATAAACTGCCAAGCAAAATTAATTTATACAAAATATACGAGTATTTTAAAACGTAATTGCTTTATAAATCTTAAACCGGGGGTGCGTGCTTTGCATGCTAATTGAACAATTATCTTAACCAATTGCTATTTAATTATAGTTATGTTATTGTTGTTGGCTTAAGACATCAACTCGTTATAAATCTTCCCCACTGTATTTAGTTATCGAATATACATTTTATGTTGAAATATTTTTACTGAATACGGTCAGTGCATAAAATTAAATAAGAGAATGCAAATAAGCTTCATTTGATTTATCACTGCGTGTGACATCCAAACTCCGTCCAGCCTAATTTATTAGTTATGCAAATTAAATATTAAAAATTAATCCAAAATATTATGAACTTTGTATTAAACACTTGTACTTTTATTGTCATTGGAATGAACTTGAAAATAAATGCTAAGATCATTTCTAGCTTTGCAAGGCCACTTGGTCAGTAGTAGTTAGGAATTATTATTTTACGAAGATGCCAAATCATACATATTTTTTAGTATACATACTGTTAAATTAGTCTCGAGAGTGTAAGTTAATGTAAAATAATATATTCACACAAGTTGTATGAGTACCTCTCATAAATTCTAGCATTAGTTGCAACAACATTTAAATTTTTACCTTGAAATACAAAACGCGAATTATAATTGTAAAGCAAATAGTTATTGAATAAGTCTAAACTCTAGGTAGTGCAACTATGAGTTGATCTAGGTATTTACTTTATAATTTGGAAGTAGTACGACGTACGACGAAATTTCGTTGACATTGAAATTGTACCTGGACACAATAAAGAATAAACTAAACAAATTAGGTAAACTTAATTTTAACTTAGCTTTTTAACTTTGGGAAATTTGATTCCACTCCTTTTAGTCCAAGTGGCATTCAACTTTAAATTTATTTAAGCCACACAAAATTACAAACACATTCACTATAGAGATTGCAGGTTGACATACGAGAAACGCTTGGAATTACAAAACTCTTGATAGGATTGAGATGTAGGTATTGTGAAAGAATTTAACACACATTTTTGTCTTTATATTTTCAACACAACATTTTATTTTGTTTGAATTTTAAAAATGATAAATGGAATTTAAATATTTAATCGAACTTTCAAAGATTAATTTTTTGGAATTACAAAATTATAGAGCACGCTCGTTGTTTATTTTTACAAAAAATGTTGATTATCTCGGTGTGACAAGATCACATGCAATCTAACGGGCTTGTGAAATTATGCCTACAGGTGGAAGAACATTTTATAGCAATTTTATAATAATAATGTAACGCGCCATCCTAATTGAAACCTTTCGTCGTTCTTTATCACTAGTCTGACCATTTAGGTAAATTCTCAATTGAGGCTGACTACTTGATCAATAATCGATCACAATAAATGTTTGTCAAAGTAGATACAGTAAATATTCGTATGTACGATGAGTTAGGCCTATGCGATGGTTTAGTCAACAAGCAATTAACGTTCTCAAGAATAAAAGCTTCTCTGGTTTCTCTATTTCGTTTGGCTTTAGCTATGCAAGACTTTATTATAGAACTTCACGCAGATTTTGCTGAATGTCATCGCATCAGCGTCGTCTCTGACTTGTTGGTTTAGGAATCTTTTTTTATCATTCTTTCAGGACAGGCTCTTGTTTAGGGTTACATTTTATGTAACAGATAATATCACAATCTCTGAGGAGTTGCTTTACAACTTTAAAAATAACAAATATTGATCGTATGACCTTCTTCTCAAATGCAGAGAATAATTTACAATAGTAAAGTATTGAGTTCTGGCTTTCGTATTGGCTTGGAAATCAGTCAAAGATGTTATGATTTGCCAGAGGTACGTAAATTGTCCGACGCAAAAACCTTCGTTTTATTTTTGTTTACTATAAAACCAAATCTTCATAGTTTATTCAGGACACGAAAACATCCATGATGAAACGCGATATCATTAGTTAAGCAAGAGTTTCGACTGACTTAATTAATATTCAATCAGTTCTATGTTCCTATACGCCTGTTCTTACTATGTACTCGAACGCCAGATAAAACAGCACGATCACAAGTTCCTATCCTTGACGACACCTGATGTAATCTCAAAGCGCAGCAAAAATTTCTCAAGTCAAACGCCGTTTTTATAAGCCGGGCGGATAGCTACGTTCTTAAAATCTTTTGGAATTTGTTCCTGATCCCAAACCCCAACAATAACGACTACTCAATACTCCGTTTCCGTTGTTAATTACCGTGGATCTATGATGAAAGTCGTTAGGCAAATGTTTGACGTTGACAAAGTACAGTCTTGTGAGTTTCCGGTAAAACTGATATTGACATATTGTAGCCGACTGGTACCATTACAGCAAACTGTTTTCATTTAATACATCGGTGTTTCAAAGCATTAAAGCAAGGATTTTGGTTTAGATATTGAATGTTGATGACAATTTGCACTTATACATGTTTGAAAACGACAAACACGTGAAGACTACCGATATCGGCCCTCTATATAGGTTTTAATGATTCACATGCTGAAAGAGTCGCTTTGAGATCGCGACTTGGTCAGTAGACGAAAGGCCATATCTTAAGCGTGTATTTAGACTCAAATTTCCACTAAATAATTCTAATTGTCGCGGTAAAAGAGAGTGTACTCGTTTGTGGTATCGAGGGTGTCAATTCCGGAACATTTGAGCTCTTATAGTGTAAACACGTCGTTTCTAGTTATATGCTTAGATCAAAAGATCTCACAACCTTAATATACTTAGCCGGTTATATTGCTTAACACGCTCTATGTTCATAGATGTGAAGCGTAATTCGTATATAATTTGCTCGAGATAGTTGTTACAATGAATCCAGTGAAATCAGAGGCTCTTGAGTAGCATTAAGGTTAAGCTTTGCGAGAAGGCATGCATATCGTAACTTTCACTAATATCTGGGCCAGATAATATAGTTTTGCAGAGAGCAAATTATAGTAGCAATAAGCCATTATTGTAAACTGCTAAATGAACTACTCAAAAGTGGGGTTCGACTTTGTAAGTATTAAGATTATCGAGGTACAACAAATGACGTCTAAGTGCGTGTTTCAACTGGTTTAAATACCGCATAAAAAGTTAAAAAATTAAAAATTTATTCGTGGTAAATATTTTTTAACTTTTTATCTGTTTCAATTGGGTAAAATTTTTAACTTTTTAACTTTTTATGCGGTATTTAAACCAATTGAAACACGCACTAAGAGGAGTACCAGAAACACATTATCTTGTGGTACTCCTGCTGATATTTTTTTTTATTCAGAATATTTGTCTTCAAATTTAACTTGAAAAGTTCGGCTTGAAAGTCTTATGCCAGACCCAAGTACTTGAATATACTTTCTAATTATCAAGTACAAATGGTTTCATTTGTAGTCAAATTTATGTGAGGGAGAATAACATTATTTTCTTCTATTGTTTGTTTCAGTCTCTTAAGCAGTAATTTTTCGTAAATTTTAGAAATCGTTGGAAGTGAGAACACAGAGTTTGCGTAATCATTTTTCAGAAAAGGCTTTTATTATTTGTGCTGTAATTAAATCATATCGAGAGATTCCTTTACACTTAGGTTAAATATAATTTCTTCTTTTTATTCTTTCAATGTGTCAAGAGATTAATGAATTGCAGGGAAGGGAGATGAACTGCAAAGAACCTTTTCTTTGGTACTTATATCAAATGTTCCAAAGTAATTCTTGTGGTGGAATTTTAAGTTCAGGTCAAAATTTTTTGTTGCTTTCCAGAAGTGTTCTCGGAATCTTTTTCTCCAGGAAGACCATTTAGATCTTTGTTAATCGATTCGTTCTTGATTTCTTCATTTAGTAATTTTAGTTTGTCGGACAAAAAATTAAGAGTTGTTTATATTGTGGTGTACGACTTTTTTCCACAGGTTTGTCTTACTTTCTGCTGCAACCGGTTCCCTAACTTCCCGAGCATATATAATATTAGGGCACATTTCTCTTGGGGTACTACTCCACGTTGCTTCTTATACGCTATTGCTGAATTGTTCTAATTCATATTCTAGCTGTCTTGAATTTTTAATTAGCACCTGAACATAGGTATTATCACCAGTTTCTGAAATGCCCTCCATCTAGATTTACTATTTGGTGTCCTGCGACACGCAGCTCTCTTTCTCTTTAACTAAAATATTTTTTGCATTAAAATCGCACTCGATTACGATACTTAATCTAAGTGATTTAAACAATGCGTATAATGATTATTTTTGAATAATTTTAAACTGTGTATTAGGCCACTGTTCGTTTCGGCTCTATTTTACCTATCATGCTAGGTAAATGTTGTTTTCATGTTGAACACATTTTCCGTTTTCTTTGTTATTAAAAGGAGCATAAATAGTGGAACGGCACCGCATAAACAGTGCTTTCATCTGTCTTGCAGATACCTTCTTGCTCATTTTCAAAGTTCTATTTTTGATTGATATTTACAGCATTCTCTAATTGATGTACCTTTTGTTTTAGATCCCCCCTAATTTGATATACCAACATGTTAATTGGTGGTGGTGCTTTCTCCATTGGTTTAATTGCTCATTGTTAGAACTTTTGATGTTGAATGTAAACATTTTGACAATTCTCGAGAGTGTTCAATTTCTTTCTCTTTCCCAATCTCTCCTACTTCACCCATATGGAAGGGAACAATATGTCCTCATCAATTGCAGGTTCAGATGCCCTTGGTACTGGTTTTGTTTGAACTGCTCTTTTGAGTTCTTTACTTTCTTTTATTAAAATTTTAAATTTTTCTTTCAACTTCGTTGATGTGTTTGTAAATAATACCTGGATTTACCTTAATATTTCGGCTTGTTCAGCATTTTCCATCACGAACTGAAAGATTTTTTTAAGTTGTAGATATTGATGATCTTGATAATTTGGAGCTTTGTCCAAATGGGTTAAGCAATGTTATGCCCACTCCACAATCCTTTCAGCAAACCTCTGAAGATAGTGGATTTAGCAACTCTCTGCTGCTGTGCTACCTGTACTAACCGCTTACATTATGTGTTATGTATCCATCATTTTCTTTTGCGAAGCGCGGCTATGGTAGAACCGCTGGCCGCACCTACCTTGGCGAATAGGAAATATTAAGGTGTAAACAGAGACAGCCAAAGGTCTGTGAGTACCGTCGTCTAAAGTGAGTCTAGCAGTGATGATCCATGCGAATTTTCTAACAAAAAAGTAACAGATTATCCTAATTATATATGTGTTAATAGCACTCAACATAAAATTCTTACTGGAATAAGTCGAAAAACTTTTATTTTAAATTATTTAATCGAGTTGAATGGCAAACATTTTATTTATGTACGAGTAGATACGAAACAACAAAATACTGTTAATTGGATCAATGAATAATAAATATTTATGAAGACAACAATTGCTAGAAAATAATTTAATTATAAGAACTAAAATCGTGTATGATTTTGTTAAAAAGTAAATAAACACTAAAACTTGAGAAAATTTTTAGTAATTGTTAAATACTCAAAACTTTCGATGGATATTTGCTATAAAAAATCGAAAGTTTTGGAAATTTCATTATAGCAAGCCACTTCCAGAGGTCAGGGCCAATTCCGTGGAAAATTGCTTTACCGTAGTTTAATTGTCTCTGCTCGGAAAAACTTATAGGTGACCGGGAGATGTTCTTTAAAGATAGGGCAATTCATAATTTATAATGGCAACTTGCCCCAATCTTTGGCAATGGCGTATTATTGGTCATGCGTATTGATAAAATACCCAATATTTAGAGTGGAAATTTGCTATAAAATTTTTTTGTTTACCTTTTAACGCGACGAATCCGATACGGCAATCCGAGGCTCCTGACCAGGGTTCACAACCCAATTGTTTTTATTAGAGGAGGTTGTTGGCCTGCCGCTTAACCCGCTTTTCAGGGGTATGGGTCACGAACTAATGAGAATTTCAAGGCATCCAGTCTGACCTTGCACACACTTACACAGCGATCCGCTCGATACAAGACAGTCACCCGCCTCAGCCGCTCGCATCCTGGAGAACAGACACTGATTTAGTATTGGTTTTGGGGCGCCAATGACTGCCCCGCCCCCTCACTCTCACATGTAGTGTCCATGAATATAAACAGGATTTCCCGTGCGCGCCTCCACTACAACTCCTGATTCATTTAGAGTTACCCGGAGAGCACCGCGAGGAGGTATATGAATCTAGGAATTAGCCCCCACCCCCATATTAATATTCACAATTCTATAGATTAATACGAAGTTCATTTATGTTAATTCGACATTTAATTTGGATTCAATGCCAAATATGACTAAAATTAAACAATTAAATCAATTAGTAGGTACGCGTTTACCTAGTATACTATACACGGAATAAACATTGCCAGTCTAAAGTTTATTGTTTACTTTTTAGTAATGTCATGACGTTAAAGAAATAGTTTTCGGAATTCCAAAGCACGAGATGGTATGCGCCCCGTTTTATCTATTAATTAACTATTAACCAAAATGCGATAATTTAGCTTGCGTTAAAGTTTTACGTGATTCGTTTTTATTTTTTGATTAGACGATAATTTTATGTTTTGTACGTTAAAATTATAACATGCAAGTGCACATTGCATAATTTATACTCGTATATGCAAAATATTTTCGCGCATCCCATACTTAACAAAATATTTACCATTTCTCACCTTGAGAAGGTGAGGTTAGCGCTTACATAAATCATTTCTAAACATCGGCATACTGTTTACTTAAAATGTTCATGAGATCGATGTACATTTTTAAAGACATTAAAATGTATGTACATTTAATAAATATTATCTATATATAACCAATTAAATATTCAAATAACATTTTACATTGTTTAGTTAAACCGATCATGTAACACAGAATAATACTAAAACAAAACGTCTTCAAAATATTAATGGACAGGCTTTATTGTGAATTTACTATTGAACTTGACACATAATTAAAAATTATTATTTAATCGAAAAATGCTAATAATAATTATTTATTATGTTCATTTAAAATTCCGAAACTAACCTTGCCCAACATAATGTGTGCATTTGTTTTCACCTTGGCTACAAATTAACGTTTCCTTAAGCCGACTGGCTAAATTGATATTCAACACCAATTTTAATTTTTTGTTTGTCTAATTACAGCGAGCTCAATAAAAGCCTGTTCGAGAAATAATCCAGAGATTGAAAAATGTATATTAAATACAGTAGATGGCATTCGACCGCTGTTGGCCAAAGGCGATTTTGGTGAAAATTTCGTCGTACCTGCATTGGAACCATTGCAAATTGAAAATATTAATATGCGACGTGGACAAGAATTTAATGCAACTTTCAGTCAGCTATTGGTGAAAGGGCCAAGTAATTTTGTTGTTGAAAAATTAAAGTACATATGCAAATAAAATAATATTTATGTAATTTTAATAATAACGCAATTATATATTTACAGGGTGGATCCAAAGAATTTAGTATTCGATTTTATAGTTTTATTGCCAAAACTCGAGTTTACAGGAAAATATTCGCTAAAAATCAAGCTTATCCTAATCGATATACGAGGAAAGGGCGATATGCGCGGACAATTCAGTACGTATCTAAATATCAACAGTAAACTTAATTAAATTTTATAAATATATTGTCTGTTTACGTTAATATAGAAAACGCACGCGGACAAGTAAAAGCTCGTGCACGTTTAGTAGAAAAAGATGGTCTCCAAGTTGTTCAATTCCATCCACTCGAAGTAAAAATCAAGATTGGAGAATCAAAAGTTAAATTGGACAACCTGTTCAATGGTGATGCAGTTTTAGGTCAAGTTGGGAATCAATTTATTAATGAAAATACAGATTTATTCTTAAGCGAAATTATACCAGGATTAGAGAAAAGTTTATCGAAAACTTTTACTGATATTGCTAATTCGGTGTTATCAACGACCACCTACGATGAAATGTTCCCAGATGTATAGTTTTTATATATAAATTGAATTTAAGAATGTTGACTTACTCCTGTATTATTGTTTACTTTAAGAATTTGTGTTATTTTTTAGAATTTTTTTTATTAAGGATGTATATGTTTTAAGGATACCCAAAAATAAAAACAAAAACCTATTAGTTAATTAAAATGTGTTCACGATATTGAAAAGCAAAGGTGATTTATTAGTTAGTTTAGTGTACTCGTAAGTATGTAACTAAAACCGATAGCCTTCATTAAAACTTGAAACTCTTTTAACGAAAACTGTTTACATAAACCAATAGCCCTGATTAAATTGTTACCATACTACAAACATTTTATCAACGAAATGTTCTTGGCACTCCGAGTTACTAGGATATAATGTATTCAATGTACGTCCCGTGAAGTACTTTGCTCTGTGCATATGAGTAAGTCACGATTTGTAAAGTAGTGACTTTGCAAACAAAAATATATGAAATGTTTACCGCCAACAACTACCGATCATCACAATCAAAGCAATCTCAATTACAAAACACCGGTGATTCCAAGATTCTGAAATGTTCTATGTTCTATGTTTTGAATTAGCAAAACTTAATCAATAAAGGGTTCTGGATGACCAAAGGATAAACGACTTATTAAATAGAAATCTTTATAATTCCCTAATGCCTCTTCAGGAATATGGATAGCATTATCTATTACACTCTTAGTTGTCTTAGTTCCTCCGAAGCTGCCTGTGCCAAACATTGCGGATCTTAATTTTAAACAAATGAAAGAACTCCCTTAATTCCCTTAATTCGGATTTAAGCAAAATATTTGAATGAACTGAGAAGAACCGAGGATAGATGATGTAAATAAAATCCAAATGTGCACAAAATCGTGTAAAACAAATCGCAGTGACCGACTAAATGGCATAGTGGTTAAAGCTTTGGCGTTTGGATCGGGAGGTACCGGGTTCGAATCCCGATAGGGGCAGGATGCAAAGGGAATTTTCATCAACAAATTACGATTTGGGATGAGAAGGAACACATCTATGACCCCCGGTCGGAGTGCAGGGCTCATGGGCCGACATCTTCCATGCCAGTATAGGCTGGCATGGAGCTATGCAATATGCAAATGGTAATAAAATCGGACTTATATCCGTATGTCCTCGAATTGGCCAATACAGGCGTAAAGGTAAGGACGTAAATAAGCGAACCGCGAAAGAGTAGGGAGAGCTTCGGCCCCAGAACGGATCAGGGAAAATAAAAAATAAAAATAAAAATCGCAGTGAATACTCAATAATCCTGACAAAAATAATTATAAATTTATTTAATCCAAATACCTTCTTATGTCCCTAAATTTTGAAAAACCTCATGAAAGAAACAAAGAAAATTTATTTTGGTCAGACTCATTAATTGTAGTTAATCGTAGCTTAAGCGAATTTGAAAATTTCACGTCAATTTGTTTTTATGATTTTTGTAGGCGTAGAGTAGAAATCCGAATTAAAAAATTTTGCAAATGAAATCTAAAATTTCTAGCTCGACAAACTGCGTGGATAAGAGTCGGGAGCGAAAAACAAGGAATCAAAATCCATCGCTATCCTTACTCGAAAAGTAAGAAGAAATTCTGGATGTTCACAAAATCATCCAAAAACAAGCTAAGAAAATATTTCCACCGGGGCCATTAGTAATAAATGAGTTAAAAATTGTAATTTACTTACTCTGTAGAACTAAAAAAATAACAACTGATACATTTAATGCGAAGATGATAAATGGAAATAATTTCAAACCAAAATTGGAAGATGGGAAATGCTAACTTAACGAGAGCATTCGTTTGAAAATACAGCCCGGTCAGCAGAATAATGGCAAAAAATCTACATTCTACATGTTTTGAATAATACATGTTTTAAATAATATGTCCACATGTAGAGTGATTTCAACCACTAAAACGGCCCAATCTTATACTAGAATGTATACAAAAACGAAAACTCCCCCAGCCATTGAAATTTAACAACTGTGCTTTAATAATCTTTGGCGAACTTAGCCTTCCTTGTAACGAGCTACAAGTTAGTAAAATAGATCTCCTGCAAAGTAAAGCGAAAAGGAATATGGGGTGTAAAACACACGTACACAAGGTTTACAACAACCAGACTTAAAATTTGGACCATGAAAGTTCAACTAAAATGAAATTAATATTTTTCCCATTCTGAGAGTAGTGATAGTCTGTCAAACAGACGTGGAAAGCACGGTGATCTCTTTCACGCTGCATAAAGGAAACACATGGACTGAATAGATTCGTAGTATGCAAGAAGACAACGAGTAGTTCATAAAGAGAAAATCCATAAAGTGCCGTAAAAGGCCATAGAAACTACCGCTACTGACGATCAAAGCCAATGACCCATCTTCAGTCGCAGATAACGGGACTTACTACTGCGGAACACGACATAAAGTAAAAGGAAACAGCCGCAGAGAATGAAGCTGCTTCAATTAAATTTTTATTTCATCGAACAATCACTGCAAAGCTGACCTGAAAATCACAGTTCACATATAGCAACAACAAGTTGCCCGGTACAACAACAGCCGGTTCTTTGTGATGATAGATCTCACGTTTGCTAACAAGTCTCTCTCAATAATTTGAGAGAATCTTTAAAACGCGAGATGGAAGACAATTTGATGATGACATTTACAGGTTTATGCTACGAAATATCAATCTTAGAGGTGTTGCTAACACCAAGCAGCGTTGCTAGAGCATGTAATGTTACAAGGCCTAAAATAATATTAAATGCACGACTTTCGCCGGCGTACTAGTGAAATAAAGAAATTACAATGTTCCGGCGAAATTGCAATCGACCTAGATGCGATTCCCAACGTAGCAGGAATACCAACTCTTCTCATTCTTCAACAAATATATAAGAAGCTAAAAGTACTCTCAGTGATAATTAACAAAGCACGCGGCAATTCTACAAATCCCTCTGTGATGATGTCGGAGGTAACTCACGAAGTAGGGTCTACAGATTGGTATTGTGAATGCTTAAACTTTCGAGAGGTGTAACGCCAATTTGAGCTATCCTGATGAATATGATAGTATCTATAGTAATCTGTTGCCTCGTCAACGGCCTACTATCAATTCGTGTATCATCGAAGTGGACAACGTAGCACCATTCATGAAGGATAAGCTGATCTACCTTTATAGAGAGATGAGAGAGAATAACAAGAGAGCTCTATGGACCGCATTACATATCTAATGTCGCTTTAAGAGCCGCTATACAAGAGATAGTCAAAGAGTTATGAAGGTGTACAACTCTTGTCGAAGAAAAAGTACTTTCACGAAAAAAAACAGCGAAAAAATTTCTCGAAAGGCTGCCCTGTGACCGGTTAGATGAAGTGTTTGATGATTTCCGCAAGGCGCGCTCAACTGCTGATATTATTCAGCTAGTTACTAGCTGGCCGGAGACACCAGCGGTCATAGGAGATGGAAAGGAGGCAGTAAAAATTATATTGAACACAGTAAAATGAAAACACAATATGAACGCCCTTAATCTTAGGCATATGTCTTGCTACAGGTTGATTAAGAAAGCACCTGCAAAGATAATACGGATATAATTCTGCAATTACTAGATTCAGTTGAATTCAACATTAAAACGCAAAAAACTCTAATCAATGCTATTTCTAGACATTGCACAGATTTTAGAGCCAGATATTTGATTATAATTTAAAATCCGTAACCTTGCTAGAATATTAGAATCACACCTACAAGGTAAATTCTTCAAAATAAACTAACCGGTACATGTACTGAACTGAACGAAATCAAAACAGAAATACAAACTCTATTATCTTTATATCCAAATCTTAAATTGACAAAATAATAAAGGAAGCAACCCGTAACAAGTTAACCGCGAATCAAATTAAAGCAAAATTGAGCTTACTTGCTACAAAACAACATATTGCTCGAGTGTTAAGAACAACAAAAAATATTAAATGGTCGAAATTACAAAGTAAGCCTAATTTATCCTATAAACATGTTGAAAATCGGCTTCTGTTTGGCACGCGACGCATGCATTGGAAGGAGGAATGGTAAAAAGTGATTTTCTCGAATGAGAAAAATTTCAACCTGGACGACCCAGATTTGCTACTCTTGCTACTGGCACAATATCCGTGATAAAAATATATTCCGGTCTAAAATAAATTACGATGGAGGGACAGTAATGACGTGAGGAGCTTTTGACTATGATGGGAAGCACCCAATTTGCTTTATTATCTCCCGAATGATTTCAAACATGTCCAATGGTTTGTCACAAAACGTTTTGATAACTTTTCTTGAATACAACGACAATGATTTTATTTTTCAACAAGACAATGCTTCCATCCATATATCAAATGGAGTGGTTTCGTCAAAAACAAATAATTTTTTTTTTAATCTATGCAATCTATTCTGGGACCGAAGCACTCTCTGCTCTTTCGCAGATGATTTTTCCGTCTTACTTTACGCAATTCCTGCCAAATCGAAGACGTACGGCTATCGGACCGATTTAAGTTACTATCATGCCAGCCTATAGTACTGGACATGGAAAATGGGTCGGCCAAGGAGTTTTGCACGCCTATAAGGGGTCGTAGTTGTGTTCCTTTTAATCACAGATCGTAATCTGTCGAAAAAACAAATAAATGTTCTTGTTTGGCCTGCATGCACTCTCGATTGTAATTATGGGAGAAATTATGGGGCATACTTGCAGCGAAGGTTTATGAGAATGGTCGGCAGTTTAAAACGATCACTGGATTAAACCAGTGCATTAAGTGCTGTTGCGGCGAAATTAAGGCAGTAACTTTAAAAAACTTGTCAAATTCAATGCCAGAGCACATATTTGAAGTGATTAAACAACAAAGGCGTCATATTGTTTGATAACCTTAAGGTGTTACTATAAGAATATTTAAGCAATTTGGAGTATTTTTTTAAATTGAATTAATATTAGAAGAATATTAAATTATATTTAGTGTAATTCTTTACTGTTTATGAAATAAACAAATTTATTTAAAAAAATCATAAGTATGCGAATATTTATCACTGTTAATAACAAAGTGAATAAACTGAATCATTAAACTTTATACTTTTGATGGTATATATGTTCAGGTTAATGCAGTATAGAAGATTTGTAATTTTAATTAGACCCTTACCTGAATTATTAACTGTATGATTGAAAGCGGATTGAAATCCGCAAATAATTTCATTCGCTTCCTTCGGTACCGACAATAATTGTTTTACACCAAACTTTACTTAGAAACACGAATAGATTGCAAAACGCAGTCACCGCAGTATTCATTCGCCTATGTGAGTTTTTACCATGTATTCTGATCCGATTTTAAGGGATCTGAAAAATAATTCAAGGATTTATGTATATAAGGAGATAAACTAATAAAAAAAAACACACCAAACTATAATTTTGTTTTCTGATATTTTTATTACATTTTTTGTTTTTGTTTAATGATTATATATTTATTTTGGATATTATTGTTTTTGTGATATTTTAACTGTGCTGCAAACAAAAATAATTCATTACATGACTCTATTATTCAAAATAATGACTGTCAAAAAAAATTATAAATTAAAAATTAATACATTTAATTATTTAATAATTATAATAATTCTATTATTGTTTTTTGATTATTTCTATTTTTTTATTTTTTTTTATTTGTTTATAGTAATATATTTATTTATCTTTGTTTGGTTAAAATTATTAGTGTGTAATTAATATAAGTTTTTGATTTTTAATAAAGAGGATTTTTATAAATTATTAATTAATATCTTTATAATTTTTTCGGTATATATTTGCTATGGTAGTTTTAAAAAATTACTTATAATTTCATTTATTTTTATTTTTATATTGAAATCTCCGTCGACTTATATTGACACACAAAAATATTACAAAACCTAAACTTAAACAAAATAGTATAATTAATTAATATTTAATAATCATATTATAATTATAACAAATATATAAATATATTTTATCTTTCTTTTTATATTCTTTGTATAAATATACAATAAAAATTTATCTTATTTTGTAATTTAGTATAATGTAAAAATATATATTTTATGTATAATTTTTAATTTAGAAAATAAATGTTTATATAAGTTTTTATAGTGTATTATTCAATTTTTTATTTTATGAAAATGTTTTTATACAACAAAATTAATTAATCGGCTTGGTTTGATTGGATTATATTTAGAACAAAATGGTGATCAAATTTATTATGGCGTTAAAAACTTGAACAACATCATAAAATTGAAACCAATGTGAGGTGCACTAAATATACAAACTAAATGGCACATTAAATGACACAAACCCTAAACAAATATCAAATATAATAACGCTAGAAAATACTTAACCAAACATAATACATTATATAATATAATCCATTCAAATCACAAATAATTAAACATATTACCATTTTCATAAATTCCAAATCCCAAAAAATTTCAAACAAAAATTTAATAAAAATTCAAAAAAGTAAATATAAAAACAAAACAAAATAACTAAAAATAGTTAACATTTTTTTCTTAGTTTTCATCACAGATTTCGATAATTCATCTTCTTTTATAATGAATTATAATTAATATTGAATTCAAACTGGGTTTTTTTTACAATACATTGCAAAAAATACTATCATTCTTAAAATCTAAATTCGATTTATTACAAAATTTTTTATTTTGCAAAAAAAACCTTTACAAATTACAAAACTAAAATACCTTGAAATTAATTAAATATTAAAATAAAACAAATTGAGAAATAAATATTAAAATTTTAAAAACTGTTTTAAACCAAATAAATATTCAGTTTGGCTTGCCCAGTTAAATATTTACTGCGTATTTTTAGAACCGACTGAATTTTTAGTTTGGACATCAATATATGTAATATTTATTGCATCTACGATTGCCTATACACAAATTTACTATAACTATAATAACTAATGAAATTATATTAAATTTTAAGATTTTAAGTTAATAAAGCCGCCAAACTTATACTTAGAATTTAGAAATAACAAACAAACATCGCAATAAATAAATAAATAGTACGTGTATATATAACAAAAATTTAATACCAAAATAATAATAAGTATGTAAAATTTAACAAAAAAAAGACTTATTAACATGTAACATTTATACATAATATGATTGTTCCTTTTTGTTTTTTTTTTATAGATTAAGTTTTAATTACGATTAATGATAAAAAAAATCCGTTTCCGTGTTTATAATTTTTAGAATATATTTTTTGTAAGAATTGAAAAAATTTGATTAATTACGATGTCAGACCGAAAATACAATTCACAAAAACACAGTTGACTGAAAAAGAGTGCGAATATAACCCGCAGCTCCTCTGTATTTTTATCTCCAGATAATTTTATTTCGTGTATAAATTCTTGGATTGCCGAGTTAATAATAAGATTTTAATTTAATTTTTTTCTTGTTCCTAATGAAAATTATTGTTTTCTGGAGATAGATTTTTTAGGTTTTTTGTATGACGGTTCAGTGGTTGGGCCCTGCCTTAAGGCCATAACAAAACTTTTAGATGCAACTAAGCACTTCTGTAAACGGTTTTGGACAAAAAACCGAAAAAATCCATCTCTCCAGAAAAGACAATAATTTTCATTAAGAACACGAAAAAAATTAAATTAAAACGCAAACAGATGAATGTTAACTCGGCCATCAAAGAATTTATACACGAAATAAAATTATCTGGGGATAAAAATACAGAAGAGCTGCGAGTTATGTTCGGGGGTAAGTAATTTTTCCCCAAATAATATACTGTAAGCTAAAGTTGGCCATTTATAAGCGTAATCAAAATTTCAGATCGATACGATAACTGGTTTCGATTTATTGGAAATTTTGGATTTCGAAAAATCCAAAACCAATAATTTCCAAAATAGAATCCGAGTGTCGTATCGATCTGTGCCTAGTAAGAATAATACTAAACAATTTCTTAATTATTTTATTATAGATATAATTAGGAAACAAACCGCAAAAGAGAAGAATCCGCTAAAAATCAATGCGAAAGTGAAGACCCAGGAATTATTGCGAATATTAATTAAATTATTCGAAGAATAAGACTGCTCCGATGTGTTTGAATTCACATAAAAAAGCCGCATCCGAGCTATAGCTATAATATACAGCAAAAAATTAAAAATTAGCAAAATAAAATTTTAATAATTTCGTTCGACGAATTAGAAAACTGGGCTGTGAAAGCAAAATTGAGCTGTTTAACAAATAAAAAAACATTGTTACACAATAAATAAGATTTTTTCTAATAATTTTCTTGTAAATTATAATTTTTAATATAAAAAATAAACTATATTTTGTGATCTCCGTTCGGTCAAAATCGACGCTACCATACCACGAAAATTGTTTGACCAACTTCTCGGCAATTTAGAGGTTTATGACGATCAACATTTGCTTGCTATGTCTGCCTAATTTACAGATAATTAATTTATTGTAGAATTTCCGGATATCTGTAAATAAAGTTTTTGCATTAAAATCGGCCGTAATTTTACTCACAAAGTTGCCAACATTTGGAGAGGTTGTCCAAAGCGCCCATTGATTGATTATTCAGTATTATCACGAAAACAACGATTCAAGTGTAAGTGTATTTCAATCTAGAAAATCATGCTCGTCAACGAAAACAAGACTTCACGAAAATCATTCAAATCAATAAGATTAATCACAAGTAATGATTAAAATTATAGTCGAGATATTCTAGTGTACCACAGAATTTTCGTAACCTGGTCTGCGTTGTCCGAACTTAAAAATTTAGATGATTTTACCGTGGAAGTCAACATGGTTTTCAACATTTTATATTCAAAAGTTGGTCAAAGTTGATGGGTTCACAAATGTATTATATTATTAGTTAATTGGTAGTCTGAGCAGGCAAAGACAAAATTATTGAAAATTTGCAGTTAAAAAGTAGAGTGACGATTTTGGAAGTTGATACTGTTTGACCAAAGTTTTGGTCACAGGTTTGGTATCCTTGAAGAGTTTGTCTCGTTGAACACGAAACATGTTCAAATTGTTGGACTGTTTGACCAAGTCTTCCAGAATTTGATATCCCAAAAGAGATTATTTTAACATTTTCTTAAGTTTGTAGAGGTTTAAAAGTAGAGAGGTATGCATAGTTGAACGTTTGGATCACAAATTTAGAATAATCGGTGAGCTTGTCACGAGGCTACAAAAACATTCCATATATTGGGCACCGAACTAACCGAACCTTTTGATAATTGAGTTTCGGAAACTTGTCAAAAATTGCAAAATGAGTGAAAATTGGTAGATTAATTTTACGAGGTTTCGTTACTAAAGTAAGGGTAAGTTGTGCAGGTTTGATAAGCATCTGTGAGAACATTTTCTTCTGGAGTTTTTTGATACTCAATAGCTATTATGGAAAACTCGTTTCAACTTTGTTTTTCCCTTTTCTGAAAATTGCCGATAGAGGTCTAGACCTTGAAGATTGTTTGAAATGCAAATACCTAATTTTGATATCAGATACGTTCGCATGGTAAAGAAGAAATGTATAAATAGACACATACTGATTGAGATCCGATCTTCTATGAGTTGTAGAAAATTTAATGAAAATTTTCTCGGTGAATATTAAAAAATAATGAAAAATATCCCCGTTTAATTTTTTTTATTCGAATGTTCTCATTCTATTTAGCCCAAAAAATATGAAACTTAACATAGATACTCTAATCGACATCCTTAATGACCAATTACCTAAGTTGTAAATCATAATTACCTAAAACCGCGGCAAAGTACCGAAAAACCGGCTCCAACACTATTCCTAGCAACTCAAATTGCTACAATTGTTTGTAGCATGGTAGATTCATTTCGCGACAAGCTTTTAATTTTAGGTGGCTTTAGGACTTTAGTTAAAATTTCAATAAAATAAATATTAGTATTAATCAAAGGAATATCCCAGGTCACTTTTTATTAGTTCAGTTGCTTGTACCAAATGCCTTTTGCGTAAGAAAATCTAAATTGCGGAGAAATGTTTGACAGACAATTGGACAGTTCAGATATTTTGGACGAAATATTTCCGAACACCTTGCTAATTCACAGCCGCGGAAAAAGTTGGTGATCGGAAGTAAAAAAAAAATAAATTGGTGTTATGGTTTTAACAAGCTGAAATGTTCAAAATTTGTCTAGTGTCAGGAAGACTTTCGATAGGACTACCAACAGAGTAACCGTTGCCGATGAGAAAAATAATAGACACGCTGGATGAATTCCACAGACAACAGCGAAGATTAATGTATTATGATTATTGGCATTTAATCTGAAAATGCATTGATTGATGTGTTGATTTATGTATTATTTCCATTTAACCTGAATATATTTTACACAGCCACAAGGATTTTATTGATACTTCTGGCTTGGTTGTTTTATAGGGCACTTAATCATCATGTATTACACTTGACTGAATTATATAATTTGTACTTGTACTAATGTACTAATTTTTCATGTAGCACAAAATTTTCTTAAAGCATTCAGTCATAATTTGTTATTCGGACAAACTGCGATCTGCTACCAAATAATTTTAACGATTATTTTATATCCCCCGCTTTTGTGAGCTGTATACCATAAGGTTGATTTATGATCTTATGTCATCGACAAGCGTAATCATATCGACAATTTTACAACATCCATGCATGTAGCATGCCGACCTAATTATTTTAAAATTTTCGAACTAGATACGCTTATTAAAACTTTTATATTGTACTAACTAAAATGTTTTTGAAAATGTTGTTCACGAAAACGATTTCACTAATATTATAATTTACTTTTAAAATATTTAATTTATTTTTAATTTTTCCTGGAAGCTAATTCTTCTAATCTACTTGAAATTCTAGATATATCTCTTATTATCCAAAAAAGGGTTTATGTTATGGAAACAACAGCCATATCTGAAGCTCTTAGACAATTTTAAAAAATTTCTAAATTGCTTATTATTTATACGTACGTACACAAGAAAAATTTGTTGTTTAATTGTTGTAAGAATTTCCAAATATTTTGTTTTATACAATTAAAAAAGATATAAGTAATAAATTTGTAATATTCTGCTTTTTTTGTTTCTTTTTTTAAGGTTTAAATACTTAATAGTTTTGTACTAAATAGTTTACAAATTATATATTATAGTATATATAATTTAAATATAGTTAAACCATAATTAATAACATGAAAATAAATTTTTATGTATATAATAATAATAATAAATTTTAAGACAATTATTCTTATTTATCATTCTTAATTTTACTTCTTTTCTTAACTAAATTAATAAAAAAAAACAATCAAAAATAGTACATCATAGTAAAAATTAATAACAATTTAATTTAATAGTTTAATGTTTTAAATACAAATTCAGCACCGATTCAAGTATATATTATGTAAGATTTAGGATTTTTAACTATATGATATACCGAACGAATTTTTATTGATATTTTAAGGAACAGAATAACATGCATTTACTTACTAGATTATAAATGCATCAATAAAGTCGTCGTATAATTGGATAGAAACTAATGAAAAATAATTTTAACAACTAAATAATAAATAAATTATGGAATGTAAAATATAATAAAAATAATATAATTTTAGAAAATAAAACTCAACTTTTTTAAATTTAACAACAAATAGGAACGACACAAGTCATATGTTTGAATATGTGTATTCTAAATTAATAAACATTTAACTGGACAGCTCTATTAATTACTGTTACACGCGGCGGCGACCATAAAATACCGCACTGTTTTAAACGATTTTTTTTCTCATCTAGAATCGCCTTTAAATTGTTTCTCTATTCCTTTATTTTTTAAGTTATCATGTCAAAAATGTCATTTCATAAGAATTACCATTCTTAGGACCTTCCAAGAGGTCATCCACACACAGTCAACACTCCACAGGACCGCAACATCATCAAATATCGGCTTCATCGAATTCCGTTAAATCCAGATGCGTCATGTAGTCAGAAGTCTTCTAGCAACTGCCGAAACCGTTCGAAAAAGCCGATCTTTTTACACACAAAAAAAATTAAATTCACACGACCTATACGATGCAAAGTGTAATTGAAGTGGTTCGGGAGCAAAAAATCGAGAAAAATTATTGTTATTATCGATTAGAAACTGAATTTGTAAACAATGAATAACGCCGCGAAATTGACGTATTTGGTCAAATGAACCTTCCGGAGAGGCTCGAATTGTTACCAGAAGCCAAAAACTTAAGCCTGGTATGGTTTGGGCTTAAATGCCGCTGTGGGACAACTATCGCTCAAATTCGCCAATGAAGCATTTAAACCTTCTAGATAATTTTGTTTGTGCATACTTGCAGCCATTGTCAAGATCTGAAATGAAATGTCTCTAGAAATACTTCGAACTGCTGCTGATAATTTTAGTAAACGTTTAAAATTTTATATTGGTGACCATGGAGGTCGTTGTTTAGAATATTTAAAATTTTTCTATTAAATAAACGTGTTATTAAGTCTTCAATTTTCAAATGATTTGGTTCTAATTCTTTAGAAATATTTAATCGGTCCCCGTACATAAGTTATATCAAAGAGTGTGTGAAAAAATACGTGGGTTGAGCAATTTAAATACACTTGCACTGTGACTATAGAAAACGATAAAAATTACGGTAAATAAAGATGTATAAGTGTATTGTTTAACCAATTTAAATTGCATAACCCATGATTGTTTTGACGAAAATTTTTAATTACTCTTTATAACATCAGATACGCTTTGGTTATATCGAATTGTAGTCAATCGATTGGCCAATTACCGGACGAACTTCGATTTGTTGTTTTTAGATTATAATAGTCTTATGTCAATGAGCTTAGGACATCGATTCATCGAAATTGTGTTCTAGACACATGTGTCGTGTCTGAGAGAGAAAAATTATATTATTTTTTTTTCCTCTAGCGCGAAGTGGACGAGGCTGGTCAATAGTTGGAATTATAAAATGCAGTTTTAGAAGAAATAATACATTGTATCTCTTGAAAAGACATAAACATTTCATTTAAAGTTATTTTTCAGGAACCGTTTAAATGTTTTGAGTATACTGTAATCGGTTTCAACTGTTATAATTGTTCTTAAAACGTTAGCCAACTGATTTTAGGTTTCTGGAGAGATTAGAGAATTTCTAGTAGACTGATCAAAAGTATGTAGAGCTTGATAAGTTTTATTCAGAATGTCGAATGAATTAAAAAGAGTGGCTGCTATACAGTTTAAAAATGTTTGAGTGAATTAAAACTTATATTAATAAATAAATAATAAATAACAAAAATTTTTAAAAAAAATTATTACTATTCAAAAATACGAAAAACTATCACAAAATTAATACAGTTAAAGTATTACAAGTTTTAAAAATTCGTTCGTAAACCTTACAAATCCCATCTCGCAACATATAAAAAAATTCACTTTACGCTTATGAAAATAATACAGTAAAGTTAAGTTAATAAACAAACATTTAAAAAAAATAATTAATTTCTAAAAATACATTTTGTACATCATTTTTAATTATTATAAATTTATAGATTTTTGATTGTTAATCTTATTGTTTTATTCACGACGTTGCCTCTTAGGACGGGTACATGTTTCAAAATCATTTGGTGATAAACCATAACCACCAGTAAAATGAAAACGATTTTTTTTGCCACCTACCTGTACTTGACTCTGTGCGGTTACCTGAAGTGATATTGCTTGCGTATTTAAACGTTCGGCCAACAGTAGATTTTTTAGTCCTTTCATCTTTTGACTATATAGTGTGATAACGGGACGTTTCGGTCCTATATCAATATCTTCATCACTTTTTGCATTTTCCGTTACCGATGGTTTCAACTTTTCCGGGTCTGATTTTATTTTTTCGGATTCACTTTTTATTAATTCACCTTCAACCACCACCACCACTTGATCACTTTCTTTTTTAATATTCTTAGATGTTAGAATTACGGATGTTAGAGCGTCTGATGTGTCGGTCGTGGTTGTTATTGCTTTTGAATCAGTAGTAAAAGGCTGTCCTCCTCCTTGTAATAAAAAATCAGGATTTAATATTTTTTCACCACAAGCTTCGGTTAAAGCTTTTAATTTCATTATAAGACTATCATCTTTCTCAAAATTGTTATTATTGTTAATATTATTGTTATTATTATTGTTATTGTTGTTAATATTATCAAGTTTATTATCTAATTTTTTAGCATTACTTTTAATTGATATATTATCCTCAATATTACGTTGATTACTTTGATGAATATCATCGTCATTATCCGCCAAATTGATTATTACTTGGGACCGTATATCATAATCAAATTTTGCAATCGTACTAACCAGAGGCTTAGCCCACCCAATATGCAGAATAGGCGTTAAACTGCCTTCTTCCCATTGGCATATACCATCGTAAAATCGTAATAAATTGGCAAAACATTCAGAATCACGTAAAATACTTTTGGCTGAATGACCGGAACTTTCAAGCTTCATAATTTGTGGTATTGTATCGTTAGCAATTTCTAAAAACTCTTTATAGATTTCTTCATCATCTCGCGAATAGTTATATAGCCGAATTACATCACCTGCATTTGCCCATGCTGTAAATGCACGACGGTAGTTCTTTATGCGCGAATAATAACACCCCTGAAATGTATACGGGTATACGTGATGATTTTTATAAAACTTTTTTGCCGAATCGACCGCTTCTTCGAAAAGCTGTTCACATGTTTTACGGCCTAACGTAGCACTAGCTTCTTCCAATTCGCCCAGCGTTCCAAGAGCCATAGGATACCTTTTTAAATTATCTGAATCATATAGCAGCCATAATAGTTGTTTTTGTAGGTCTTCGACTTCTTGGCAAGTACTAGTTATGTTGAGTGTTGGATTTATAGCTGAAACAAGGGCGGCTACCTCCATATAACGATCGCATACAACTGGATTACCAGCTAGATATAACCAAGATTGAGATTCAATACCACATGAGACGGGTAGTCCCCGTTTATCTTCAGATCCTTTTCCATGCCATGTTACCTAGAGAGGAAATACAAAATGTATACTAAATAGCATGTTTACCGACACACAGTCTACGGAATAAGACGAAAAAGCAACGATTCTAAATATTTTACCTACTAATTTCCATTTATATTAATGAAAAATTCAAACAAATTAATTTCCACTCTAGAAATTATTACGTCGTTACGTTAGGATATAATAATGCGCATTTAATTAAAATTACGTATTTCAAGAATAATTTTGTTGCCGTGTATCATGTAAGGGGAAAGTATCTTACCTCTATTGTTTCATCGCCACTCTCGCCAAACATAATCCAAACATGATCTTCGGACATTGCCAAATGCGCATCGGAGTAACCCAACATTTGACATCCGGCCACTACAGCAAATGCGACACCAAAACAATCCAGTTTATTTCCTGTTAAATAGCTGTATAAACTTTGTAGATGAGCCCGATCTTTATAAGAACTTCGAGCTAATGAATTCCAGATTAGATCGGAAATTTTCTTGATTATATTTCGTGTTGCATAATTTTTCGTCACCTTGTTTTGTTTTATATCGCTGGACGATAGGATACTAATAAATTTTTTGTACAGTGGTTCAATGGATTCAAATGAGACCACTGGAAAATTGGTGAAAACCTCTAGTTGGGTTACTTGAGATGCCTGCTGGGATGACGACTCGGCCGCTGTACGACTTGATGTTAATGTATTCTCTAGTACACCGCTTACAATCGACAGGAGTGTTAAATTTGGTTCATTGTCGCCTTGCAAATGATGACGAAATAAATTGACGACGTCCGCTATACTTTTTAATGGGAATAGTTTTTGATTTTCCTGACGGAATGCTGTATGTGTCATGAACATTGTGGCGATATGCCGAATGCACGTTCTAGATGCGTCGTTTCTTTTGTCCCCCAACAAACTACTAAATACTGTATTTATTTTCAATCACTATACAACATCACATTAATATAAAATTGTATTATTTAATTCATATATTTCACTTCTGTATTTAATCTGTTTTATTTGTAATTCAATCAACAAACAATAAAAATTAAAAACAACGTATGTTACGCCATTTTTTGATAGATTGTGTGACAGTTGACAGTTGTACTGGTTGCGTTCAAAATGAGATAAATGGGTACGTTTGATACGGCGAAAAAGTTATCCCACTGAAAATAAAACGGTTTCATTTTGTATGTCAAAAAAGTAAAACAAAACAACACAACAGTAAACAGTTTGGCTTGCTATTGCTTTGCTAGCAATGGCATTTGAAGAATTGTGCTGTGTTTGCTGCAAGAATAAAGAATCATTAATAGATATTTTCGTACAGAATGACATTTGCTCAATCCTCCAGAAGCATCTCTGGTTCGAGGTAGATGAAAATATATTAATATAACATTATGTTGTCAGAATCTTTAATAAATACGTTATTTGTCATTGTAGATTGAGCCAACCGATCATCTGAAAAAAGTTTGTGACCCATGTTGGAAGGCGGTTAAGAATTTCAATCAATTTTACAATGAAGTGCATACTTCCTATACAGAATATTTTTCTAAACTGGTTACTGAAATAGAATTCAAGGAAGAGGAGAACATTATTCGGAAGGAATCAATACTTAAGGAAGAAGTAGTAGGTGCCTCTCCAGAATATTCAGGATCCGAATATAACCTCAACGAAAACAGTAACGATGATGAACTTAATAGTGTAGATGAATCTATTAAGCAACGATCCAAGGAAAAGCTACTAAAAAGTAAAGTGGCACAAGACGAAAAAATTCGAAAATTTTTCTCTTTGAACTGTGAATTGTGTGCAACTCAGTTTATGGGATTCCTTGATCTTAAAACTCATTATAGAAAAGAGCACAAAATAATAGGTTATATAAAGTGTTGTAATAAAAGATTAACTCGTCGGGGAGCAGTTCTAGATCATCTACAACGGCATGAAAATCCCGAGAAATTCAAATGCACAGCTTGTAACAAGTGTATGGCCGACAAACAAACTTTGTACATCCACAATGTTACAAAGCATGCAAAAACCTTTGAAAAATCATTCAAATGTCCACATTGCCCTAAGACATTTGCTAGGAATTTTGTTTTGAGACAACATTTGCTATCCCATGCATCAGATAACGAAAAAAAATTCGCTTGTAATCAGTGTGAGTTAACGTAAGTAGACGTATTTAAAACATTTTTGTAAAACTAAAGCTCCCATTTATATTTTAGATTTATCACAAATAGTATATTGAAGAATCATAAACGCGCCACACATGAAGGGGCTTTAAAAACATTTTGTGAAATTTGTGCAAAATCTTTCCGTTGCAAACAGAACTATGATCGACACATGACGACAGAACACAGTAAGACGCCACATCCCAAAGTACAGTGTAACATATGTCGCATTTGGCTCAAACACGAGTTTAGTTTGCGCCGCCACATGAAAATGCACGAGGAACCAAAAAAGGTGCATATTTGCAACATTTGCGGGAAACAGTTATTCAGTCGCAGTTCATTGTTATATCACAAGCGTTATACTCATGTCATGGAAAAGAAACATAAGTGTTGCATTTGTGAAAAAGCGTTTAAAATGCCGAAAGAATTGAGAGAGCATACTGCTACACATACAGGAGAAGTTTTATATACTTGTCCATATTGCCCAAAAACGTTTAATTCGTCAGCGAACAGATCATCACATAAAAAAAAAGTTCATCCACAGAATTAAAATAATTATATAATTCCTAAAAGCCAATATTTCAATCATTTAAGCCACCCCAGAGATGGACATTTCCTTTATTAGTAAATAACATTTCAGATCCAATCGGATGGGTAACCAATGAATTAATTACACTACCTCTTCCGATTTTAAATCGCTGCGTCTCATTGCCATTCAATAGATCCCAAACAATTGCGTACCCATCAGCTGTCCCTGAAATTACCTGAGAATCATTACTCACAACGCTACATTCGATGTGGCATTCGTCGGTTCGATGGCCTTTAAACTCTTGCAGAATATCTCCGTTCGACATATCAATCAGTCGGACCGTACTATCGAAGCAGGCAGCAATCAAACAGGGTATATACTTCATTTGGGATAAAAAGGTAACTGGAACCCCAAGCGCATCGTTCGTCAGTTCTCCCATCCGAATGTCATAGTGCCGAATGGTTCCGTCTAACGCAGACACTATAATTTTCGAATCAGTCACTATAGTTGATGAAATCGAATCTTTTGCATCACGCATCGTTTGTATAGGATCCAAACATCGTGTTCGTATATCCCAGCACATTACAGTATTATCCTTTGACCCGGAAATAACAACTGAGGAATCTTCATTGAATTTAACGCAAGTAACGCCTCCGGCATGGCCACGAAGCCGTTTTAGTGGTTGGCCCGTTGTAACATCCCAATAAATAATACTTTTATCTAAGCTGGCACTCACAATGTGTGAACTTTCGCAACTACCACAAGCGTCGGTTACTTCATGAGCATGTCCTCCGTAAGTCTTCAACAAAAGTCCCGATTTCGGATTCCACAATTTTAGCTTTTTATCTGATCCACACGTAATAATATAGTTTCCATCGACTATTGAATAATAAAATGACGCATTTAAATTCAATTATGTTATAATTTATAGTTTATTTACCATTATATCGCACCGCTCTTACCGAACCTTGTTTACAATCAATAATATTTTTTTCAAAAACTTCGAGAGCCGCAGTCATGTCAGCGCAAGTTTATTTTGATGTTAAAAAACTGGCAAAACAATAAAATTGCAGACCTGCCAAAATGTTTGACAATCACTATTATTAGTTGTTTTATTCGCCGATAGATCGTGCTGCTTTACTCTTTCCACAAAGTGCGTTTTGCATCAAAAACCATTTAACTCATAAGCTGCATATGCCTTTCACGCAAAAATTAAGTTCGGCCATGTCTAAAATTATTTTCTTTTTATATTGAATTGTTGAGCGAAACAGACAGAAACAATATAATTAAAAAATCTAGTAGGTATTGAAACTAAATGTAAAATTCTTCACATTTGCTCAGGCGTATTTTTTCTACCAAAAATCATTTTCATACTAATCGCGTAAAAACAAAAACAAAAAAAAATTGACCCTATATGACTGGGTACATACTTATACTTGCCGAAATCAAAATTGTCGCACTCGCTCCCACACTCAAAGCCAATCAAATTTCGTGAAATGTTTTATGCCCCGCCTACTAGTTCCACACTCGAGTTGAAATATTTAAATATTTTTAACTTTGTTGTTGTTTTACAGAACATACATAAATACATTTTGTGCGATACTGTGGAAATTGTGAAGTACTCGACCACCTGCGACCACTTTCGAGATCTCACGTATCAACTCCAAGAATGTTCATTGGATGTTGCCCAAGCCTATCTTCAAATATTGAACCGTCTGATATTACAAAAACAGCTCATTCAATTCACTTTCGTTTATTCGGGTTTACTAAACTGACTTATATCTTCCGTTTCCAACTGAGATTTATACATTCCGTTACGTTGGTTTGGGACAAAATGTAACTTTCGTCTACTAAGACGATTTACAAACAGCGATTGTAATAATTAATTAATTAATAGCCTGAGGGTTAGAACACATAGCTATATTTAACACTGCCTACAAAGGGTTGTATAATATTGTACCCTTCAGATTGGTTAGTTTTTGCCCTAGTGCTTTACGAACAAAATGCCGGAAAAATGCTGGGAAGGCAACAGAAACACCAGTATAGATAGGATTTCGTCATGTATATAATAATAGCAATTGCGAGAACCTCGGAACTTAACTCATTTTTCTAGAAATCCCAGAGGACCGCGTTTCTCTGTATAAGCTAACAACATTTGATCTAAATATAGTCATAGCCGAAAGAACAGTATCTGTCCCGTTGGAAAAAATTCTCAGTTCAACTGGGTGATGCTCTCGCGCTTTTCCTGTGCAATCTATGGTGGTCGGAAACGTAATCAGGAAAAGCAACATTGAAAATGTTCCAAATTCTTGGATATTGAAATCATATTGATCGGTTAAAATCAAGCAACTGTCTTGGAGAACCGATATGAAAGGAATTTTTTATGAGGTCTGCGACCAGGTAGCTTGTCACTGAGAGCCAGATCTGGAGAATACGATATATGTGGGAAGTAGATAGACCACTTTTTTCATTTGGATTTGGGGCCATTTTTCGCAAACGTTGCTGTGTTTGGTCCAATATCAGCAGCACCCACGTTGACCACAGCTTTCTCATCAACAAATATTCATGTAAAATAGTGAATACACTGCCTTCTGATATTTTTAAGGTGTCAGCTACCTCTCGCAACTTTACTTTACGGACTCCTAAAACGATTTTGTGCACTCTTTTTATCTTTTCTCAGCATCATCGGCGTTTGTACGACTACGTATAAGCTCAGAGAACAGAGTCCCTATAACATTTATCAATACATTGCTTTCCTCGAACGGAACCTTTACCCTTCAAAAAACAGTATTTAATCAACACCCAAAATTTATTTTTTCCAATGTTTTGAAAATAACAAAAGAAGCGTTACTAAACCAACTGTAACTTGTAAACTGTCATAACATTTTGAAACATATCGTTGGAAAGTTGGTACTGTCTAAAAATCATATTTTATGAGATGTGCCATCTATGTATCAGCCTCGGACCTAATAGAGTACGTCACTCAAATAGTTCAAATATTATCCATGGGTTACCTAACCTACCTACCTACATGCGACCAACATTTTTCTTCTGCAAAATGAAAGAATATAACATTGTCGTTTTGCACATATGAGACAAGAAAATAAATATTTTCAAATAAAATTTTGCAGGGGATTTTGTGAGCCACTACACCGCCAAAACCAGAATTAAAATGAAAATGTTGCCGTAAAATATATTCGATTCGAGTATTTTTATAGCAACAATTTCAAAATTAACAAATGAAAAATTATTGTATACTTATAATTGTTAAGGATTCATAATAAAAACAGACGCCATAGATAAAAATGTAATTTTCGCATTTGAATTAATTAAAAATAAATTAATAATAATGTTATAAAAAGATTATGACATTACTATACGTATGTATATGTTTATTTCTTTCTCGCATATTGAATATTTTTTGCAGAAGAAAACAATTTTCTACAAGTAAATGCCCCATTAATTGTAAAAATGTAAATAAATGGGACCATCCCTCTCCGCGGCATGCCAGTGTATGCCTCATCCAGCAACAGTCTGCTCCTTCCGGCAGCCCTTGAAACCTGGCTAGGATTCACTGAATCCACATTAATCCTAAAATAACATAAGACTGTGTAACCTTAGAAATAAGGCGACCAAATCTCTATGTGATGTAGCGCCAGCAAAATAAAATGAATACATATCTTTATTTAATGTTTAAGACAGTTTTACCAAAATTCCGAAAAGTTGAATTTTTCGCTTTAGAAATCAAGTGGGTGTATTCGGAATCTGGTAGTAAAAAAAGTCGAGTGTTGGCCACTTTTTTGTTTATTATTGTGATCGACTAGTGTCGAAAACGAACAATGGACTAATACTAGTTGTTTATTAACGATGGCAGTTGTTCAGGAACGAAAGCGTTCGAAAGCAGGTAGTAGCAATTTAACAAACGAAAAATAAAACGAAGTTGGTGGGTTCAATAGTAGGGGCCCTGGGTTAAAGTCGGCGAGAGAAAGAGAAATAATCACTATGTTGCAAGTAGATATACAATGCCTCATGAAAAAATGTTATGATCTCGAACCTCCGTATCGATTCCCAAGGAATTTCACAGGTGAAAAATAAAGTAAAAGAAACAATATATATATATATATATTTAATTGGTTTTAAAAAATAATTATTGTAAAAAATATAATTATATAATTAACAGAAAAATTGTAAAAAAATTATAAAATAATTTTATAATAAATCATAACTTAATTTTTAAACTACATATAATATAAAACTTAATTTTTGTGCTAAATATAAAAAGAATATTTTGGTGCAAATTAATTAAAAAAATGACTAAAAACTATGAATGTGTATGCGATGTAATTTTTATTAAGTGAAAGAAAAAACCTAAACATTAAACAAATTAATAATCTTTGGATTACATAAAAAATTTAAATTGTTAATTATTGTTTTATTTGTTACTATTTATGCCTATTTCTTAAAATTAATTATTCTTTTGTAAAACAAAAAAATTATTTAGAAACTAAATTTAAATTAATAATTTAATAAAAAAGAACTATAAATATTTTATAAGCTAATTGGTTATTTGATCCATCGATAGATCTGATTAAAAAGGCTATAATCAAGGCACTTTTGTTTAAAAAAAATCCAACTTAATTATATTTATTCGCGTCTCGTCTAGCAGAAGGTCGATCTACGGAAATATAAACCATCCCAGGAATTTAGATTATATATAGATATATATATATATAAATAATGCTGCCGTTAATTAATAATAACAATAAAATTAATATTTATCCATAATACAATTAAAAAAATAATCGGAGGATGTGAAAAAGAGCACAAACATTAAATTACAAAACTTATTCATAACACAATAAAAAAAAATATTTACTAATTATGATGTAACACTGCGGGATTGAAGACGACGCTATCACTATGATTGGCGATCAATTGTTTGGAAAAACCATTCTGTAAATCGACGTAATTGTTGTACCGCCGCCTGACTCTCATCTTGCAATCGTCGATTTTCTTCCGTTAATCTTTTCACTGTACTTTCTAAACTTTTCCGACGCTTTGTTTCGATCATGACTCGCTCTTCGAGTTGACTTACTTGCGATTGTAGCTCTGGCAAGCTGGCACTCGGTGTGACAAAAATTGATGAGTTACTGTTGCAACTTGTACTTGATGTAGTTGATGGTGATTTTGAAGTTGGCGGTTCGTAGTGATTGTGTTGCTTTTGTAGATGGTTCATTGGATTTGGTGATGAGGATGATGATGTTCCCCCTATTGATTCATAAATGTCGCTTTGTATCGGTTTTATTAAATGTTCTTCGTCATGCTGTGAAAATAAAATAAACAAAACAGAAATATTAACTAAACTCCGACAATAAATTATAATGCATTTAAAAATTAATTTTTTTTAGTTCGAACTCTATTAGAGGAAGATAGATTTACTTTGCAATTACTGATTTAGTTCGAATTTTTGTTGAACATTGGAGCGTGTGAATTTCACTTGATTGAAATATGAGGTAGTTCAGTACATTTTTGGATAGTTGCAAAGTGAATGCAAACTAAGTGGCGTGGAATTCAGAAGCGCTCAATTAATTAAATAAACTCGCTGAAACCAATGAATCTAGTACAATGTTCGTGCCCATTAAATAAGATATTTTTATGCCGGTCTTTGAAGCCAATTGAAGTACCAATCAAACTACTAACTTCTAATTCAGATAGATTAAAGTTAAGGTAACTTAATTTTAAAAGAAATACAATGTCGCATAGACATTATTGAATGGTGTCTGTCAAGGAGCCAAGAACGCGTAGTTCGCCCAACAACGAGTTTTCACCTTTAAAACTAAAAAGCCAGACACATCAAGAGTTATCCAGCTATTGTAGCACCGAAATACTCAACAAAGCTATATGATGGCGACCACAAGGGCAACCAAAAACAGGTAGGCGGAGTTGCCTGAGATGATTTCCGAATATGCACACATTTTCAATTCTAATCAAGGCGATATTAAGTAACAGTTTAAATAGAGCTATAGTATGAAGTAAACGTGAAAACAGTCGGGCCCCAAAACATACTGAAAATATAATTAATAACAACAAATCCAATCTTCAACCACAGCATGAATCTAGCAAGCACTGAGACTGCATATTGGCTGCATATTGCTTAAATTGAAATATTGTTGCGTAGTCGATTGTTTTAACAATGGGCCTGACTCAATGCACATCTTCTATTTTTATTTGTCAATTCGAATCAAGTTTCATTGAAAAAGCTGAAAAAAGAAGAAACAATAAATAGAAACTTTATATGACAGCAAGCCAGTTCATTATTGAAACTCTTGTTTAGAAATTGTGTTCATTCGTTGCCCGATTTTAATAGCTCGATTTCCAAAAAATCCGAAATCCATCCGACTACTGGTAAATCGGCCACTATGACTTTGAAAATATTATTCATTGTGGAGCCAAATGCCTATGTTTCAATAGAAAAAAATTAATTTTCCATCCTGACATTATTTCAACCATAGCAATTGGCAAAACACCACCACCATATTTTTTTGAGACTCCGATGCAAATAAATGGAAGAAGTTATTAGGAAATTAAAATATCCAGCAGAATGGTTTCGTTAACAAATACATTACTAGTATCCATTTTAATTTAAATAAAGTTAGTCAGTAATTCTGATACAATATAATAGCAAAAAATTATCTTACCTGCATCAGTGAAGATTCCGCCTCTATAAGATTGTTCCAATTCATATTTTTCATATGCTTTGAATTCAGTAACATTTCAGCATTCTCCAATACCTGTTGCTTCGTCAAAATTCCTTGCTGCTGTGAATTGTGATGTTTGGGGGAACCCCGCATATTGTCCTCTTTGATATGTAGCACCTCGTTTTTATCTCCCTGCCCATTATTATTATTATTAATCGAAATGATGGTTGCAGGCCGCGCCATTGCTCTAATTACCTCATTTCCTTGTTGTTGATTTCCCACACCAGCCGCTTGCTCAATCGTCTTAAAATCATCGCTTATCATTTTCGGTATATTGAAATTACCAAGTGATGCTGGATGATGGCCCAAATTTATACCTTCTCGCGATCGAGATTTTTTCTTTAGCAAAATCAAATCATCCGTTATGATATTTGGCTTAGCCGCCGACAAATTCGATATATTACCCAAACTATGACTATTCGAGGAATTTTTCTGTGGTTTTGTTTGTTTTATAGCACCTTGATGAAAGTTATCGTCACTAACTTTCATGTAATCCGGATTTATCAGCTTCATTAAATCCTCTTTGAAGGTGCTGGAAGCGTAATTTACACTATTTCGTTGGTTTTGTGAAGTCGTTGTATTGACTCGAGTAGTGCGGAGTTTTGCTTCGCCATTTAGCCGCGGACTATTATTCCGACTATTCACTGACGATGAATTACTCTGTTGATATTGCTTATTTTTTTGAATTTGGAACGACCGCATTGTGATCAACAATTCAGCGTTAGTTAAATCATCTTCTTCGAATTTACTATATATCGGTTCATTTTGTAGGGTTGAATTAGAAACGGTATCTAAATTGTTATCTTCGTCGGCGCGTTTGGCTGTACATTTTATGAGATATTCTATATTTGCGGTTCTCGGGAGCGGCCTTTGGTCCATATTCGTCATTGGAATTTTATTTTCGTGTACAGATAAAGGTCGGACCGTTAATGGCAGCGAATTACTAGCGTGCGATACTTTCGTATGTGTATTATAGTCGGCGGACGGTTCGTTTACATCATACCATCGTTCATCATTTGATGAGTGCCCACTTGAGCTACTTGTTAACGTTCCCATATTGCTGTAGCTCATATTCGTTTGATTTGGATTTACAAGTGGCTCATTCGGCATTACAAATGATCGACTACTACTGCCGGTACCATAACCAGAGCTATTACTAGATCGCGGAGGAGAAAAATTTCTCTCATAACGTCTTCTGTGATTTCCGGGTGGTTGAAGTTGAGCTGCAGCAATCATTTTTTTGGACGGCGATTTCATCACATTTCCCCCGGTATTATCTGCATTTTGGCTACCCAAATTTTCGTATTCACTTTCATAGTTGTTCATATTAAATTTGCACGACGGATAAAAACATCCGCGTCGAGGTGCATTATCAGAAAACGATTCAATCACAGTAACCGTAACTTGCGCTGACGTTTTTAATAGATCGACCATTTGATCATGAGATAACGTTACAACAGCAATTTTACAAATTTCCACCAACCGATAACCCTGACGTAATCCCGCTGTCCACGCTAAACCGGATATTTCCACTTGAGTTACAACACCATCCGGCTGGACGTGAAAGCCAAGTTGTCCTAAACTATTTCGTCTTAAATTTAATTCTATTGTACCACAACCTTGAGTTACCGCTCGTAATCTTTCAATAACTTCTAACTGTTCATCACGTTCCGAAACATCCCGCATGTGAATTGTGACAATTTCCCCCTGATGATGATAGATTCGTAAGGAATTTCCATTTGTCGACCAACCCAATATTGAGCGACAGGGTGTCACGAAAACAATTTGTCGCGTCGATTCTTCAATCAGGATAAATGTTTCAGCCGAAATGCCTAGGAAACAATCCACAGCGGTCGACTGTCCACGATCGTGTAGCACCACTTGCCAGCAAAATGCTCCGCGCTGTATGGAATCACCCGAAAATCTTAACTTTGGTTTTTCTTTCTTCTTATTCGCAAATATGGAAAATTTTTGACTCGTATCGACTAATTGTGTTGTGATGTAATTTGAACATAAGTCTTTGAGATATTCTTGGCGCGTACGTGTTGCCATTGTCGCAAATTTTTCGGAACGATGAGCCGCGTTTTCTGCATTTATAACTTTTGCTAACAGAAATTCAGCAAAACCCTTGCCTTTTGGGTAGTGAGCATTGTGATGTATGGGCGGCCCAAATACCGGTACTTCTTTTGAGCGCGAAACAGCTACACGATAATGTGTATTTTCGGTACAAGGATTTATAACGCGCACAATTATAAAAACGTGTTGGAATTGACTCCTAATATTTTTTGGTGTAAACGGCTGGGCACCAGGTTCTTGAAACACAATTGTTACAATATCGTTCCCAATATGTCGTTTACGTAACAGTTGTTGCCGATTATTAGGCGTAAAAGGTAGCATTGTGGAGACATGAAACATGACTTCACAATCCTGATATGTGGTGTATAGGGAATGTGTTCCGGTCGAGTCGGTTTTATTATCTAATCCAGCCTTATAATGTTCAAAACCTTTTAATCGAACTTTTTTGCCAACTAAATTTAAAAATTCTTCAAAAGCGGGACCAGCCTCTTCAATATTGTACATGTCTTCTTCGGAAGATTGTCCCGCTTTACAGTATAAAATTCCAATTTTATATTTATTCGTCAAACCTTGTTCGTCCAGTTTTAAAAGCTGTTGTTCACATTGTGATGTATTATTCCCAAGACGAAGGCAGTTTATTTGTACTTCAGGTGTAACATGTTCTAATACTTCTTTGGTGGTTACCGGTTTTCCAATACCTCTTGGGTTTGGAATCGCCTCCTCAACGATCGAACCCCGTAGCGTGAGTAACTCTGATGTTCGAATTATCATGCGAAACTGATATTGATTATCGGATTCGTATAACTTTTCTCGTTTGACAGAAATCGCAATTGGTCCTAGTTGTTCATCCATTCCAAACCAATTTTGATGTTCTTGTCCCAGGAAATATTGCCTATAATATTTTGCCCCTAAGTCAACCGACTCTATTGGACGATTACCTTTTTGAAATGGACATGTTGTTTCCTTCCACAATACCTCACCGTGATTACATTCTAATATGGAAACGCCACAACTTAATACGGGTCTATGAATTGCTCGTCGTTGATAATTTGTTGTGTTTTGATTATTTCCGCGAGTCAGGCTAACTTCTCGTTCTTCCTCTCCTCCAATCTCGTTTCGGAAAAATGGACAACTTTCTAATAACTCATTGCTGTGTCCATCACCGTAATCTTCATCCCCATTTTCACCGGAATCTGGAGTGGTGGATCGAGAACTTAACATACTAGCCGCGGACGCTCCAGTAGTCGTGTTCCGACGTCGGGCCAATAATAGACCTCGTAATTTGGCTGCATACCCCAAATTAGCCGTCAACGATTGGCAGTCGAAATGAGCAAATGCTCTTCGTCGTTGTCGCTCTTCTATATCTGCCGCCGATATCGATGTACACTGTAACACACTGTAATTATTCATTGGAATGTTATTATCGTCTAAACTCGGGATTTGGCTTCCCTGTTTAAATGCTGGTTTATTAGGCCCCCACAATCGTTGTAATTTCATACGCAATTTAGGACTACCCGTGCTACCTTTATCAACACTATCGGAATTATGATGATGATTCGGATTGTGTGGATCAATAACCTTCCCTTTTAAATATTCCGATGGACCCGGAGATCTTTGATCAGTTCCAATTACACCTAGTACTGCGGGTCGATAATCCTGAAGCATCGCAAAAAAGCTTTCACCTGTTGTTGGGGTACGGTCCGATGAAATGACATCAATTGAACCGTGGCTTCCGTATTCACGTCTTAACGATGCTCCGCTAACGACAATATGATTTTCCTGATTTTCAATTAAATTTTCATGTAAAAGTTCTAAACTAGAATTACTACGATATAAATTATCTGGATTTGGCAAGAAACGATTACCGACCGTCGATCGTCCATGCAGCAAATGTTTCTCGTTCACCGAATTACGTGTGGTGGCTAAACCAGCTCCTATTCGGGCTCTAAGGACATTGCTGTTATAATATTCGACGGCTTGTTGTACTCTTTCGCGAGTCGTTGTATGTTTGACATGTTTTTGTGTTGTTTGATTAATATTATTGTTATTACTAATTATTATATTGTTATTGTTAGTATTTGTTGAATTTTTAATAACAGGCGTTGATGCTGTCTGATGGAATGCTGCTACTGGGGGTACTCCTCCTGTCCCTTCACACTTCGCTTCCATTTGTATCATCCCATTTTCTTTTGTCTGCAAGGAAAAATACAAAAAATTACAATTAGTTATTTATTATTTTGAAAATCTGTTGATAGGTTATCTGATTATTGGTTCATCCACAAACTGTAAAAGTTCTTTAACTTTAATTTTCTAAAATAATTTGAAAAAAAAAAAAAAAAAATTGCGGTCATCAATTTCCATTATAAAGGTGGCCCGGCCCGTTAATCTATTTAGAAATATAACCGTAAGGTTCATGACATGAGAAGATCCTTTTGGTCTGTTCCTGATCTGATAAAATGAGCTTTTTGACAAGACTTCCCCAGCATCTGTTGTTTAAAATGCTTATTATAAAACCATTCAAAAACCGAATATTAGCATCACATATTGCTACATCCTCTGCTCTTCCAAAAACTAACTAAAGTCCTCCGATTTTATAACAATGGCTTTTTCCTGAACGGGCGGAGCATTCTAGTTACATTTTTTTTAAACATGGAGAGTTCTATTAAAAAATTACAAAATAGATGAAAAATAAAATGATTACCTGGCAAAAACGCACTGCAGATAAATGCAAGAAAGCAAAGCAACATTTATTGGAAATGTAGAACAACTTTGCTCAACCATAGGGTTTGAAACCAAAATATTCGAACATTGCTTGTTTGTTGCCTTAGACCTATTGTTTCGTTTGCTACGTTAATGTGGTCCCTAGAGAACACAAACCGAGATTGCTAAACCATTGGCTCAGTTACAGAAAATGGCTTGCTTGGTAATTGTGGCCGTGGAGAGATGCATACCACATTGACTACTGCACTCAATCATGTAATGTGCTATCACTGAAAGATATGATTAGAAATATGCTGACGAATTTCCAATGGAAACTTCATCTTATTTAAAGATAACTCAGTTAGCGGGGTTTGAAGTGAATGTATCAAATTTCAATCAGTATGCCACTGTCTTTCAGACATAAATTGTTGCAATCCTTAAAACAGCAGCCCATGTGATTGGAAGCAACTGTAAGGGACGCTTCAACACTGTTCCTTCGAAACTTACCTGAGAGAGTATAGAAACCATCGTTTCGAGGAGACAGAATGGAGTTATACTTCTTCGAGTGCCCAGTCATAGAGACATCAACGAAAATGCGGAAAAAGAAAATGAGCCGATAAAATAACTAAAGAGCGCATCAGCTTAAAATACTAGGGAGTTCATGATAAAACAGCGATTGGAAAGAACACAAGGCAGTTGACATCATACAACCCCTGTCTATGAAGAACCGAGAGGGCCACGAAGAAACTTTTGGCAATGAAGAAATGGTTTTGCTGACTCGGCCGAAATGGCAGGCAACAAAATGGAAGAGTCTGCCTGGAAAAAAGTTTACTCCAAAGAGAGGAAAAGCGGAAGGTATTTCATCTAACTAGAAAAATATAAAGGTTTTGTTCAAACCTTGCCACAACGCATGGCACATCGAAGTCTTTAATCGTTGATCAAAAATCGCAATCTAAAATCAAATATTTTCCAAATTTCTAACAATCAAAAAACCTTTTGTCACATATACATCAGAGCATGTTGAAACCTCAAATATGTACTAGTAGCAAACAATTACCCACTGACTCATTATTGCTTAGATGAAAATTCACATTGCATTTTAGCACCGATATAAGCGACGTCTGTTTTTAAACGGTTCCACTTATGTTTGTACTAACCTGAGGTACAAGAGACTAAAAATAACAGCTAAATGTGGCAGTAGAAGATCAACTGGAGCCCAACGTATCCAGAGGCTAAAACACAGAAGAATACGATTCTGCTTCACCTCATTCATGACGGAATGCCATTACTTGAAATTATTTGAAAGCTAATAGCCGAATAAATCAGTTAAAAATGAGATTCTTGCACCAACAAAAATTCATGTGGGTTCTAGTAAGTTCGATGAATTTTAACATTTTAGAACATGTATGATTTTAGATTATCATTGGGGGCGTTCAGGTCCCCTGTCATGAATTGTGAAATCATCGCCAATTTGATTTGAAAATTTCATAGTGTTAAACATTTTCATAACGTTGGCTTCGATTTCACTGAATATGTTCTGAACTATTGGATGCTCTGAAAGTGTCCATTAATTTTTATATTGCAGATTTTATCTATTGGCTCACGACAAATAAATTGATACCGCTTGGGTGATAAATGTAGTTTCTAAAATTACTGAGTATCCAGGAACATTAATAATGTTAAGAAAGCAAATTTAGACTAGAGGTAATTAAGAAAGTTTTCTGCTTGATGGAAAATCTTATGTTTTGCAATCGCGGGAGTCAAACTAAGACTCTTTAAAACAAAAAAGTAAGATTCTGGCAAAAACATATAAAAGTGTCTTTGTCGATATATTGCAGGTGATGTGTCAGCAGTATCTTCAGTATCGATGCCAATCTGTCGACATCGGACCGGTAAATGGAAAAACACCCTTACACAATACTTCGGCAACTGATGATTTTAAAACCATCTATGAAAGTAACATTAGTAAACCCATCTTATGTATTTGAACATATCAGTCAATTACAATCTAAAAAAATTGCTTAAGACAATAGCGTTGGAATTAATGTTAAGTTGCATTAGCATATAGTATGTACATATTTTCAATCCAAATTTCTTACTTGAGTCGTTTTGTCTATCTACAAGGCAAATTCCAAATTAATGACGACATATTATGTTAAAAGCGTAAGATGATTAACAGAAATATTTTGAAGTATAATGTATCCACTACCACCAACTATTATCTTAAACTATAAGAAAACAAATAAAACAAATAGTTTCGTCTACTAAATTTATGAATATACATCAGAACGTGTACGTCACATGAATTTATAAGTGTAAGGCAAATATTTCTTGTGTGTGTCGTATTCCCTAAAATTTTGTTAGATTGCAACATTTTTGTAATTGTTAGTATTACGGATGTCAAATTATTTTAAGGAATAGCATCTGAAGTACAATATAAAGACACCAGTAATGTGGAAAGAAATTTCCGGTAGTCGCGTTAAAAGCATAAATATCCAAGAAAAGTCAATAAACTTGAGTTTATAATAATAAATCTGTAATTCTAAAATTTTTGGATACATTTTATGGAATCTGCTTGCTAATTTGAAAGGGACGAGACTACTTATAGGTAGATGACATAACGCATTCATTCTTCAACTAAATATTCACGGAGTTTTTTAGGGCAAGTCGCTATTACTCATCACATAAATATTAGTTATGGATTCTTTTTATTACTACAAAAAATCTTTATTATTACGATGTGTCTTCTTGTTCTTTGCGGTTTACGGACTTTACCCAACTTATGTAGTTTTTCAATACATATTTGTAGAATGCAAATACATACTCGGTAAATATTATTTTGACATTTCTACGTAAATGAAGTTTCTAAAAAATATAGCGAATACAAGATTTTACTTAATAAAGAACATAATCCATGCTTGATTAATGGTTGTGTTATGAAAGCACGTTTCCAAAAAAAATCTGAAATTTTTAAAGTTTTTAGTGTTTAAATAATAGTAGGAAGAGATAATTGTCTATCTTTAGACTTATTAATTTTACTACCGTCCAATAAAAATTTCAAGGTTTTGTGTATTACTGGAATTCGGTCTCCGCACCGAACATTTTCAATACTGATTTTATTTAGAAGTAAATTACCTCAGTGGGGTCGTAGTTTTAGAATCTAGCGACAATAATATGACCTTTAAAAAACTAGTACACAGCTGACGCGAAATTAAATTTTCGTTTTTCTCCAAAATTAACCAGATAAATTATTCCATGAAAAATTAGTTTGTCGATTTTCGTAAACTTTTAACGCAGATAGCTTTATCATGTTCCATTAATATTTTTTTATAACTTCATGTCAAAATATTTTGTATATGAGCTTGTTTAACAACAAATAAAAATAATTGATGAAATGTCAGAAATTTAGCTTACTTTTATCGTACCTGCAGAAAAAAATGCAGTGAAAAATGTGTAGAATTAAACAGAGACATCTATATTCTAATACGAAAAATACGAAATTTACTAGCCAAACTGCGTACCTCAAAATAAAATTCAGCGGTGAAATTTTCATTTTCGTTTTCACTTGTGTCATTTTTATAAGTAAAATTAAGATTAAATTGAAATTATAAAATAGTTTAGGCCTAGTTCAAGTAAATGATGGGTTTCTAGATCATTTCTCAATTAAGTATACGACTATTTTTAAATTGATTTTGATTAAATTTAGTTAATTCAAAACTAACATATAAAACGTTGCTTATGACAAGTTCAAATATAATGCTATTTTAATGGAGAAGGCTGTTCTTTACGACAGGCATGTATAGACTTTCTGAATGGTACTTAAATATTTCTTAATTATCATTCATTTTGTGAATTTTTATAGTTACACATCTTATAGAGAGGTTCACAATTTTAAATTAAAATAGAACAAACAAAAATATTTTGAATGTCAGTGAAACTAGCTTTATTGGATAGATAATTTTATGCCATTAATGCTTGAATATGATTTAGGCCATGTGGCCGCCGTGACTGGCGCGTACATGGCGTAATCTGGAGGTCCAATGTTCAATCACTCTTCGTGGTATTTGCGGTCGTATCTCGCTAAAAACTCGTCGAATGTTGTGTTCCAAGTGTTCAATCGTTTCTGGTTTATCGCCGTAAGACAATTATTAACAGGGCCATTACGTGAAATTAGTTTTTCATCAAATGTTTATTTGAGTAAATTAATTGTATCCCGCGCTGTGTGGCATGTAACACCGTCCTGTTGGAATCACTGTAACATTCCGCCGCCCGTCATCGTTTTTGGAGACATATGGACCAATGATTCCACCGGCCCACAAAGCGCACCAAACAATGATTTTCTCTGGATGTAATGGTGTTTCGACAAAGGCTTGTGGATTATCTTCACTTCAAACCCGACAATCCTGTTTATTACCGTACCCGTTAAACCCGTTAAATTAACGTACCCGTTCAACCAAAAGTGAGCTTCATCGCTGAACAAAATTTGGTTTGGAAAATCAACATCAATATCAATTTGTATTTCAGCCCATTGGCCGAATTGGCGGCGTGTGCGATGGCCGGATGGCTTTAATTTCTGCAGAAGTTGAATTTCGTAAGCAAGTAAACCAAGATCCTTAGATGAAATCTTCCATAAAGTGGATGGACACGTCTTCAGTTGCTGAGAACGACGTCAAATTGATTGATTTGAGTCTTCCTTAAGGCTACATTGTACAGCGTATTTCGCTTGTTCAGTACACACTGTTTGACGTCTTACTGGATGCGTATTATCATTTAAAGTATACGTGGTGCAAAAACGATCCATAGTTAACCGAATTACTCGCTCTGTTTGGCGAACAGAACCATGATTTTGATATAGCAAAACAAACTAATGACAAAGCAAATGTCAGCTGTCAAATCTGTTGTCAAACAAAACAGTGTTGCCAACTTAAAGATGTGAACCTCTAAAAAACACCCTTTATAAATAATGAAACAGTTTATTTTATTCTAGAGAAACGAGATACAAACTTCGATAACGCTAAAAAAGTAATGTTATAACACACATGTCATTACAGCGGTTAGCTCCGAAAATCTAGCTCGAGACCCTTGAATAGCGACTCTTGAAAGCAAGCAGTCTAGTCTACTTATTCTACCATCGAATGTGACATAGTCTATTCACAACGAATCAAGAGAATTACAAAGAGACAGGAATATTACCCTTGCAGTAGGGTTGAATTATTTTTTTTTTGTGTTACTCTATGCTTGTAATCTTCCAATATTGACATTCAGGCGTCCTTAATACCCTTTCCATCCCAAAGCGATTCCAATAAAGATGAATTTGTGTACCAAATGTTAAAAAACGGCGAAGATCCTAGAAAACTAGGACAGGAGAGCTTTGAGATCAGCTTTGTTCAACATTATATTTGCATCATCTTTAATCGATTAAAGTACAAATAATACCAAAGAGCCAAACTTTGATGACTGGATCGAAACTCAGGGTGATTAAGGCAAATCTGCTGAGCTCATCCACTTAATTTGAAAATAAGTAAAAACCATTAATCTTTAAGATTACATAGGATATTTTTTACAGGTCGGTTCCAATTCATCCTATCGCCAAAGAAAGTAACACAACAAGAAATTGATTTTGGAATAGTACTAACATCCACAGTTGTTCCCGAGTTGGATTACCGTGCTAATAATATTTAAGTTTACTATCATATAAGAGAAAAGAAACATTACATAACTAAATATTAGAAAATCAAAATTCCAAAATACAATAAAAAATATTTAACAAAATTTCGTACTATTCGTATAAATCCATTGTGTGTGAATTTTCTTATGAAATAAAATGTTGGTGGCATATTAAAACGAAATAAAACACTTATGGGAATTCGTTTATAATCGGATTATACAGTTTTATAAGTAGTATTTACGACTAATTGACGTGATGTAGAACTATCAAATACATGGAATTGATTGATAAAGCCATCAGATTTTAATAAAACCTCAGTTGATTTACAGCAATTGATTTAAGAAAATCTGATGATTTGGCATTCTTAACAACAACATTGTTATTACAGTGAGTAACTTTAATATTCTGGTTTATCATGGCAAAAATTCGAGATAATAGTTTTTACTTTTAAGCTAAAGATAACAGAAGAACCAAATTATAACGTTACTCACTTTATTGTTGTATATTAATTAGATAAAAATTAGTTAATGCTGTCAATGTCACATATTTCGGTTGACGAAATTTTTTATTAATAGTCAAATTTTTAACGTTTATGAATAATTAAAAATGTCATTCACATGTCGAATGATTGGTTGTATACACCAATACTAGTTATTGTGATAGTGTCGTATTATTTTAGTGTTGTATAGTCAGAAGGTTACACATTTCAATATTGCTTCTATTTTATTACGAAATATGGACAACATAGAAAAACTATGATTCAGCATTTGTGGTTATTTTCATTGATAACCAAGTTTTACGTGCTTACCTCGCACGTTATGCATCAATTGCAACCTAAAGTTTAGGTGTTTAAATTATAACCTGTAATACAAGTGTTTTACCTATATGTTCTACTGTATCTTTGTGTAAGCCAAGTTCGTACTTTCCGATATCAAGATAAGAACAACAATTTAAATTCATTTCCGTTTCACATTATACTTTTATACGTTCATATAAGTATAGAGCAAAAACCGTAAATTAAATTTTCTTGATGTATTATTGTGCAATTTACGGCCATCATCCAAATGACATATACAAAAATCGAATATTTTGAATTAGGATATGTTTTTACCAAATAATTTTCGGTTTTATTTACGTGAATGCAAATAACAAATTTATTTAATATATAAAATTATAAAGTGAGGCTCGCTCAAATATACAAAGCCACAGAGAAACCGTACAAAGAAGGCAAACAACAAAACAAATCAGCATCACTTACGCGTTTTATTTGTTGTTTTTAAAGAAGAAGCAATTATCAGTCATCTCTATAATATTAATAATTCTTTAACTAGTTTAGAGCAATCAACTTACAGATACGAATTAGCAATAAACACACAACGCAGACCAAACCAAAGAAATACCAATTCTTCTTATTAGTTTCATACATTTTGTCGTATAAAAATATTTAACACAGAATAAAAAATTTTTTTGTCATGAATCAATTCACAAGAAATTGTTAAGAAGAAATGTAAGTTAAAGTAAAAAGTCTTCCTTCTTCGTTAGCTCTTTAAATCGATGGTGTAAGTGTGTGTATGTGTACATATTTATAAATTAACCCATGTTGACCTGAAATATTCTGAGTGGAATAATGTGTAGGAAAAATTATTTCTCTGATTGAAATTATTATCGAGAAAGACGTATTATTGTAAAACGATAAGAATTTTTTTACCCGATTTAATGAGAAATGATGATTTGAGTTTTTCTTATGACTGTATTTATTATATACGGAATTTATATAGAAAAGCGGTTTCCTTATAAACTCATATCCTTTATTTATTATTCTTGATCTGTTATGTTTTTTCGTTTCGGTATACATAATTTAGAATAGAATAGGTGTTCAGTTATGTGATTCTTTGTTTAAAATATCAAATTTTAAGAACAACAAAAAAATTCGGGACAAGAAAGATTGCATCACACGTTGGTTATTGAATAAGTTTGATGTGTAGGAAGAAGTATTATATATTTGTATATAAATACAGACACACAACACCGGTATCAATTGAATTGAACAAATCAGTTTCTTGAACTTATATTTGGTATAATTTGATAGCATCAAATAATTTCATTCATGCTTTTTTCGGTTGTTACTTTTTATAGCTGTTATTCTTGTTAGGTAACACGTTACACATTTTATTGCTTAAATATTGTTAATTTTTATGTTCACCTGATGATATGCACATAGTGAATAATTATAGTATTATTAACAATCTTACGTCTAAACACAACCATATGATATGTAGACGTTCACGACAAAACAGTTTTCTTGGTTAGGTATGAATGTAAATGTAAAAGCAAAGCCCAAATACAACGTGTTTAAATGGTTTGAAACCAAACCTTATTATATATTTTCCAAACCAAACACAAAAGATGTTAAATTGAATAATATACTCGATACAGATGCGGTTTTTGTACCATTTCTTCGGATGTCATGATGATAGACGTGTGTTGTACAGGGTGTGTTCATATAATACTTTCTATAGCTGTAAATGATGCTCTAAAATCGCAAAATGGGACAAACAAAGAAACCGTGGAGTCGGAATCACCGAAGAGGTATGGGTCTGAATCCATTCGATAATCATCTTTGGTGTTGATCAACTAACGATTTGCCCAAACTATTTGCTATAAGTAATATTGACTCATTTTGGCATAACATTAACAATGTTACACTAAAATATATTCAGCCCAAGTATTAACACATATTTTTTAAATATGCATACAATTTAGTTTAATTTGTAATTTTCCTATATCGTTATCAACATAGGTAAAACATCGAATATAGCAGAATCTTTCCAGTTTTTCCTTTTTTGTAGGAAAGCAATGTTAATGTATCTAAATTGGCCTTTACGAAACATGATCTTAGAAGCGTCCAAAAGTACCGTCATTATTTAGTTTATTTGTAAAACGAATTTGAGAGTATTTATATTTTTTAATAATTTTAATTTGATATTGAATTTAAATAAACTTTCTTAAATTTCTTACCGTCATGCAAAGTGCCCCACACCATAGTTTATATTTTTTTAAATTTCAATTAAGACTGACCGGCGTAAAATTAATCAGTTAATTGATTGATCAGTTAAAACTTTTCATCCTTCTTTATCTATGTGTGGAAATTAGTGGTTTCAAATTAGATAAGAAAATACCATCCCAACAAGATAAACCATACTGGAGGTGGGAATCAAAAAATGTAGCAGAAGTTGCGTGAATAATAAAATGATCTTAATGTATTCCGAAGTTTCACTTTCAACTTATCAACATGAACTTTAAAATTGAATTGACTATCTATCTAGTAAACTAACACTAGTCACTTTTCAATAAAGGATTACAGTACTGGAACGCCATCTCATCCGCAAAAACGACAATATTTCCGTGTAGTGTAATTAGATCGAAAACTGAATTACAGTAGACCAAAAAGAGTAGAGGACCTAAAACGGAACCGTGAGGTACGCCAACATCAACAACATGTTAAGCAATGTAAGAATTGCCTCCATAAACACTTTGAATTCAATTTTGGAGATAAAATAAAAAAAGACAGAACAAAACAAATAAATCCAATACGATAGAGCTTGTCCAAAGAGCAGTTTACGATTTACTGTGTCAAACGACTTTGTGACATCATTAAAGAGGGCAAATACCTTTAAGTTGGTATTTAAATTGTGATGTAGTGGACTAAGAAACTAAAGAAGAGCTTTCTCGGTGGACATATTTTTCCTAAAACCAAATTGGATCAGGAAACTAAATTCTCCAGATAGTTCAGAACTCTCCATTTAACAATTTTTTGGGTGTCGGAATAATTGCCAGGAAAAACTCCTTTGGACAAACACAAATCAAAGATGAACACTAAACGATTATAACAAAAACGATTTTCTTGACTGTGATATTAGAAGTTTCGTCAACACCAGAAGACTTATCATTTTTTAATTCATTTACGGCTGAGACTATTTCTGGCTCACTGATAGGAAAAGAAAAACCGCAACTACTGTGGCGGGACAATATCAGCCAATTTCTGATTGTAAATCTCAAAGTTAATACTTTTAAAATGTGCTTGTAAAATCTCATATGGAATTTGAATGAAAGCATTGATTATATAAATTGGGTTCGCTAAACACATACCATCATGTATTTTGATTGATGTTTTACTCTCATTCATTAATTCTTCATTCATTCATTCATTCATTAAAACTTGTAATTTTTAAATTAAGTGACTCGTTGGGGTTACAGCGGAGTTTTTTTTGCAAAGATTGTTCCTCAAATTAATAAGACTTAATAAATGGTCAGATATCTAGGGCTTCAATTTGATAATGTCTCTTTTGATTTTACTCGTTAATATAAAACTGTTTAAATTAGTAAGAATAAAAATAATAAAACTCGAATGAGCAATAGTAGGACCATCTAAAGGAAAAATTGAACTCCAATCGCATAACGTTAACGCTTCACAAATGCGTAAGTAATCTATTCTCGTTTTATACACACGTCCATGCCTTCGCCTGTCTTTCAACCGCCCAGAAAAAATATTTTTTAAATTTATTGTGCTATGATACGTTACAAGCAATTGAAAGATGTTTGCAATTGCACTTATTCACACAAGGTCGAATAACACAATTCAAAAGGGACTCTAAGCCGAACGACCAGCAAAGCAACAAATAATCATCCTTACCTGGGGAATTCTTCAGTATGTTAATGTTAGATATTAACATTCTGCTAAGCATATGTTGGTATATGGCGTGCATTGGTATAAATAAATTGTATCTATATGTATCGTACAGTAACACATTAAAGGTTAAACGAGACTATATGTTGATAAATAACTAAAACATTTAAAAAACAATGCGTTTCCTTGCCCAACACGGCTATTTATCATTCAGCCGTCGTATGGTAAATGGGAGGGATCCAATACATATTCCGATGAAATAATATTCCTTTAAAAAGTAAAGAAAATAACTATTGCGAATTACACACTTTGGTAATGTTAATTTCCTCCACTTGTGAAAGGTTTCAATTATTAGTTGTGACCCCGGCCTGAAATTCCAATTTGGACTTATTAAATTTCGTTGTAATATTTACATTTTGATGAACGTAACGTGGAATCGAAAACCTCGTAACTCTCTGTAGACTTTATTATCACAAACTTAAATTCCTAAAGCGTTTTTGGCATACATAAATTTCAATACATTGACTACCATATATTATAATAAATATTCTTAAATAGAACGAATTTGTAAAATTTACCCAAAACCACTGCTTTACCCAAACTATACCATAAATTATAAATTTGGTAATAAATTAACATTTATCTAATATAATTTGCCTCTATTATAGTTTGCATTCCATAAACACTTTTAATAGTTTCTGGTCTAATCCAAAATATACAAAACACCCATAATGACCCCTCGTCTTACTTAAGACGTTTTGTGCGTTCATTTTAGTTTACTCTAAATTTAAGTTTTATTATTCGTACGTGTTGCTGAATAAATGAGGGTTCAACAAACGTCGTATTGTCGAATATTGCAATAGTTGCATTTCCTTATTCGAAACACATAATTTCTAAAATTTAGCAAATAAGATTTTAAGAATAGGAAAAATATTTGTTTCTCAACCTAGCAAATTTATTGTATTTATACGTTCAATACGTGTTGTCTGATTAAATGAATATGTTACATCTGTAAAAAATATGTGCAATCGAGTTAATCACGTAAACAAATGTGGAAAACACCTAAAATTCATAAATAATAGAATAGTCAAATATAATTACTTTTCGCAGAATTTCATGAATTACTTTGCATTCATCCCACACATCACGACACTTCAAATCTCAAGTTACTTCGTATATTTATATAACTATTTCGATTACCAAAAAATATAATTTGAAACAATTAAAGCAATGCGTGTTTATACAATTGACTCATTATAAAAAACAAAACGTATTGTGTATTCAAAGCTTAGCTTTCTGACTCTTCTGTCAATTGGTGATTCCAATTCCATAATTCCTGCTTATACATTTCGTGCATATTGTGTAACAATTTATTGCAGTTTGAAAACAAATTAGCCAAAAAGTTTGTCGCTTTCTTTACAAATTTTATTGTTTTCAATATCAAAATGATCGAGAGTAAAAGTAGTCAGTAGTAGTGTAGCACAATAAATATAAAACAATTCATTTCTTATACTACATTCGTACCTCGTTTAGCTTAAAGAAACAAACCACAATGATTGTAATACACAAAAAATCTTGTTAAATACCTTATGACTCATTTATATTGCGCTAGTAACGTCACACATAGACAAGTTATAAACGGTTTTATTACAAATCATACTCGGCAAAAAAACTTACAATTCCAAAAATCCATTTTTGTATTGAGGTATGTACATAAATACTATAAATATGTAATGTATTTGCACATGAAGCATTGAAAAGCGTAGTTTGATCGAGAAACAACCACAATTGTATGTTGATCAATGTAAACCATGTACGTAAAAAAGCGCCAAACAACTAAATCGACAAATAAAACACATTCACTGACATTGAAATCATATGTAGGTATTTACGTATGTACCCGTTTAATAAAATTGAATAAGTTGATTTGTTATGTTGCTTTATGATTAACAAACGTAAACAATGCTTTCTTTGGTAAATTTCTGGGGATTTAAATTTTTGAGGCGATTCGCTAATTATAAAAATTGATAGTTGCCTTGAATTTAATTATTTCAAATACAAACGGAAATTGGCATTTCTATACGATGCTCGGTTGGATGATCACGAATATTTTCGTTTTAATCTTAAGTTTTAAATTGAAGCTATTGGACACGATTAGATCAAAATACTAATCCGTAGGTCTCAAAATCACTCTGTCTGATTACGTCATATTCTGTAAGCCCGAAATACAGTATCTACCAGATCATTTCCAAAGTCCAATTTAAATGGTTACCCACATTTTTAATAATGTAAAAAGTTAGGATCGACAGAAAGCAAGGCCTCGCACTATGAAGGAGAAATATCACTAGCAGAATCAAGTCGTTTACAATAAAATTTAACAAGTCTGTCGACTTGAAACACATTTTGCTATCGAACATTGGTCATTAGTTCGTGGCAAAAGGCAATCCAGATAGTCACCAGTCACAGGTCTCGTGTAGTTGATTCAGTATATTGATTTTATTTTTAAATAACAGTTCTTCAATTTTTTGTGTTTTGTGTACTTTGGAGTTGCGAAATAGATTGATGGTGGGAAAAAATTATAAAATTTTAGCTTATATCATAAGAAATAAAATATACAAAATATTTGAAATCATATTCCGGTATAAGGGACATCTTGAGATTTACATTGACATTGTATTACAAAGGGATCTACAACAAGTTGCGAGTAGTTATTGCACCATTTTATTACGAAAAGTATAATAAATTCCCTTATAGTTATTGTAGTTCACAATTTATGTGAATAGTTAGTTATTCATTTTGGAAAATGTGTATTTATTCTTCCGTCTGGCTGTTCTTATCAATAATACGCCACTTCGCATATACAAATACACAAGCTGAAAGTCTGTTTTACCAATGCATAAGTACGATAAAAGTATTGTGGAACAAATGATTAATTAACAACCTATGTGAATTGAAAAATTCAATTCGCATAGATAAAAGTAAAGCTGCCGCATCCGCGACAGCGACATTTGCAATTAAAATTTAAATATAAATATAGGGGAGAAAAATCAAACAATTAAGCCTCACAAACTTTTGTGCAAAAACTGCTGCAGTTGTAGTAATTGCATTATGGAACATTTTATTACGCTCGCAGATTTTGGAAATTCAATTTGTAATATACATCTACTATGTATTAACAGTAAGATCTGATTTGTAGTATTTTCTATGAATGAGTAGATAAACATAGCGAGACTCTATACGTGATTTCAATCTATAATCTACAAAATATAAGTTCTTCTATATGGTAGCTGAATATTCATTATACATAAACAATTTCAAGTTTATGTATCGATTTGGACTACGTTCATATCAAGATCTTGTTGCAAAACAAGCAAGTGCGGGGTTTAAGATGAAGCAAAATATTATCCAATCGATGCAAAGGATTTCGTTCAAGTCCAAGTTGATGCTTCCGAGCTCCGATGCTTTGGAGGACTTTGTATGCTTGTTCAGTTCGAAACACTTCTCTCGTAAAAAGCTTCTCTTTTAGTATTATTTAGGGAGCAAGTCCTTAGTTATAGGCTTGACATATTAAGGAAATAGAACGGGGACCCCTGACTAATAAACAACCTTTCTACTAGCTATGTATGCTTTTGATGATGTGAAATTGTTTAAATTAAGATTAAATTGCTTAAAATTTGATACAAAATAAATAACGTTCAAGCTCACGTGAGAAATGGTTAGCGCGTACTTTATTTTTATAATTACAAATTTGTGTAAATTTCTGAACAAATTTCACTTGCTGATCGAGTAAATCTTTTAAGTGAATACAAAATTCAAATACAATCTAAAGAAAATAACTTACCATCTTAAAAATCTACATCAATTATTTCTATGCTAATCAATCGCCATAAAAAAAATTAAAAATAAAATATGGAATTTGTATTATTCGAGAAACCTTACAAAAAGAAGATACATCATCTCTTAACCTCTAAATTGGAGATTAAAAATTAGTTTAAACCCACCAGCAATCCAAATTAATTAGTTACGAGCAATTATAGCAGTTCCCATCTCTCATAGCAATTATAGCAAAATCCAGAGCCATAGAAATTTTTATTACTATGGTTGCTACCTTTAGCTGCTTTTGTAACGTTTGATTCACATAATTAATTGTTTTGCCATGTTATTAGTGCAAGCACATTTATAAATAATTGTTATTTGAAACAAGATAATTATTTTCTTGTTTTCTAATTTTTTTTTTCTACTTTTCGAAAGAAAATG